>OX451349.1:1890909-2437521 GCA_949629155.1 Myopa testacea | reverse complement strand
AATCAACCGATCAACCGATCAACCGATCAACCTAATCAACCGATCAACCGATCAACCGTATCAACCTAATCAACCTAATCATCCGATCAACCTAATCAACCGATCAACCTAATCAACCGATCAACCTAATCAACCGATCAGATCAATCAATCGATTGATCGGATGCTCGGTTGATCAGGTTGATCGGATGAACGGTTGATTAATCGGTTGATCTGGTTGATCAGGTTGATCAGGTTGATCGGATGATCGGTTGATCGGTTGATTAGGTTGATCGGTTGATCGGTTGATTAGGTTGATCGGTTGATTAAGTTGATCAGGTTGATCGGTTGATCGGTTGATCGGTTGATCAGGTTGATCAGGTTGATCGGTTGATCGGTTGATCGGTTGATTAGGTTGATTAAGTTGATCAGGTTGATCGGTTGATCGGTTGATCAGGTTGATCAGGTTGATCGATTACAGTTTAGATTCAGCCATGTGTGTGACTATATTTTAGGTGTGTAGATTTTAGAGTATGGCTCAAAGAAAATGTCCCACCTATAACAATCTCAAATTTAAAAATTTTATCATCAAACCAAAAATTGAGTTTGAAAAGCCCTTAATTCCCGTTACTTGTTCATTTCTATTAAAATGATATTTGTTAGTACTAGTATCTATGTATGTAAAATAGTTTTGAAATATGGTCTGCTTTGTTATAATTTGTTGCTTCTAATAATAATTGAAGCAATCTAGGTGTAAGTTACCAACTATTATCGGATATTATTATTATTTTATTATGTAATGCGCCAGCGCTATTTCCGATTTGCCTTTAAAATCCGATCCTTTGTATGGTTCATATGTGGTATCCAACACATTCTGCTATTCCAATTCGGAATAGAGCATTGATTCAGTAGATTTCTGAACATCTCTTGCAGTATCGAGTTCAGAAAATTAATATTATTATTAATTATTATTTTTGTATGGGTTGATGTGTTCCCTTCTGAATCTTCCATTTAAGTGAAAAAGTCGTCGTCTTCATCGTCATTACTATTGATAAGAGTTTCGTTTGAGAAATCGACTTTTCGTGCTTTAGCTGGAGTACTTGTTTTTACTGTTAGCGGTCCCTTATTGTATTTAATGTTATGCTTATCCTTATTATAATTTGTATTGGAGTGCTTGACTATTTCTTTTAGAGGTTTTGTGATGTGGCTAAATGTCTTTCTAGTTAATTCTCTAAATCTGCTTTTATTAATTTTATATGCATAATTTTTGTATTTCAATTTGTATCTAGTTTTTATTAGATCTTTTAATATTTTCTTTTCTCTTTCCATTTTAGCGATAGTAATATCAGATCAGGTATATGAGCTTTTTGATTAGCTCTTGATTACTTTTCAATCAGCTTATGATCAACACTTGAACAGCTTCGAACATCTTTGAACCGCTTTTGAACACCTTTTAAACAGCTTTGAACACCTTTTAAACACCTTTTAAACAGCTCTTGAACAGCTTTGAACACCTTTTGAACAGCTCTGAACACCTTTTGAACAGCTTTTGAACAGCTCTGAACACCTTTTGAACATCTCTGAACAGCTCTGAACACCTTTCGAACAGCTCTGAACACCTTTTGAACAGCTTCTGAACAGCTCTGAACACCTTTTGAACAGCTTTTGAACAGCTCTGAACACCTTTTGAACATCTCTGAACATCTTAGAACATTTTTTACCAATTTTTTTTTAATAGGTATATATATGAAATGCATTCAGTTGAATGTTATCATACGAATATTAATATAGTGGTAACCAGCGAATTAGTGAATGTATGTATATATCAAATCCCATTTTATATCGCCCAATTTTAGATCGTTCATTATTACTTGGATTGTCTTTGTTACAAGAAATCCATATTTATTTTTCCAACATTCTCCGCATACATTAATCAATTTTTTATAAGCCATATCTGTTGCGGCATGATCATTGTATATGTGCTTCATATTCATATCATCCTGCTTAAACATAATAATCATGTTAGCATTATCGCGCACCAAATGCTTGGGAATTTTTGTATATGGTTGGTATGAGTAAAAAGCAATCAATAAATTTGCGTCTGCCCATACAAAAGTACTCTTGAATATTGTTTTACTTCCCTCTAGCTATGTCATCGAATATAATTATTGGTTGTTGACTTAAAACAGTCTCAAAATTTGTAAAGAAGCCAATGTTTTTATCTAAAAATAATAGCTACTTCAACTACTCATACTGTCATTTATATAATTTACAGATATATGTTAATAAAATTTAGTCCGTTCGGACTGTCTATATTAAATTCAGTCTTTTCGCGATTAGAAGGGCCAACAAATGAGCTCTCTTATAGAATTCGGTGGTAGTGAACTGTGTCTTATACATGTTATTATTTAATTAATATCGTTATATTTATTTATCCTTACAGTACATATTTATTTTTAGCTATTTTAATATTTATTTGATTTTAGATTTATATATTATATTTATGTTTATTTTTGCAAATTGATTAGCGGTGATGCTTTTATGTTCTTTCAAATGGTTTATTTCATTCCGCTATCCCCATTTATTTGTTTGCGGCTAGACATATTCATATTTCCAGTTATATATTTTGTTATTGAAGCAATAGTAAGTAAGTAAGTAAGTAATTAGTATTTCAATTTCATTCATTAGTTCTATTAATTCTAGCTGCGTTATTGTAATAATTTCATTTGTTTTATTGATAGTAAGTGGATATAAATGTATCAGTGAATGTGTTGTGAGGATATTATAGAGATTTTGATGCTAAAAAAAATATTTGTGTTACTGTAGTGGGTATGGAAGTCTATTATTTCGTATGTGGTTTCTTAAGAAACAAAATTTGTGAATTCTTGAATTGTATTGTATTGTATGAATACTATGTATTTCTTGCCTTTATTAGGAGTTAGTATAATTTTGATTGATTGTCTCGCTAATAGTTCGTTGAGTTATATTGCTAGTGTATTTTGAATGAATTTTTGTTTATGAATTACAATTATGTTATCATACTGATATCCACAACTGGGCTAATAAAATTACTAGACCGATGCTGTAGATGTTTCTATGAGTTTTCTATTCATTTTTATTAATTTATTTTTGAATTGATTATAGTCTGACCTCCTTACGCTCCTTACGCTCAAAGTCCCTTTGTTGTTGGTTTCTAAAGATTGTTTCTATTATCATTGTCGAACCATAGGCGACTCATTATAGTAAGAAGTAGTGTTTATATCTATTTGCATTATATTTTCATGCTAATGTCTATTTCAATTCTCCGTCTTATTAATTTAGAGTTGGATTTTTGAGTTAAATGCCCTTTAATGATTTTTAATTTATGTTCTAAAAAGAACGATATGAAAAATTTTATTGCGCAAATGATATTCATTGAGATTTAGCCTTGTTCTTCTCTCTGTTGGAATCATGATCGCATTAGAACTGATTAAGCTATTGGAATGAAATTTAAAGAGATGTAGGAGTTCACTATTTCTGTGTATGTACAAATCAATATGTTTCTTTTATTGTTCTTAATAATTATAGGTTTCCCTTAAATTTAGAGTTTAATATGTTGAAACGCTACCTTAGCATTTTCCATTCAAAGTTATACTTAGACATCATAAGTTGTAGGGTATTTAAGTGTTTCGGTGAGGTTGAATATATAGATATCGTTTTCGGTTATTTATAGACTATATGATGATCCCTAACTAAAAGCCAGATTTTATTGGTCAAAGAAAATTCTTATTGTCGATTTGAAAGCATAAAAAGTTGTAGTCAAGCTTCAATCAAGCAGCTATTTTGTTGGGTCAATAGCATTCTTTACAAGAGAAATAATTTAAGCTACATAAATCCCTATATTGAATATTGAAATAAGTAGTTGTTACCATTTAGACTAAACATTGGTCATAGTATAGAAGCTAAATTTTAGTAATAGTTTTTAATAGTTTTAAGCTAAACTTTGGTATGACTATTTTGATGGTTCGGCTATACGCAGAAGAACAGAAAAAGAATTAGAACTAATAATAATAGTAATAAAAAAAGAACAAGAAAAAAAAAAAACGAAGAAAAAGAAAATAAGAGTAAGAATGGCATCCTAACTTTACCAACTCAAGCCTCTCACGTCTACACTTCAGTGTTAAGAAGAAATCCTACTAAGAAGAAATCCTCCTAAAATTTTATAATTTAGACAAAATGTAATCACAACTTTATTCCTAAAATTTCAAAACAACAATATCTCTGTTCTCAAAGATATGTTTACTAACTCATTGCTCATTAAGTAACTAAACCAGATCAAACAACTTTCTTAAACCTAAAAGCTTTGAAGAAATATTATTTAAAACAATGAAATTAAAAATATATTACAAGAACAAATTAATGGAAAATCATGTCATCATATGTTCATGAAACCATATCATCCATCATCAACTATATGACCTATAGCCATGCTCAAAATCTACTCAACATTTTCTATATGTGACAGTATAAAACAAAAAAAAAAAAAAAAAGAAAAAATAATAAGCGATAATCCAAATATAATATGTGTCTTTCATCGACATAAAAATTCACAGGCACATCAAATGCTTCTCCTAACAGAATCTATGCAACAAATAAAAAGAAGAAGAAGAAGAAAAATAGCATCATAGGTTTGCCTGCTTAAGCCACGCATGTCATCAGTTAAATATCAACAGCATGAGTCTCTATTCCTAAAAAAACAAAAATACAGCAAGAATAAATCGTCTATTACTACAACAACAACAACATAAATCAAACTCTTACAACAATAACAATATAAGGGAAACTCCTACAAAACCGCTTCTACTGCTTCATCAGTCTATTGTTAGATTAGCCTTAAAATGTCAACACCAACCTGATACACGCATATTAACTTAACTCTTCTTATAAGTTCAAATTCTACTTATATGTATTCAACATCCGAAAATTACGACAAACAATAAACATTATAAATGAATAATAATATTTTCTATCAATGTCAACAAGTGCCGAATACGCTAAGAATAGTCCCACCAAAAATACTACCCATCATTTGAATCTGCCTCTGTCGCTACATCTACACTATCCGCCTGTCCTTTACCTCTATCATTCTGTTAGTCTGTCCGGCTTTTCTTTCAAATTTAGAGTTAGATGTGCTAAGTTGAAGAATGCTTAACTGTTTCGGTGAGGTTGAATATATAAATAACGTATTGACTATTTGCTTATACATTATATGACTACCTTATGATTTGGCTACACGCGGAAAAAGAAAAAATAAGAAGCAATAATAATAGTATTGTCAAAAAAAAAAAAGAGCAAGAACAAGAAAAAAGAAAAGAAAAGAAGAGAAAGAGTAAGAATGGCATCCTAGCTTTACCAACTCAAGCCTCTCACGTCTACACTTCAATGTTAACAGGCTTTGTTTCCTAAAATTTTATAATTTAGACAAAATGTACTCACAAATATATTCCTAAAATTTCAAAACAACAATATCTCTGTTCTCAAAGATATGTTTACTAACCCATTGCTCATTAACTAACTAAACCATATAAAACAAATCTCTTAAACCTAAAAGCAATAATAATTAGCGTTAAAGAAATATTATTTGAAACTTGAAATTAAAAATATATTACAAGAACAATGAAAGGAAAATCATGGCATCATATGTTCATTAATCCATATAGTCATATTGAATTTGATGAACTATAAGCATATTCAAAATATAATCATAGCATTTTCTAAATGTCTCAGTATAAAAATAAATAAGAAAAAAATAATAAGCGATTAAAATATGTGTGTCTTTCTCGGGCACTAAAATTAACTATCAATTAATTAAAATGCTTATCCTACAGCAAAGAAAACAAGAATTAAAATAAGAATACCATAAGTACAAATTCTAGATTTAACTGCTTAAGCCCTGCATTTTAGTACTTCAATATCGACAGCATGCCTCTCTCCTCCTAAGAAAAAAAATAAAAAACAACAACAACACCGCAAGAATAAATCGTCTACTACTACAACAACAACAACATAAATCAAACTCTTACAACAATAACACAAGCAAAACTCATACAGAAACTGCTTTAAAAGTGTATCGGTAGATTAGCTACCCATTAAATTAAATAACCCATATTAGTAATAACCTATGAGGCTACAAACCAAAGTTCACTTGAAATCTTCATTTAGTACCTACATAACAAGAAAAAAAATCTACACCCGAAAAGAAATAAAATAAAAACTAGATTAAATAAAAGAAAAACAAGTATAGCATACCCAAGCATATTCCTAAGGCAAATGTACCAAAATATTACTTCATGTGTATAAAATCCCTAAATTTGTTGTATTAACTCTTCTCGCACGGATATCAAATGGTTATTCTAACAGAAGCTATACAATGAAGAAAAAGAATAAGTGGATCATCCTATGTTTACCTACGCAATCCTCTCGTCCTCTCGTCTATACTTCAATATCATTAACAAGCGTCTCTATTCCTAAAAATAAAACAAGACAGCAAGAATAAATCGTATACAAAACAACATAAGCCAAACTCGAACAAGAACAAAAATAAACAAAAGAATTTTAATTCGTACATGTTCACTGACGCTATGTCTCTCTGTCTGTCAGTCTGTCCGTCTGTCTGTCCGTTTTGCCACCCTACACTTTCCCATTCCCTCTTCCCACCAACCACTTTAGCCTTCAAGCTGATCTCCAAGCTAACTATGACACTGAAGTTATGAAGAATTGAATTTGTGTATGTTTCACTGTCCATCTGTCTATTCGACCCCTTTGTCTGTCCGTCTGTATGTCTGTCCGTCTATATGTCTGTATATCCGTCTGTATGTCTGTCCGTCTATATGTATATATGTCCGTCTATATGTATGTATGTCCATCTGTCTATTCGGCCCTTTGTCTGTCCGTCTGTATGTCTGTCCGTCTATATGTCTGTATGTGTGTCCGTCTGTCTATCAGACCATGAGAAAATACTCGTAAACAGAAAGTACCGAAAATGTCAACTCCAATTCCGAGATTGAAATAATTGTATTAATATATGTACGAGTAAATTCAATAAGTGTGATCGCGAGCGAACCGATCACTTGAAATGCCTATAACTCATTTACTAAATCTACAACAACCACATAGCAATGAAATCAGAGCAATAAAAAAAGAAATAAAAGTTCCAACAACAAAGAGTACACCCCAAAACGCAAACAAAAACAAAAAATCTCAAGTACAACAAACGATACACAGGCGGGCAGAGATCAAGGCAGAGGGGCACGCCACACTTGCAACAATCAGCACGCCGAGCTATGTATATACATATGTCTGTCTGTCCGTCTATATATGTGTATGTCCGTCTATCTGTTCGTCTATATGTATGTCTGTCCGTCTGTATGTCTGTCCGTCTATATGTCTGTCAGTCTATATGTATGTATTTCCGTCTGTCTGTCCGTCTATATGTATGTATGTCTGTCTGTCTGTCCGTCTATATGTATGTATGTCCGTCTGTCTGTCCGTCTATATGTATGTATGTCTGTCTGTCTGTCCGTCTATATGTATGTATGTCTGTCTGTATGTATGTCCGCTTTGACACGCCCACTTTGATCACGCCCACTTTTGCACAATGGGTCATATAACACATCCACCCCTGAATTACCCAATCAACGAGAATGATGCACACATCATGATTACAAGTGTGACATGGCCCGCTCAAAGCAGCGCTTCAGTCTACAGGCAGAAGCTATCTCCTTCTCACTCCCTCCCACACAACCGCATAGCGCCATCTCACTCTAACACATAGCGCTCCTCACGCTCCGCCGGGCAGCGCAGTCGCTACCATAGCACCTCACGGCCTACCATAGCACCGCACGGCCTACCATAGCACCGCACGCTCCGCCGGGCAGCGCAGTCGCTACCATAGCACCTCACGGCCTACCATAGCAACGCACGCACCGCACGCTCCGCCGGGCAGCGCAGTCGCTACCATAGCACCTCACGGCCTACCATAGCACCGCACACTCCGCACACTCCGCCGGGCAGCGCAGTCGCTACGTTGGCCCAGAACCGCCATATACCCACTACTCATTGGCTGTTGCGTCTCCATTTTCTAAGGACACTGTACCTTCAATGTAAATTAAACTCTCACTTGGTAGAAGGCATAGATCTTGATTTTGAACGGCTATCCGTATCTCGTCATTTCTGTTATATGATTGTAAATATGGTGAATAGCTATGGTATTCCTTTTTAATAATACTCTTATCACAGACCGGCGTTTGTAGAACATCAAGTATTTGACTCATTTTAATTTCTTAGTTTGTCTTTAGTTTTAAGCCCAAAGATTTTAGAAACACTTTATTTTCAAATGACAGCTTTTTATGGTGTAGAGCGGTTTGAGTTGTTTGTGACGTTGACGACCTTGTTAGTTCAAATGGTAAAGAAGAAGTGAATGTAGATGCACCTGGGTATGCGCTCTTATTATACACAATCATTGCTCTTGCGGTTTTAGGTAAAGTCTGAGTGTTATGGTTTCTCCGCAAAAATTAATTAGATTACCGTTTTGGTCAACGATTTTCACAGTAATTGAACTTATCTGTCTGGTGTTTACTGGCAAATAGATTTTTAGGGATCTCGTCTATTTTATAGCCAGGACTAACATTTAATGCAAACATATGGATTGTATGAGCTGGTATGTTGTTAATATAGGCGCCGCTAATTATGTCGCACTCAATGTGTATTGCGTTTATTTTGGTTATATACACGGGTAAGTCTGATCTATGCAGTTTTCCTGCTTCCAATACTTTTTTACTGAAACCCAATAGTGAACCAATGGTGCGTTCTTTATTAAAGAAAATGTTATTTTTACTGGATCCTACGACTGCTTGCAGTGTATTGGGGTTGGCGGATATTTCCAATTTCTCATATGGATCTATACTAAAATATTTATTTTGAATAAATTAAGCAATGTCGTGAAGTTCATATGAACCGACAGGAATCTCAATGCTATGATCGCCAATGTGAAATAAATTATTTTCGTAATCAACATTCGGTATAGTGTGATAACTATGAAAGTCTACGAGACCACACACATACTTTCCCTCTAAATCTATAGGTGGAAAATAATTAGCCGATAAAATGGATTTATTTCCACTTAAAGTAAGAGTTATTGACATCTTGAAAGTTGGTTGAGTAATGAAATTAAAAGTCAGATGTAATTTTTTTATATACAATTTTTTATAATAATAATAATGTTATTATTTTATCAACAATATACATATTTAAAAATATATTTATTACAATTTTATAATATTTCATTTTTATCGATCCAAGAATTATGTTCATTGCTAAATCCTAGCCACTTGACAAGCACTCGGCTGCCTTTAGTTTTAAGAACTTTTTCCACTAGATATATGCTGGGATATTTAGTTTTCAGTAGTTCACTTTCGTAGAATCCTCCTTTAATTGGATTCCCTTGACAGTCTTCAAGAATATACGTTGTTGGGTTTGTAATTCTTATATTTTTAATTTTGAATATTTCTGTTGTCCAGTTCGGTGTATAGCGTTTCTCAAAAATGTGTTTATATTTGCTTATACGCACATAATCTCCTACCCGAAACTTTGGCTTTCTAAATATTTTCAAGTTGTTGTAGGCAGTGTTTAATAATAACCTTTCATTGGCTCGATTCACTTCAATTGGAGCCATATTAATGGTTCGATGCTTTTTGTGATTATATTCGTTGATCAAACTTTTGTACTTGTCAATCCATCGATATGATCTATGATAGCTAAATTCCTTCCACATCATCTGCTTTAGCGTTCTATTAAAACATTCAACAATTGACGCCTTCAAAACAATGTACGAAGAATAATGGTTGATGTTATATTTTTTAATTAAATTTTGAAATTATCCGTTGAATAATTCTTTGCCGTCATCGGTTTGTAAATTATTCGGTTTTCGTTTTAAATCGAGTATAGATTTCATAGCTTTAGTAACATCAATAGCATTTTTGGATTTTAAGCGTTGGACTTACGAGCTAGCCTGTGTAGCTCCTCTACTAAGCCTCTCTTCATAGACATATCAGGGTTTTTATCCATTTTTGTATTTCCTGAGCCATTTTATCTTCTAATGCAACTTTGGATTTTCGGGTCTCCTCCATGATTTTCTCTTCTATTTCAGCTATTGATTTTCCTTTTTTGAGTTCTTCATTTACGAAACTTGTAAAGCGCTCAAGCATTTCGCTTATATCATCTGCATAATTCTTGTTATTACTGTCGACGTGTTGTTTCTTGTTTTGGAGTTTTACATATATTATTTCAACGACTTTAAGTATTCTTTTGCCTAGTATATCGATTTCGCTGTTAAAATAAGACCTTATCTGAGTAGTACTATTTTCAACAAGTGACTGAAGATTTTGTTTGACTTGCTTAATATCGATGTCCCTTAGTATATCGTTTTCTTCTTTAAATTCACCCTTTATCTGTTTAATACTATCTGCAACAAGTAATTGATGATTTTTGTTAACTTTTTCAATGTCTTTATCTATTTTTTCCTTTACCAATGAGTTCTCTGCTTGAATTTGCATGTGAGTCTGTTTGATTTCTTTGTAAATATTTTGCTTTAGTCAATTGGTTTCTCTTTGAAATTCCACTTTGATTCGATTCATACTATCTTCAACAAATAATTTTGTTACTGCATCATTGTCTTCGACAGGAGCATTAATATTCCTTAAGCGTTTCCAATGGAGATCCAAGTTTTTATCATTGTCCAAATTGAATCCCAAGGCTCTTGTAAAATTTCTTTTTAATTTATTGTTTAATGACTTCTCTATGGAATAATGACCGAACTTGTCGACGCTCATTTTACAATTATATGTATTTATGGAAATTGTGTTTATTTATATGATAATTATACAATTATATTAGCTTCCCTAAGTTCTTCGAGTATTGAAACTATTTCGTTGTTGTGATTGGTGTGTCCTGCAGATTGCGATGATACTAATAGCCTTAACCTATCTACCTATACTATATTTGGATCATCCCAATATATATAGTTTGGTTTTTCCTTGTTAACACTCATTAAAACGCTTCCCTTAGTTTGATTTTGTGAGGTAGCCATTGGAGTAAATAATGGCTTTATGATATCGGTGTATTTGAAGGCTCTACTTCCCTTTGCTCGTTCATTGCTGTTAAAATTAAGTTTGTGAGCTCTAGTATTTACTAAAATACTTTTGTAAGCTTGTAGATCTTTATCGTCATAATTTGATGGTTCTTTGCTGAATAATAATTGTAGCAATCCTGGTGTAAAGTCCCAAATATTATCGGATATTATTATTTTATCATCGCGTAATGAGAAAGGGCTATTACCGATTCGCCATTTACCATCAGGTCCCTTGTATGGGCCATATGTGGTATCCAACTGATTCTGTTGTTCTAAGTCGGAATAGACCATTGATTCAGTAGATTTTGGATCGTCGCTTATAGTATAGAGTCCAGAGAATAATTTTGTTTCGCTTGATTTATTCACTATATCTTCTGCATCTTCTATTTGAGAGAAAAAGTCGTCGTCTTCTTCGTCATTACTATTGATAAGAGTTTCGTTTGAAAAATCGACTTTTCGTGCTTTAGCTGGAGTACTTCTTTTTACTTTTAGTGGTACCTTATTGTTTTTAATGTTATGCTAATCCTTATTATAATTTGTATTGGAGTGTTTGACTATTTCTTTTAGAGGATTTGTGATGTGGCTAAATGTCTTTTCTAATTCATTCTCTAAATCTGCTTTTCCTAATTTTATATTCTTAAATTTCTGTTTTAATATGCGCTTAGTTTTGATCAGCAACAACATACAATATATCAGATCAGCTTTTGAACACCTTTTAAACAGCTCTTGAACAGCTTTGAACACCTTTTAAACACCTTTTAAACAGCTCTTGAACAGCTTTGAACACCTTTTAAACAGCTCTTGAACAGCTTTGAACACCTTTTAAATAGCTCTTGAACAGCTTTGAACACCTTTTAAACAGCTCTGAACACCTTTTGAAGAGCTCTGAACACCTTTTGAACAGCTCTGAACACCTTTTGAACAGCTTTGAACAGTTTAGTTATATCAATGTTATCAGTTGAAAGATAAGTAGCATACTAATATGAATATAATGGTAACCAACCATTTGTTTAAGTTGTTTTTGCTTTCCGACAGGGTAGATATATGATGTATTGTGGAACGATTTTCCGTCATCCCATGTCAAATTTCCTCCAAACCAAATGTCTCCAAACCAAATTTGACATGGGATGACGGAAAATCGTTCCACAATACATCGTAACCAACCATATTATAGGTGAATGTATGTATCAAATCCCTTTGTTGTAGGTCAGAATCATTGCTCTGGTAATAACAACGCTTAACGTTGGTTATCACCATATACCTTTCGGCCCAGTAGTTAACAAAGCTTAACGTGTGGTAACACATACTTCTAGGCTACACCTTAATTGTGATGCTCGAAAGTACAAGTGAATCACACACCACTGTGGCCTAGATAAAAGCCGAACTTGATCGCATTCCAATAAGTGGAACAGCGCGCGAACTTGATCGCATTCCAAATTTGCAATGAGTGTCAAAATTAATTCTTGAGAGAATTGCAAAACGATGCGGAAATGATTCTGTCCAACAACGAAAGTAGTGGTTATATGGCGGTTCTGGGACAAAGGAAAAGTGGGAATAAGTGGGAATAAAATTTAGGAGTGTGTCTTTGCTAAAAATTGGGTTGTGCCTTTGCTATATTTTGCATTGTGTCCTTGCTGAAAGTATAGTTTTAGGGGTTTTTTAATGATTATTGAATTTTTAGCCATTTAGGATTGTGTCTTTGCTAAAATATGGTTTTAGGTGTGTTTTCTCGGGTAATTTTCGTCTTTTAGCCGATAGGTTTGTAACTGTGCTATCGTCCACCAGATGGCCATCGTGGATAAGTGCTTTGGAATATTCATTTAGGCTTGTGTCTGTGATACAGACTTAGGTTTGTTTGTCTTTTAGCCGATAGGTTTGCAACTATGCTATCGTCCACCAGATGGCCATCGTGAATAAGTGCTTTGGAATGTTCATTTAGGCTTGTGTCTGCGATATAGGCTTAGGAGTGCCGATCGTTTGCTATACCGAAGTAGATGGCGCTAGTGGGAAGTTTTTAGTGTAGCATACTTTTTTAGTCTTTTTTTCTAATTTCTCAGTGCTAGGAATGAAGGTGTGATTTTGTCTTTGGTGGGAATAAATAGGGAAGAAAAAAGCGTAGCATACTTTTTCGTCTTTTTTTATATGGCGTGTGTTTGGTTTATCGGTAAAGTGCTAAGCTATTGTAGAAGTCAGAAGTTTTGCTATGTGGTTGTTGTTGTTGTTATTTATTTTATTTTCTTAATATTCCTAAGAGTGTTCCCCATACCTAATTTAGTCTTAGCTTTCATAGCACTCGCAACTAGCCAAGCGTTTTTTCTCTCTGAAAAACCTTTGTCTTTGGATTTTGCGCTTTTCCAAGCGTTTTCTTCCAATATTTTATCTGCAATGTGCCTTTTATTGAGATCCTTAGTTTGAGAATAAGCAATATCGTGCTCTCTGCACGCAGCATCTAATGAATTAATTCCTTTATCGCCTCTTGCTAAGCGTTTTTCTAATTTAGTTCCGGGGCCGCAGAATTGATAACCAGGTAAATGAAGTTCAATTGGAAGTGCATCTATTAAATTATTTATTAAACCTTTTCCAACTGCAGATGGCTTTCGACTAAAACTTTTTTTATAACATACAACCATTTTATATCTATTCATTTAAATAGTTGCAATAGAAATGAATATAAAGGGCTGATGCTTCTGCTTATATATCAATTGCTAAAATGCGTTTCGTTAAACAAGACAAGAATATCATTGTTAAAAATTTAGATTTGTCGATTAATAAATCATCCCATGTAAGACACAGTTCATTGCTGCCGAATTCTATACGAGGGCTACTTGTTGGTCCCTCAAATTGTGGAAAGACCAATGTCATGTTGAGTTTAATAGAGAGTCCGAATGGACTAAAGTTTGCCAATATATATTTGTACTCAAAGTCATTATATCAACCAAAGTATGAATACTTGAAGAAATTAATAGATCCGATAAAAAACATGGGCTTCTATACATTTTCCGAAAATGAAGATGTTTTAGAACCAAATGAAGCTAAAAGCAACTCTATTATGATATTCGATGATGTCGCATGTGAAAAACAAAATAATATTCGAGCATACTTTTGTATGGGTCGACATAAAAATATTGATAGTTTTTACTTATGCCAAACATATACACGAATCCCTAAACATTTGATACGTGATAATGCGAATTTAATAATTATGTTCAAACAAGACGAAATGAATATGAAACATATTTACGCTGATCATGTGGGTACAGATATGTCATTTGAGAAGTTCTCAAATATATGCAGAGAATGTTGGAAAGATAAATATGGATTTGTGGTTATAAGTAAAGACGATCCAATTGATGACGGGCGTTATAGAAAGGGATTTGATAATTATATTCTAGTATAAACTATAAAACCACATGCATCCTTCTATTATATATTAGTACTATATATGACTTCAACCTCATCATAAGCTCATAAAAGATCCGATCAACCTCATCAAAAGCAGTTCAAAAGCAGTTCAAAGCTGTTCAAAAGCAGTTCGACCTCATCAAAAGCAGTTCAAAACCTGTTCAAAGCTGTTCAAAACCTGTTCAAAGCTGTTCAAAAGCAGTTCAAAAGCAGTTCGACCTCATCAAAAGCAGTTCAAAACCTGTTCAAAGCTGTTCAAAAGCTGTTCAAAAGCAGTTCAAAAGCTGATCAACCTGATACAATAAGAATCAACAGGAGAGCGCAATGGATGAAAAAGTACTTAAGGACATCATAAAGACTAGAAATGTATTAAAGAAAAAATTTAATAGTTTAAAATTAGATGAAGCTGATATGGAGAAAAGATTGGAAGAAACATTTAGCCCCATCACAAAACCTCTAAAAGAAATAGTCAAGCAATCTAAATCAAATGATAAGATCAACAAAAGCAATATCACAACCAATAACAAACAACTCTTTCTAAAAACTAGCACACCGTTTAAAGTAAGAAATGAAAAACCATTCAAAGATGAGACTGCAAACACTATTACTGAGAGTAATGAAGATGATGATGATGAAGATCCCTTTTTCTCGCAAATGGATTCAACAGCAGATGCTAGTAAATCACCTAGCAATATATCACATTTATATGAATTGGAAAATCAGGATAAGTTAGATACTCTATATGGACCACATAGAGATTCAGATGGCAAATGGAGAATTGGTAATAAAACATTTGAAGTAGATGATAACAAAATATCTATTTCTAATCATAATTGGAACTTAACATCAGGACTATCTGAACTATTATTCAATAAGAAACCTAAAAATTATGACAATGCAGATCTACAAATGTACAAACAAATTTTACATACTACAAATGCCCATAAACGTGATTATAGCGCAACTAAGCAAACCATGGGGACTAAAGCAGCCAAATACAAAATAATAAAAAAGTTATTCAATGAGAATAAATCTTCATCATCATCACACAAAGGAAGCGGTTTAATGAGTGTTAATAAGCACAAGCCAAATTATATATATTGGGATGATCCAAATGAGTTGGTGGATAGGTTAAGATTATTAATATCATCTGAATCTGCTGGTCACAACAATCATAATAATGAAGTAGTCTCAATAATTGAAGAACTTAGGGAAGCAGATATAATTGTATAAATGCTATATACAATAACAGAAAATAATATTCGTAAAATGAGCGTTGACAAGTTCGGTCATTATTCTCAGCAAGGTGAAAATCAATTAAAATTAAAAAGAAATATTCTAAACACTTTAGGCCTTAATGTGGACCATGATAGAAATGTAAACTTCCAGAAAAGGCGCTTAAAAAATGTTGGAGAACCTAAAGAGCAATGTGATGCCGCTACAAAAGCATTTGTGGTTGAAAGTCTAAATCAGATTATCTCGAAAATTCAAGATGAGAACTCATTAATAAACGCAAATATTTACAAGGAATTCAAACATATCTACACAATAATTCAAAACATACACGGATTCTTAGACGTAGAGTTCAAAAGAATTAAATCTATTGATATAGATAATACATCTTTAGTATTACCAACTGATGATTAATATTAGCATATGATGGAATACCTACAGAAAAAAAAAACTTACATTTTATAAAATAGTTTTTAAAATAATATTCTTAAAATGAGCGTTGACAAGTTCGGTCATTATTCTCAGCAAGGTGAAAACCAATTAAAATTAAAAAGAAATATTCTAAACACTTTAGGCCTTAATGTGGACTATGATAGAAATGTAAACTTCCAGAAAAGGCGCTTAAAAAATGTTGGAGAACCTAAAGAGCAATGTGATGCTGTTACAAAAGCATTTGTCGCTGAAAGTCTAAATCAAATTACCTCGAAAATTCAAGACGAGAGCACATTGCTGAAGGAATCCATCCACAGAAATATTGACCAGAATAACATAAGACTACGAGAGGAAAACGCATTGCTAAAAGACAATATTTACAAAGAAATCACTAGTATACGAGAGGAAAACGCATTGCTAAAAGACAATATTTACAAAGAAATCAATCATATACGAGAGGAGTACACAGTACTAAAGGAAAATATTTTCAAAGACATAAATCATATCTTCGCAATAACTCAAAATACACGCAGATACATAGAGGAATTAAAAAAGAAACCTAAAATATAGAAAAGAGGAAAAAGAAAAACCAATGTCGATAAAGAGAGGTTTAGTGGAAGAGCTTCATAAGCAAGCTCGTAAGAATTTTAAGCGAAGGCGAGTAATAACCAAGGGAATAGATGATCTCTGGCAGGCAGATTTAGTGGAAATGGGTAATTATTCCACATCTAATGATGGATATCGTTTTCTTCTTACCGTAATCGATACATTTTCAAAATTTGCTTGGGCTATAGCACTAAAAACTAAAAACTCTTCTGACGTAAGAAAAGCTATGGAAAACGTATTAAAATTTGGACGAATACCAAAAAATCTACAAACCGATGATGGTAAAGAGTTCTTCAACAATCAATTTAAAAATTTGATGGCGCAATATCACATCAATCATTACTCATCATATAGCATACTAAAAGCTTCAATCGTTGAACGTTTCAACAGAACCCTTAAAGGTATGATGTGGAAGGAATTCAGCTATCACGGCTCATATCGATGGATTGATAATTATAAAAATTTAGTCGATAAATATAATGCTAAAATACATAGAACTATTAGAATGGCTCCTGAGAATGTTAACGCTTCCAATGAAACCTCTCTATTAAAGACTGCATATAATAACCTAAAAATTTTCAATAAACCCAAATTCCGCAAGGGTGACTTTGTGAGAATCAGTAAATATAAGCACATTTTTGAGAAAGGCTATACACCGAACTGGACAACAGAAATTTTCAAAATAAAGACTATACAAATCACGAATCCAACAACATATATTTTGGAGGACTATCAAGGCAATTCCGTTAAAGGCGGATTCTATGAAAGTGAACTACAGAAGACAAGATATCCCAATACATACCTCGTAGAAAAAATTCTCAAAACCAAAGGAAGCAGATGTCTTGTTAAATGGTTGGGATTTTCGAATGATCATAACTCTTGGATTAACAATAATGCTATACTCTAAAAATGCAGTTGTATTTTTTATTCTTTTTATATGTATTTGTATTTTAGAATTAAATAAATTTTTTTAAATAAAACCACATTATTCAAGTTTTTAATTTCATTTCTTTCTTAACATTCGAGATGTCTATAACACTTACTCTGAGCGGTAACGAGTCAATTCTTACAGCTGATTACTTTCCACCTATAGAATTGGACAGAAACTATGTGTGTGGTCTCGTTGATTTCCACAGCTACAATTCTATACCTAACGTTGATGTCGACAACAATTTGTTTCACATAGGTAATCATATCATTGAAATTCCAGTTGGTTCATATGAACTCGATGATATTGCTGATTATATTAAAGAGGAATATACTAAGTTAGAACCTGCTGAAAGCCTAAAAATATTTGCAAATCGCAATACACTTCAAGCAGTTGTAGAATCCAGCAAAGATATCATTTATTTTAATAAGGGGCGCACAATTGGTTCATTATTAGGCTTTAGTAATATTGAGTTGGAAGCAGGAAAATCACATGCATCAGACTTACCTTTGAATATAACGAATATATCTGCAATACACCTTGAGTGCAACATTGTGGTCGGTTCATATATTAACAACGAACCAGCGCATACAATTCATATGTTTGCAGTGATGGTTAGTTCTGGATATAAAATAGACGAAATTCCGAAAAATGTCATCTATTTACCAGTAAACACCAAACAGATAAGTTCGGTCACAGTTAAGGTTGTTGATCAAAGCGGAAAATTAATTAATTTTTGTGGAGAAACAATAACTCTAAGACTTCATTTAAAACCTCTCGATTAATATGATTATTTACAATAAAAACACATTCGCCCATGAATCTTCAATCATTCCTACATTGGCGGTTGAACAATCAAGATTAAAGGATCCTCAATCAACAAATAAAGGCAGGACATTAACAACGAAGAATAAAAAATTTTTAAAATCGCTGGGACTTGTATTAAAACAGAAATAATGAGTGGTATACTAACTGTTACACAAAAACCGATTTACGATGATAGTATTATTAAAAAAGATTATCACAGCTATTCACCGTATTTGCAATCATTTAAAAACAACGATGAAATTAGAATTTCAATTCAAAACCAAGATCTCTATGTTTTGCCCAGTGAGAGTTATATTTATATCGAAGGATTTGTCACTTTAGAAAATGGAACACTATCCAAAAATGGTAAACTGAGAAATAATTTCCTTGCATATCTGTTTGATGAGATTCGCTATGAGCTTAATGGTATGGAAATTGATCGCACTCGACATTTGGGTGTAACAACTGCAATGAAGAATTATGTTTCTCTGAACACGAATGAGAGCAACATGTTGAAAAATGCCGGCTGGTTTTTTGATGAAGAACTGGAAGTAAAAAGCGGATATTTCAATTTCTGTATGCCGTTAAAAAATCTGCTCGGATTTGCTGAAGACTTTAATAAAATTCTGGTAAATTCTAAACATGAGCTAATTTTATCACGCTCCAAGTCAGATGAAAATGCTGTATACTCGATTACTGCAAATGAAAAATTACAATTACATCTAACAAACATCACATGGAAAATTTCACATATAAAATTGGCTGATTATACAAAATTGAAAATTTTCAAAACCATTCAGAGTGCCCAACCTTTAACAATATCATTTCGCAGTTGGGATTGTCATTTTAATCCGTCTCTTACTCAAGGAACGAATCATTTGTGGAATGTAAAGCTAGCAGCACAAAATGAGAGACCACGCTTTATTCTGATTGCCTTTAGGAAAGATAACAATTTTAAGCATTGTGATCTAACCGATATAAAAGTACATCTTAACTCGGATACGTATCCCTATGATGATCTTAATCTGAAATTCGACAGTGATCGTTATGCTATCCTATATGATATGTATACTAAATTCCAACAAAGTTATTTTATGCGTGAACCACAACCTCTGCTGCTACGTGAGCAATTTAAAGATGAAGCTCCGATAATAGTTTTGGATGTAACACATCAGAACGAAGCAATAAAAACTGGACCTATTGATATTAGGATTGAATTCAAAACATTGAAGAACATTCCGGCTGGGACATCTGCATACTGTGTGCTCATCCACGATAGAATCTTTGAATATACGCCAGTTACCGGTGAAATTAAAAAAATTATCTAAGTTGCTTCAACCTAACATTATATAAACTTTTCCAACTTCTGTACGATGTCATACATACACTGAAAATTGTACCTTAAAATGTATTAGTCCTAAGAAATTGTATCCATTTTTGAAATAAATGAAATATTTTAAAATTTAAATATACATGTCTTTTTTATTTACAAATTTTTTTTTTTTTTAAAGTTCATGAGGAACTAAATATGTATATACATATATATTTGTTTTTATTTACAAATTTTTAGGAATTAAATATGTATATATATTTGTTTTTATTTACAAATTTTGTTGATTTGATGAGGAATTAAATATATACATTTGTTTGTTTTATTTATAAATTTTGTTTTTGATTTGATGAAGAAATTTTAAAAATCTAAATCTTCAAAAAATTCCTCATCGTTGCTTAAATCTAAATCATTAATTACATCTATCTTATAATGGCCCCACGCATAAGTGTGGATACCATCTACCTTAATATACCGCTTATCATCTATTGAACTTAAAGCTATCTTATGAATATGTTGAGTATATATATTATGGAGCTTAGATCTAAATATATACATGTCTCCATAAATTATACTCTTATTAATTAAACAATGCTTATAGTCACTAAGACTTAACTTATCTAATACGGTGGCCTTTACACCTTTGGCCTTCTTTATAGGTTTGCAGTCAAAAACATCGATGGAATACATTTTCGAGCGCAGACCTACAAATTCTTTCATAATTTGTCCTTTATTCTCGTCTTTCATCATACCCAGAACCTTGGCATTTTTCTGCGGTATACGGAAAGAATTGTTGGAGGGATATTCGGAAGTATCGAATTTCGAATCGATATCATCCCGAATATCAACATAAAAATCATCACAACGAATTGAGTAAATAAAGGAGTCTGTGTCCATATAATTTAGCTTGAGGTTTGTTGTGAATTTAGGAATCATGTAATCATAGTGGAAATCATACATTTTCCACTTTGACAATTCCAACACAACAAACCCCAAGTAAATGGGTTTATTATAGACGGATCGAGCTCTACTCATTTGAATTGCCACCATATCTTCAGTGAAGTATGATACACTGTGAAAATTGGGCTTAGCAATCAATGCGCGAGCTCCTAAACGTCTTCCTCTACTCTCCCATTCAGTTGCAATTTTTACATCTTTCCTCTTGTCAACATTTTCCATCGTCTTTCCATATACGGCATTATTCAATAATTTGAAGAAATTTTTCTCAAAATTATTCTTAGCCAAGGTTCTATGATGAGTATTGAGATCGATATACTGTTTTAACCAACAAGACTGTTTATACTTTAAAACTCTATGAATTTTAGAAAGCTTTAAACCATTCTTCAGACATTGCTGAAGATTCTTATAGTGAATTGTATAAGCAGTCTTGTCGGTTAAATCAGTTATTAGCTTCGCAAATTTACCATTTGGAGATTTTTTATTTTCTGCGCAAAATGGTAAATCATTGTGAGCGTCATGCAAATTAGCTGGATAAATTAAATCTACTTCCAGAATATAGCCGAAAGATGAATTTTCGGGGATTGATTGTACATCAAATTCTTCAGCGTTTGGAATCCACTCAAAACCACCATAAGGGAGATATTGCGACATTGCCCAGCCATATAAGTTATTGGCATCCAAATACATCAAATATTCTGATGGCTTATTGGAATCATAATCCACCATATATTTGTTATTAGCCTTTGAATGCCTCTTAGAGCACTGGACAATGCCTCCCCTTATACTTTTCTGTACGAACATATACATGTCTATATCCGTAAACAACTCTAGTTCTATTTGAGTGGTTTTCAACATGGCATCCCAGGATAAACCTGGGGCAGTGTAATACTGGCATGGATCCAACTCATAAATATTTTTACAGACTTTCCTGAAATTTTCAAAAATGTCTGTTAAAATAAGAACATCCGTTTTCAGATATAAAAGCATGTAGTCGTTAAGAGTTTGACAATTGAATGTTTGCCAAACCTTAACGGCGTGTTCATAGTCGTCAACCGAACATTGCTTGTTTGTTAAGCGACTGAAGAATTCCTCTCGAGAAGGAAGACAAGTTTCTTCAAGTCGCTCTAATGAATTTAGGTATTCATACGGGAATACACCTTTTCTTGTTAAAAGACTAAATTCATTATTGCTTGGATACATTCGGCGGATTGTGTGGAAGTCTGACGCTGTTAAATTTGATGCTAGGTCATCCAAACTTGCGGCCATAAACCGGAAGGAATCTAAAAATCTCAACTCAATTGTCTTTTTCTCGCTAACTCTGATATGCTTTGAAAGAGAGACGTATAACTCCTTGTTCATAGGAATCACATTTATATCCCCATCAATTAAATTCAATTCCTTGATGAACAAATGACAGTCATACCCGGAAAAATTATGAAAGAATATGGGGACAAAACTTGCAATTTGGAATTGTAGGTTGCAGCTATTGTGGGCAGGACCCCTATATTGTCCAGTAAGGTGGCAATGATCCGCCACTCTGTCTGCACCCAATTCCAAATTGCAAATATGGCAGTTTTTGCATTGAATATAATGCATTGACTGCTGAGGAGTTAAGGAGGCCATCGGTGTTATAACACTCAAATACTTATAATATACATCTAAAATATCCCTAACTAAAAATTCTACGAATTTTGTGGGAGCATCCTCCCCCGAATAAATTACAAATTTACTTAAACTATTGTCATAACTACAATGAATGTTATAACTAAAGGCCACAGGTATATGCTTACTAACTAAATTATTGCTATTATTACTACTACTATCTACACTACTTAAAATACATTCGAAGTCTGCATAGACAACGAATGGGACTAAGAGCTTACGCTCATAATTCTTAAAACCTATGGTCGCCTTATTCTGCTCCGGCATAACTGTGACGACCTTATTACAGTTATGCCTGCTCATGATGCTGCTATCGCCGGAGTACTGCAGGCAGCTGTTGCAGAAATGTGCTGCATGCTCATGGTGCGTCTGTTGGGAGCGTACCAGTCTATTGAAAAAATTTAAAATAAAAGAGAAAAAAGAAATGTGTATAAGTAAAATACATTATATTCTTATAAAACAAATGGTAGGACAAAACAGAAAGAAATTTAAAAACAAAAAAGAAATATTTATAGGATTATTATTTTTTAACCCACCTTGAAATATTTTTAATAAACACATAGTGCGATCGGTCCATGTCCTGAATAAGTAGCATGTTGACGTGATATTTTTTTTCGACGTTGGTGCTATAGTATGGGCCGACTATAGCACTAATATCATCGTCAAACCCGAAAACATTGACACTTATATCGGCATTAAGCCGTTCGAAGCGTTCAATGTCTTTGAGTGCTAGCGGAAATGCTAAACACCCAAAGTTTACAACCATTCCATTAGATAGACTTATCTCGCTATCTTCAATATTCCGAATGTTGTAATTTTGGGGCCTTTCTGCATGAATTTCGGTGGGGCTCAGCGCTGCAATCACTGCCCATTTAAAACAATAAACATCATTGTTTTTGATGTTGATGCAGGCATGCTTCTTATTCAAGACTGCTGGTAGGGGGATATATGAGGAGCCCTTCAATGCCCTGTATTGGTTTATGTTAATTTCTAGATGAGATATCCTCGACAGGCTCCAGCCACTGTCTCGCTCTTGGAATTCGCTTATCTTTTTTCCTAAGCTAGCGAACATCTCATCTAGGACGGGCATTATTTGCTCCTCCAGCTGAACTATTGCCATCTTTGTCTGAAATGATTTCAAGTCCACAATCATTTCAGCGTCAGTCGTGATTTTAGTAAATTCACAAAACATTTCCAAGTTGAACTTGTACGACATGTGCTTTTCGAGGCTAATCTGTAGCTCTCGGCACATGTCGTCTTTTCCGTTCTGGAAAAATGTTTCCGGCACAAGGGTACCTTCATCCTTATTTTCATATATGAAAGATTCTATTCTTTCATTGAAGGTACCCTTTAAATATTTCAAACTGCTGTTTGTGGATACACAGCAGTTTTTTTTGTGCCTGTTTGTCCTGACGTGATAGGACCAATTCTTTGAAGCTACATTTTCCTTACATCCTGCGCAGTAGGATGTTGTAGTGCTTTGAATTGTCCTCAGTTCAGCTGAAGTACCAGCTCCCATGTTGCCATGCATTTTCTTTTGGCACTTATGTGCTTGCAACATATAATTTCGGGCGAACTTTCTATTGCAATCATTGCATTCTAGAAGTTTTTCCGCATGCATGGTCTTCGTGTGCCGAACTAAATTGTATTTTGCCGTGAAGCAAGTGGCACATATTTTGCATACGAATTGCATTTTTTCAAAATTTTAATATATATATATATATACTCGGGTGTGTGCGTGTGTGAATTTTAATTCTAAAAATAAACAAACAAAAAAATAAAAAAACTATTGTAAGTACATAAATAAAAATATATAAATGAATATAAATATATTATAAACTGTAATAATATACATACACATTATTTGAAAAAGGAAGAAGAGAAAAAACCAGGAAAATTCGAATTGAATTCGAACATACAAAAATATTAAAAGGAAAAAAAAAATAAATAAAACAAAGATATTAAAACGAAAAATAATTAAAACAAACAATTTTTAAAAATATATAAAAAACGAAAAATAATTAAAAACAAACAATTTCGTAAAAATACATAAAAAGGAAAAATGATTAAACAAAAATTAAAACAAAACAAATTTACAATATGTATGTGACAATAAAATGGACAACTAGCTAAATGATTAAATTAACTATTAAAAATGTAAAAGTATAAAAACCAGGAAAAAATGTTTAGAAAATATAAAAAGTAAAATTCTAAAAAAAGTAATAAATATAACAGGAAAAATTTAAATAATATACTTCTAAAAAGTAGAAAATAAAACAAAAAATTTACAATCTATATTCGAAATAAAATGGAAAAATAACTAAATTAACTATTAAAAATATAATGTTTAAAAAACCATGAAAAATGTTGAGAAAATATAAAAACTAAAATTCTAAGCAAAAACAAATATTCAGAAAAATTTAAATAATGTACTTCTAAAGATATTAGAATGAAAAATAATTAAAACAAACAATTTTTAAAAATATATAAAAAACGAAAAATAATTAAAAACAAACAATTTCTTAAAAATATATAAAAAGGAAAAATAATTAAACAAAAATTAAAACAAAACAAATTTACAATATGTACATATGTGACAATAAAATGGACAACTAGCTAAATTAATTAAATTAACTATTAAAAATGTAAAAGTATAAAAACCAGGGAAAATGTTTAGAAAATATAAAAAAGTAAAATTCTAAAAAAAGTAATAAATATAACAGAAAAAATTTAAATAATATACTTCTAAAAAGTAGAAAATAAAACAGAAAAAAATTTATAATCTATATTCGAAATAAAATGGAAAAATAACTAAATTAACTATTAAAAATATAAATGTTTAAAAAAAACATGAAAAATGTTGAGAAAATATAAAAAAAACTAAAATTCTAAGCAATAACAAATATACAGAAAAATTTAAATAATGTACTTCTAAAGATATTAAAATGAAAAATAATTAAAACAAACAATTTTTAAAAATATATAAAAACGAAAAATAAGTAAACAAAAATTAAAATTAAACAAAAATTATAAAATAATCATAAAAATTTAATTAACTATATGTAAAAAACAAAAAAAAAAAAGAAAGATGTGTATGTATATGAAAAATTATAAAAAAAAAAATATTAATTGAATCCTAACCAAAAAAAAAAATTTCCCTATTAATTGTATCGTACCCTGACAGAATCTGATTTTGTCAGGGCTTAGATAACAATACCTTTTTGATTATAAAGGCGGTTAGGTTCCACCTATTGTTTGGCGATCAGATGTCAACCAAAATGTTTTGGAAAGGGCACCTTTCAGTGCCCTATTTTCCAAGAGAACCCTTACTCACCAAGTGAATGTCGGATTCTGACTTGCTCCTGAAATGTAGCATCTATTTATACGAAAAAATCCTTCGCTGGAGCGAGAAATATGGAAATTAATTGAAAACACCTGCACACGTTGAACATTTTTTTTCCCACGGAAAGGGAAAGGGTCCGCAGAGTGTGATAAGTGCACATTTACCGCAGCGGTACAACAATCACACACACACACACACACAGCAGGAGGCCAGCGTACCCACAACGATCACGCTGCATAGTGCAGCTGGCGATAAAAAAAGGTTGATTTGGGTTGCTATAAATTAACAATAAATACCACAAAAACACCGCAAGGAAAACTCCTACAACAACAGCTTCGAGTATCCCATCCGTTCGCCTTTAGATTATCCCTTAAAAGGTCAACCGAACCTTAATTTACAACTTTATTTAATTGAATTTCCACAGAAGTTCGGAGCCAGATTGTTGCTGCTGGCGATAAAAACCCCGAATAATGGTGCATTTTCATGCCTGTTCAAACACGTGCATGTTTCCCTACTATCACACAACAGGTGATCAAAGTCCCGAAATTACTACTGTGTACCCAAACACTCACGCTTCATAGTGCGAGTGCTGATAAAAAAAGGTTAGCCCATTAAAATGTCAACCGAACCTTAATTTACGACTTTATTCAATTGAAATTCCACAGAACTTCGGAGCCAGTTTGTTGCAGCTGGCGATCAAAGTGCCGAAGTCAATCATCCCCTAAAATAAATAACAACAACAACAACCACATAGCAAAATTAAAAATTCAAAAGAAAAAAAGATTATAATTATAAATAAATAAATAAATAAATAAATATATAAATATAAATAAATATATAAATATAAATAAATATATAAGTTATAAATTATAATAATACATACAAAACACTTGATCTTTAAATCTACTATCACACAGCGGGCGAATCATATCCTAAAATAAATAACAACAACAACAACCACATAGCAAAACTTCTGACTTCTACAATAGCTTAGCACTTTACCGATAAACCAAACACACGCCATATAAAAAAAGACGAAAAAGTATGCTACGCTTTTTTCTTCCCTATTTATTCCCACCAAAGACAAAATCACACCTTCATTCCTAGCACTGAGAAATTAGAAAAAAAGACTAAAAAAGTATGCTACACTAAAAACTTCCCACTAGCGCCATCTACTTCGGTATAGCAAACGATCGGCACTCCTAAGCCTATATCGCAGACACAAGCCTAAATGAACATTCCAAAGCACTTATTCACGATGGCCATCTGGTGGACGATAGCATAGTTGCAAACCTATCGGCTAAAAGACAAACAAACCTAAGTCTGTATCACAGACACAAGCCTAAATGAATATTCCAAAGCACTTATCCACGATGGCCATCTGGTGGACGATAGCACAGTTACAAACCTATCGGCTAAAAGACGAAAATTACCCGAGAAAACACACCTAAAACCATATTTTAGCAAAGACACAATCCTAAATGGCTAAAAATTCAATAATCATTAAAAAACCCCTAAAACTATACTTTCAGCAAGGACACAATGCAAAATATAGCAAAGGCACAACCCAATTTTTAGCAAAGACACACTCCTAAATTTTATTCCCACTTATTCCCACTTTTCCTTTGTCCCAGAACCGCCATATAACCACTACTAACGAATCTCAGAAGAGATATAAACCCATCTTTCGAGTTATAATTGAGCAGTTGAAATCAGAGATTAACGATAAGTGGTAGCTACACAAAACACCAAGAGTGGAAGTAATATAACAAGCGTAAATCGCAGTCACAATCGAGTCTCCCTGGATAATTACTGAGAATAAATAAAAGTAAGAACCATAATCCAAGTCTTTATTTTCAGCACCTGTCGAAAGACGGCAGTATTGCCCGACAGGTTAAAGGACTACAAAGGCGGCACCTTGGTGCCCGTGGTAACTAGGCGAGGGGATCCACTACGGCAGGTTGCCGGATCCCAATGGTAAGACCACAAAGTCGGCAGATCCTTGCCCGTGGCACAAGCGTCCGTGGTCCTTCACATCGAAGGACTAACGACAACAACCCCTATCTTTGTCAGTGATCCTTCTCGAGGGAGGATCTACGACATTTAAGTTGTTCTAGTATCCTATTGGAGGATACAAGATACAACATTTTGGCGCAGCCGGTTTTACGATCCAAGGATCGCTTTTTCTTTTATTTTGAAGTGAAGTAGAAAATAAGTTCAAAATGAATAAAAATTCTTTTTTAAAAATAGAATAAACAAATAAAATATCAAGAATCAATATCGATGTCATCGGAACGTGTATAAATAGAAAATTTTTGGAATTAGAATTTAAATTGAAAAATTTTGAGATTGTTGACAACTCATGTCTAAATAATAGTTTTGGTTAAGTGAAAACTTTAATAAATTTGTTGGGCAAACCAAGAAGAAAATTTGAGCTAGTTAGGCACAACCACCTGTAGATAACACATTTGAAATAAGGTCTATGTTTAAGTTTTGGAAAAGAATAAATAAAAAGATACAACAAACAAATCCGTCAGTATTTTTTTTAATAACAAATTAATTAATAGCAACCAGGCTAACAGCGATAGCTGCAAGCCAATAAATAAAATAGATTCTGCATAAATGCAAGAAATTTATTGCAACAAAAAGTAGGTCACGAACTTGAGCTTGAACTTCAAGCAAGGCCAGAAGCTACAAAATTGCTAGCGAGTGGCAATTGGTAGCAAAAACGCGAACAAAGCAAGAAAAACAAAAGAAGTAATCAAAAAACTAAAATTTCGTCAGGCACCAGGCGAGCACAATTGAGCCACAAGCTCGAATTAAAAAAAAAAAATAAATATATAATATTAATATATATATATGTACGAGTATAAGCGCACGAATGTACGAATGTTTACAACGTGTTCAGACAAAAGGGTGTCAATGATTAAAAGCCGAATAAGCAAAAGTTAATTGCTTGAAGAAAAGCAATTAAAATTTTAATTGATTATGAAATATCCAAAATTAAATACTTGGAAAAATAAGTATAGGATAATTAATGGCAGAATCGCTTCACGAACAAGCATATTTAGCATTAGAAAAAGACCATAGGGATTTGAAGAGACAGGTAGGAAAACTAGTGACAAAAGTTTGGAACATATTAAAAAATACCGTTTCCAATAAAGAATATTTAGAGTTGATAAAAACTAAAATAGACGCACTAGGAGAAATATCAACTGTAGAAAAAGCAGACGCATTAATAGAGGAATTGCTAGTGTTTTTAAAAAATATAATAGAAAACAAAGATAAAAGTTTACGGGACTGTTTATCAGAATTCAACGCGTTAAAAAATAAGTTCGATACTTATGTAAAGGAAAGACAGTTTCAGGAAAACATACTAAAGACCTTAGAAGACGAGAACGAACAACTAAGGAAATTATTAGAGAAGAAGGGTTTAACAGAAGAAACATTAAATAAAACGCTAGAACAGGAATCAGCACAAAAATCAAGAGAGGACTGTGCATCCTTAGAAAAGGCGCATGCTAGAATACAAGAACTTAAAGAGGAAAATAGACGTCTACAACAGGAAATAGAGCTAGCGCACGAACAATCACTATACCATAAGGAACCTACCCCAGCCATACCCAGTCCAAGGGAATATAATTCAGTTTCATTTCCTACATTTAAACCATTAGTGGCAACACAAATCAAAATGGGTATAGGAGAAATAGCTAAAATCACAAATAGGCTGGTACCGCTCTTTTCTGGAACACATTCGCCAGACTTACGCAGCGAAGTGTATAAATTCATACACGGGTGCGAATTAGCCGCAAGAGATGTAGGTCCGGACAACATTCAGGACTACATAGACTGCATTAAGCAGAGGTTACATGGGGATGCCTATGATTTAGTGAGGTCACAACGCTTCAATACCTTCGAGGAATTCTACCTCACAATAAAAAATACATATTTACCAGCGGTATCCTTAGACTCAGTGATAATAAGTATCCAAAGTTGTAGCCAGCTACTTAACGAAGATATACGACAGTTTGCGAGACGCCTAACCACCCTAAGAACACAGGCAGTAGAGTTAGTGCGAACGAAATATAATGGAAACGGTGATATGGCACTTTTGAGTATGGTGGAAGGAGCCGTAGAGAAATCCTTTAAAACAGGATTAAAGAACGCTGTATTGAGAATTTATATGCTCAATGTTACGAAGAAAAACCTCGAACAAATGGTAGAATTAGCCATAGAGGCACTCGAAACCATTGAAAACAGTAGTCTCCTCCACACAGACCCCTTAAACATTAATATGAATGCAACGCGTTTTGCCACCATGCCGTATAAACAACAAGAGCAAACTCAACAGGGAAGTCAGGGCAAAGCTTCAGGAGAAAAAATTACCAGGCAACCCACTTCGGTACAAAATACTACACAAGGAGCGGCGAATAGAGTAATTTGCTCATTTTGTAACAAGCGAGGTCATACCAGAGACGATTGTTTGACTCGCAAGAATACCATATTGTCAGAAGTGTTTAAAATATGGACACGAGACAAATTGGAGGTGTGACAACAAGGTCAACAACAGAAGTGAGTACATCAATAAGAATCAGAGGACTAACAACCAAAGTCAAGGAAATCAGCAATGGAACCGACCTCATCAGAATTGGCAGTCAAACCAAGTCCAACAAAACTGGCAGACAAACCGACCACAGCAGAATTGGCCTCAAAACCCATTCCAGCAGAACGGGAACCAAAAACGGGCAATAAATCCTAACCCAACTACACTGAACGGATTGCAGAGGAATCAGCCGAACAGAGCAAACCAAACGTTATGTCATTGGTGTAATAGACCAGGACATATGATAAGAAATTGCGAGGCAAAAAGGAATTGGGAATCGTTACAAAGTAATAGTCCGGGAAACTGCCAAGGGCCCAGAATAGGCCAATAATCTGGGGACCCAAAAATATTAGTAACTTAAGGCCAAATGAAGGAGTAACAGTAATTCATACATCCGAACCGGTTGTGGATACGTTACCAACTTTAACGAATAAAGTGGTAACCGTAAGTCCGACATCGGAAGCGATTGTTGAAACGTTACCACCTTCAAAAGACTTAAAAATTAATATCAAGTTAAAAGGGACTGATAATAATAAGAAAAACAACGTAACGGAGAGAAATCATACGTTTGGAGAAACAGTTGATTTAGAGATGCCAATTAAGTTGAAGGATAACAACCAAAATTTAAATATACGGACACCGTGCTCAAGGGATAAGTTAGCAAATAACAATAGAAATACAGAACCAGGAGTATCTAACTGCACTCAAACCCAGCTAAATGACGTGTTCATTGAATTAACTTGCGAAGAGGTGAATAATGGAAAACTCATTTTACTGGTAGATACAGGGGCAGATACAAGCCTGATAAAGAAGTGTGCGATAAAAGATAGCACAATAATAGACAAGTCGAATAGGAAAGACTTAAGCGGAGCATTTGGAGGTTGTGTGACCACAGAAGGATCAACTACTATATGTCATAATGAGGTACAGTCCTTACGTTTAACGCTACACGTTGTGTCACTTAAACGAGGAGTACCAGCAGACGGCATATTAGGAAGAGATAATTTGTGGAACAACACCATTATAAATACTATGGAAAAGATTTTAACACTCTTCAATGAAAAGAAAGAGATTATTTTGGAATTTCCGATAAAAACTATCGAGCAGATAGAAGAGGAAAGCAAACAACACTACATACCAGTTGATGCAAGAACAATTACAATAGTACCATTAAAACTTCGTACAAAATTTACGAATGTGGTAATTCATAAGGAAGAAATAGATCCAGGGATCTATATAGCGGACACACTAGGAAAGGTGAAAAATAACACAGTTTATACTCCAATATTAAATACGACGGAGTATGATTATGAAATAAATAGCGAATTTAAACCAAAATTCACAAATTTTGACGATTACAAAATACAAAGTACTGTAAAGGCAATAAATAGCATAGGAAAAATACACGCCAAAGGAAGAATAAATAAATTGCTCAATGAAATTGAGTTAGATAAAGATTTGAATATGGAAGAAAAGAATTCAATAGAAGGAATAGTAAAATCTTTTCATGACATCTTCCTATTAGAAGGAGACAAACTTTCATTCACAAACGTATTGAAACACGAAATTCCAACAGGCGCAGATCAACCGCCAATAAATAGAAAACAATATAGATTACCTCAAATACATAGGGAGGAAATAAATAAACAAGTGAACAAACTTTTAGATGATGGCATAATCACACATAGCACATCACCATGGAACTCACCGTTACTTTTAGTGCCCAAGAAAAGTGGCAAGGACGGCGAGAAAAAATGGAGACTTGTAATAGATTACAGGAAACTCAATGAAGCAACGATTAAACAAGTTTTTCCAATTCCGCGCATCGACGAAATTTTAGAGCAATAGGCCATAGCAGATATTTTACAACGCTAGATTTGGCAAGTGGATATCACCAAGTTTTAATCGACGACAGGGATAAGGAAAAAACAGCGTTCAGTACAGGACTAGGGCACTTCGAATTCAATCGAATGCCATTTGGGCTAACAGGTGCCCCAGCAACATTTCAGAGGATAATGAATCATATCCTAACAGGTCTACAAGGAATAGACTGTTTTGTTTATTTAGATGACATAGTTATCTACGGTAGGAATTTGAAACAACACGAACAAAGGTTATGTTCAGTATTACAGAAATTACGTGAACATAATCTAAAACTTAATACAGGAAAATGCAGATTTCTAAGAAGAGAAATTGTTTATTTAGGTCATAAATGCACAGATCAGGGCGCACTCCCTGACCCCAGCAAAGTGGAATGCGTTAAGAGCATTCCGCCGCCCAAAAATAGAAAGGAGGTGCAGGCATATTTAGGACTAGTAAACTATTATAGAAAATTCATTCCGGGTACAGCAAAGATAGCTCTTCCTATTAATAAACTACTAAGGAAAGACGCTAAGTTCAATTGGACGCAAGAATGCCAGACAGCGTTCGAAGCATTAAAAAAGGCAATAATAACACCACCGGTTTTGGCATATCCGGATTTCGAAAAAGAATTCATACTAACTACTGATGCCAGTAACGAAGCGTTAGGCGCGGTACTTTCTCAGGGTAAAATAGGCGAAGATAGGCCGATAGCCTTTGCGAGCAGAGCCTTGAACGACGCAGAAAAGCGTTACTCAACTATAGAAAAATAGTTCTTAGCCATTGTGTGGGCAACAAAAAACTTCAGAGCATATCTCTTGGGCAGACATTTTAAAATTTTTACTGACCATCAGCCGTTAAAGGGAATAGCAAACTTAAAAGATCAAACTTCAAGACTGGCGAGATTTAGGCATAAATTATCAGAATACGATTTCGAAATCATATATAAGCCAGGCAAGAAAAATTTAAACGCAGACGCATTGAGTAGAATTCCTCAAAATCAGAATACAGTAACAGCGGTCCAGACCCGCTCTAAAACAAAAGAAAGGAAGGCCCAAGGGAGTAGTGATAAAACAAGCACAAGTCAGACGCCTGTAGAACTTGACACGCCGGGCATAACACAAAATGAAAACAGAATTCCATTAGAAGACCCAAAGCAAATAGAGACAGTTATAAAGGACTTTCACAACACACCATTAGGAGGTCACCAGGGAGCAGTGAAAACTTATTTAAGAATTAGGCAACAATATAGATGGCCAGGAATGCAAAAACAAATAAAGGATTATGTAAAAAACTGTCCTAAGTGCCAAGCTAACAAAAGCTCAAAATTGACAAAAATGTCCATGGTGCTGACAGATACACCAATGAGGCCATTTGACAAAGTTTACATGGACATAGTAGGTATTCTACCTGAAACGGTGTCGGGTAACAAATATATTTTAACGTTTCAAGATGACTTCTCGAAATTTATGGCATGTACAGCTATACCAGACGAGGAAGCAAGTACTGTTGCCAGAGCGTTTTATGACGAAGTAATTACGCGTTACGGAATTCCACGAATTCTTATTACAGATAACGGAACTAATTTCATTTCGAAATTGTTCTCGGATACCTGCAAATTATTAGGTATCAAAAAATTACACATAACGCCTTACCCTCCACAGGCTAATGGCTCATTAGAGAGAAGCCACAGACCTTTAGCGGAATACTTACGTAGCTTTGCTAAAGAAGATGGTTCGAATTGGGATCAATGGTTAACTGCAGCAATGCACGTTCACAACCACACACCCAACATTACGACCAAGCAAACTCCGTTTCGTACCTTATTCGGATTCGACATAGAAATGCCGACTAATTTAAAAAGGAAGTGTAGTCCGGTATATAATGCCGAAGATCCGAATAAAGTTTTGAAATTCCAAATTCAAAGAGCTCACGAAATAGTGAGGAAAAATCAGGAAATGGCTAAAAGGGTGGCCAAAAATCAGTATGACAATAAATTAAATTTAGTGGAATTTAGAGTAGGAGATAATGTATTAACTAAGAATCAAAGTAGGAAAAATAAGTTTGCTCCCATATGGATAGGGCCATATAAAGTAGTGAGAATTAAAAGTCCAATTACGACAGTGTTAAATATTAAGGGAAAGGAAAAGCCATTCCACAATAACTTACTTAAGTTATATAGCAGCAATTAAATAGGAAAATAGAATTAACTAGATAATTATATAGGAATCAGAATCACTTAAACTAAGAAAATAGGTTTAGGGGTAAATCAAATAAAGTAGTCATAAATTAAAGTAAATTAATCACAATAGGCACCTTATTAGGAGTAGGATAGAATAAATATATATAAAATAGGCTTGATAGAATTTATTATAGCATACGAAAATAACATTTTTAAGTTTATTACTAATAATTTACTACTATTAATTTTAAATTGATTGTAATCTTACGCTTGAATGACGAGTGAAATTCAACAAATTTCAAAACGAAGGTCACAAAGAAAATCAGAATAACGTTTCAATAAGCAACAACTTGTTTATTTAAGCGTAAAAATATAAGAAAAAGAAAACTTATAGTAAAAGAAATAAAAATATAGTAAAATAAATTCGTAATTAATATCGGAGTCTTTTCTTTTGTAAAATTTTGAAATTGAACCCTTTAGTTGGTATTAATTTTAATTGGTAATATACGGCAAATGAAAAGTAGCTGTTTCCGTTTTAAATAAACAGCCATTGCTATTGCATTTGCATTTATTATAGGAATAAATGCACATGAAATCTATGCATAAAGAGTTAGTTTATGCATAACCATAATTTACACATCATAAATACGTCTAGTTGCAAGCGTTGCAATAGAAAATATAATATAAATAAATCTAAAATAAGAAAGATCTTTGTTTCGTATAAATATTCTACAAATATATAAACAAATAATATCTTACAAATATATAAACATATCATATAAAATGTAGTACATAAATATTCAATGTAAAATTTTAACGAATTCGCGGTAACAACCAAACAAAACAAAAGCTAAAATTGAGCGATTAACGCAAGCACTGCAACAAACCAGGTGTAGAAGTAGAGCAACTGAACACGAACAGAATGCAGTGTCAGTTTAAGCGATTAAGAAAAAAAAAAAGCAAAAACAAAAGTAAATCATTTTTAACAAAAGCAAAAAACAAAAGTAAATAATGAAAGCGTTGTTATACACGAAATTTAAAGTACAATTATAAATAATAATGTGCACATATAGATACATAGATAAAAGTAATTTAAAAGTTAATTAAATTGTAATTTAGAATAAAATATGTACCTTCAATACGAAATTAAGAAAATTAAAAGGAAAGGGGAAAGAACATATAGTTATTAGAAAAAAGGTGAGAAATGCACTTAAATTGATTAAAAAGAAAAACTAATATTTCTTAAAATAAAATAGAAATTATATAAAAAATTATAATTGAAACAAAATAACTTTATCTTATTAGCACTAAAATACATTAATTAAATTTTAGTTGAAATTCACCTTATTTTAAATTGGTATTAAATAAATTATATTCAACCGACATATCTATGGTAAAAATATAAATAAAGAATTAAAATATGTAAAATTTTAATACGTAAGCATCAGTAAAAAATGTAAAATACATAATAAGAACCGATCATGCAGAGAACCTGACACCCGTCCTGATGTACACCCATCACAACAGCAGAAGTGCAACATCACACCACAACATGTTGACAACAGGGCGACGATAAGCGCCCAGCCATCTCGAAGGGGGAAGGGTAGCTGGAACAGCTGAGCAGAGTAGCGAAAACAAACATCGCAACGAAAAGATGGAATAGTTGCAACAATCAAACGTATCAATGCAACAACATTCGACAAAAATACCAAACTACCTTCAAAGAGATTCGACAAATTTTGAACAACAGTCGAACCTCAAAATTATCAAGTGATATTGGTGACAAATACACAGTACCGTGAGGTCCCGTGGAGACGAAAACCACCGCAATGAGACACGCAACAAAATAGAGAGCTAACCCATTTGCAGCAGCTAATTACATTACCAGTGGCTATGCAACAGCGAAATCATCGTGAATCATGATGGCAGCCTAGCAGCTTAACTTCAAGCGAAAGTTACGTTAAGCGTAAGGGATAGCATCACAACGTCGCGGCGATGAAGCACCTAGTGGACAACTACTAATGCAGTCAGAGGTTCGCCAGTAGATTCTTCCGTGGCACAAATCACACTCTACAGCATTACCTCAAGAGACAACGATTTAAAAACGCATCACCACTATCGACAAGGAAAAATGTTGAAGACGATGTAGCAAGATGTTACAAATTATGATCTTGGCAACATCTCAACCATCAACTACCGCCAAGCGAAAAGCAAGTGATCCCAATTGCGAGACAACGGTACTACCGACAACGAACATCTGCATCTGAACATCAAGCATAGAACTTACCACGTCAGCTACCCCGCAGCAACATTCCCACAACACAGCGAGAAGGAGACACCGAGACAACGGGGTATACATCAACAGCAAAATCATCATCAACAATAACAAGAACGTCAACGTCGAGGCCAACATAAAAATCATTCTCAACCTACACACAGACGACACCGAAGAAATGCAGTTACCGGTTGTATTATTGAAATATTATTGCAAATTTATAAATTATAAAATTGATTGTCATCTCTGATAATTAATTGCATTGTAATTATTACGATTGTAATTATTAATTAATTGTATTATTATATTAGCTAATATCACATAATATCACATATCATATAATAGTTATATTACTTAAATAATTCACAAGATATTCATAAAGAGGAAGAAAAAAAAAATAGTAGACAATAAGCAAAACTAAAATGAACAAAGCCCACCCACAATTCAACAGACCATAAATGTACAAGAAAAATTTAATATCGTTTTACGATACTAAATTTTTCTTCCCCGAGGGTGGAGGGATGTTGTAGGTCAGAATCATTGCTCTGGTAATAACAACGCTTAACGTTGGTTATCACCACATACCTTTCGGCCCAGTAGTTAACAAAGCTTAACGTGTGGTAACACATACTTCTAGGCTACACCTTAATTGTGAAGCTCGAAAGTACAAGTGAATCACACACCACTGTGGCCTAGATAAAAGCCGAACTTGATCGCATTCCAATAAGTGGAACAGCGCGCGAACTTGATCGCATTCCAAATTTGCAATGAGTGTCAAAATTAATTCTTGAGAGAATTGCAAAACGATGCGGAAATGATTCTGTCCAACAACGAATCTCAAAAGAGATATAAACCCATCTTTCGAGTTGTAATTGAGCAGTTGAAATCAGAGATTAACCATAAGTGGTAGCTACACAAAACACCAAGAGTGGAAGTAATATAACAAGCGTAAATCGCAGTCACAATCGAGTCTCCCTGGATAATTACTGAGAATAAATAAAAGTAAGAACCATAATCCAAGTCTTTATTTTCAGCACCTGTCGAAAGACGGCAGTATTGCCCGACAGGTTAAAGGACTACAAAGGCGGCACCTTGGTGCCCGTGGTAACTAGGCGAGGGGATCCACTACGGCAGGTTGCCGGATCCCAATGGTAAGACCACAAAGTCGGCAGATCCTTGCCCGTGGCACAAGCGTCCGTGGTCCTTCACATCGAAGGACTAACGACAACAACCCCTATCTTTGTCAGTGATCCTTCTCGAGGGAGGATCTACGACATTTAAGTTGTTCTAGTATCCTATTGGAGGATACAAGATACAAACATTTCTATCACGTCCACCATCAATTGGATCGTCTTTGTTTATTACAAGAAATCCATATTTATCTTTCCAACATTCTCCGCATATATTAAATAATAAATTTTTTATAAGCCATATCTGTTCTGACATGATCAGCGTATATGTGCTTCATGTTCATCTCATCTTGCTTAAACATAATAATCATGTTGGCATTATCGCGCACTAAATGCTTGGGAATTCTTGTATATGTTTGGCATAAGTAAAAACAATAAATAGATTTGTGTCTGCCCATACAAAAGTATTCTCGAATGTTGTTTTGCTTCTCACAAGCTACATCATCGAATATCATTATTGAGTTGGTTTTTGCTTCATCCGGTTTGAGCAGTTTTTCGTTCTCGGAAAACGTAAAGAATCCTATATTTTGAATTGGTTTTATTAACCGTTTTAGGTATTCATATTTAGGTTGATTTAATGATTTTGAGTACAAATATATGTTGGCAAACTTTAGGCCATTTGGACTTTCTATCAAACTCAACATGACATTAGTCTTTCCGCAATTAGAGGGTCCCACAATAATACATCTAATTGAATTCGGCAGAAGGGAACTGTGTCTGAGTTTCGTCGCATTATTAGTTACAAGATCCACATTTTTCACAGTAATATTTTTGTCTTGCTTGACGAACCACATTTTAGCTTATGATATAAATACGTAATAATCACACCTTTATATTTATTTATATCGAAACAGTTCAATCGGAAAGGTGTATAAATGGCCATCGTTTATCAAAATAATTTCAGTCTTAATCAACCAGTAATTGGAAGAGGTCTTAGCTAAAGCTATAATAAAGCTATAAATTCTCTACCAGTTGAACTTCATTTACCGGGCTATCAATTTTGTGGCCCAGGAACTAAACTAAAAAAGCGCTTAGAAAGAGGTGATAAAGGAATCACTACACTGGGCGCTGCATGTAGAGAGCACGACATTGCTTATAGTAATACACAGAACTTGAATGAGCGTCATGAAGCAGATAAAATATTAGCTGAAAAGGCGTGGCAAAGAGCAAAATCAAACGATAGTAAATATAGTGAGCGAATAAACGCATGGTTAATAGCCAACGCAATGAAAGCTAAAGTCAAATTCGATATGGGAAACAAGCTAAATAAGAACCTTAAGAAAATAAAGAAAAAGGTGAAAAAATTCTGTGTAAAGAAAATTTTTACAAAAACTGTTAAAAATGCATTGAAAATTATCAAGCAACGAAAACCAGAAGATATCGCCAATGCTATTAAAATGGCACAAGGTGTAATCAAAAAGTCTTTTGGACGTAAAAAATCCCAGATAGATATTCCACGTGTTATACCTATTCCCAAAGTAGGAGGTTTTCTACCACTAGTACCCATTTTAACAGCTTTTGGAGCCGTTGGTGGTTTAGCATCTGATGGTGCTGCAATCGCGAAAGCAATTAATGAAGTGTCCAAAAAACCGTATTAGCAGTTAAAAATATGGAGCCGAACAAATCGTATTCAATTAAAAATGTACGGAAAACGAAAACAAAGTATGGAGCCCGAGTTTTAATGGAGTTGGAAGAGAATGCCATTTTTCTACCTCAAAGATTTAGCAACATCAGCGATGAGACAATAGAAGAATTCTCAAACGGAGCTTTCTATTTGTGTAAAATAATGAAGGAAGATACCGACGACTTTCGCTTGGAGGTTCTGGTTGACTTTCCCTTAACACAAGCAATGTATTATCAAATGTGAAAACTTTGTATAATAAAATGTTATAAAAATAAAATATAATTTATGACTTAAAAAAAAGATTCTTTTTCATTTTTCAAGATAAGTCGTAAATAGCATTAATTTATTGATTATTACAGGTTGAATTAATTTTAGTCGTGAACCAGTTGCGTTTATTTACAAAAAATAAAATTTCTAACCGTACGTCTGCCAGCTGAAGAAAAAAGAACAACAACAACAACGACATAGCAAAACCACTACCCAGCCATTCGCATCCATTCAAAGTTCAGTATGCAAACAAGTTCGTACATGTTCTAAATGACTAATTGCGTTTGTTTACATTATGATTCTGTGCAAAAACAAAAATTTCTAAAAGTACGTCTGCCAGCTGAAGAAAAAAGAACAACAATAACCACATAGCAAAAGTGACGAAAAGTAATTAAATCAGAGCAATAAAAAAGAAATAAAAATTCCAACAACAAAGAGTACACCCCAAAACGCAAACAAATACAAAAAATCTCAAGTACCACAAACGATACGCAAGCGGGCAGAGATCAAGGCGGAGGAATACTATACACTCGCAACAGTCAGCACGCCGAGCTATGTATGTCCGTCTGTCAGTCTATATGTATGTATGTATGTCCGTATGTATGTCCCTCTATATGTCCGTCTGTATGTCCGTCTGTCCCTCCCCTTCCTCCCTCACCGCCCCTTCCTCTCCACCCCTTCCTCCCTCCCTTACTTCCTCCCTCCCCCCTCCTTCAAACTATCGCCCTCTCGCTCACTCTCACATATCCATAGCACCTCACGGGCAGCGCAGTCGCTACCATAGCACCTCACGGACAGCGCAGTCGCTACCATAGCACCTCACGGGCAGCGCAGTCGCTACCATCGCACCTCACGGGCAGCGCAGTCGCTACCATAGCACCTCACGGGCAGCGCAGTCGCTACCTTGTGCCAGAACCGGCCTATAACCACTACTGAGATCGCTCGCATGTTTTCGTCATAATTCGCACGAAAGAAAATCGCATGCAGTGTGCGAGGAGTCTAAGAATGATACTGCGTATTTTCTTATGCCTTTGGTGCATTTCTGGATAGCCAACATTTCAAAATAAAAATACAAACTGTAGCCAGATGTTTTGCGAGCAAGAATTCAAAATTCTATAAAAGCAGTACAAATGTCCATCGACTCATGAGGTGGTAATTTGAACCACGTCATTTTGTTTTAACCAACTTAATCTCATCAGTTTTACATCTTTAGATAAACTTTCGAAGAAAACAGATCTCAATTTTTTTCATTTCGATCAAAATGGGATCCAGTTTACATTTATCATTACTTTTGCCCATCCTGTATAACAATTTCCTTTTACATATCGGCTTTAGAACCGACTCTGGCGACAAGTTGTACTGTACAAAAATTTGAATCTAATAATAATATAAATTTATATTTTCATGAAAAGATTTTTCTTTCATTAAAATTTTCGTATATTTATTTAATACAAAATGTCTTTCGATTTTAATTATAAATTTTGGGTTGGCACTAAAAAAGATATAAACAATATTATTAAAAGGCAAAATGTGCTCAAAAGACTTCAACCGATTGAAAAACCTGCAATTACATATAAAATATTTTCGGAACTGTTTGTCCTTTATGTTGAGCTGGTGAAAAAATTAGGATATCTCTACAGTAAAACTTTCCAAGTCCAAAAAAGATGTGTTGTTAGAGCGTTAGTGGAGTCTGCCACCCGGAGATTGTTAGAACTGAAAAACGAGTTAAAAAATCTTGAGTTCAGTGAATATGTTTACACGGACAAAGCTTTAATCGCAAGAAAGCTTACACCATATGATACTTTAATATGGCGATCTCCTCAGTTTTTGTATAAACGTCCACCTGACATCCAGAACCTCATTTATGAGAATAAAATATTTATGGATGATGAAGAAATAACAGGAGACAATTTGCAGATATCTGTTAACCAAAAGGAAGCCATAATTTTAATTCAAACACACGAACGTGCTCGTAGAGCTAGAATCTATCTCGCAGCCATAAAATATAACAAAAATAATTTGGCGATAGTAAAACGGTCAGAAATAAAGTACAATTATACTTATAAAGCCGATCAACAAGGGGGTGTATCTATTAAGCAAACTTTTTTTAATGTGAACTTTTTAAAAGATGATGACACTTGCAAACCCACGTTGGAAGACGAAACTGTTGAAACGACACCTGTCGAGAGTAAGTACAAATATTTAAATCCTAATTTAAATCAGGCTCTATATCTTTATATCATACTAGAGTAACCTTGCCCGCGTCGCTGGACAATACTGGACATTCGTTTACGTCTTTGTATTAAAAATTAAATTTTCTAGAAAGAATAGACATTTTCCTGAAAAATAAGTGCAAAATAATATACATTTTTTAAAGTGAGAACATCAAAAAGGAAAAAATTTATTGCAACCAAGCATGATTTTTGCATTGCTGTTATATATTTGGGAAGACTTTTTCAATTAGTTCTTCTTTTGATTGTGTGAATATGTAAAAATCTCTCGGAATTGTAATGAAACCATCATTATCAATTGGCATTTTACCATCACCAATTAAAAGCAATTGCTTTGAAAATGTTACAGCTGATTGATCATTTTGCAATTGCACACGAATATTGGTGGTGAGTCTTAACGTTTTAACATATCTCCATAAATTTGATAGCTTCAAACACGCATTTATTTCATCATCTGGTGTTGATTTTGAGATAACAGTTAGTGTTTGTCTAAAGTCTCCTGCTAACAATATTAAAGCACCCCCAAATATATTTTGATTTCCACGGAAATCTCTCATTGTTCGATCTAAAGCTTCAATTGATTTCTTGTGTGCCATTGTGCATTCATCCCACAACAAAATGTCAAATTGTTTCAAATCTAGCCATGCCAGAGGTTTTTGATAAATTTCATGATGGTGCTTCATTTATCGAAATATTCAAAGGCAATTTTAGCGCTGAATGTGCTGCCCTTCCACCATCCAACAAATTCCAGAAGATGGCTGCAATTCCAGAAGATGCAAGTGCCAAAGCAGTTCTACCACGTGCTCGTACAGTTGCTAAAATTAAAGTTATCAAAAAAGTTTTACCAGTACCACCAGTATCAATTTCTTGCATAATTTTGTCATAAGCTAATTTTTGCTCTTGATTTAACTTAGGAATATTTTCTTGAACATAATTTGTCAGCACATTTGGATCGTAATTAGATCACTTCTAAATCAAAAAGTCTCTTGGGAATCACCCAAAGATTCTAAAAAAGAAGTACAGTGTTGGAGATGCCAGAAATGGGGCCATATGTCTAAAAACTGCAACAGGCCTTTCTCCTGCGTTAAATGCGATCAAAAGCATTTGCCAGGGGAATGTCAATTTGTATCAAATGCAAATAATTTGCCTTACTGCGTGAATTGCCAACAGTTTGGTCATCCCTCAAGTTTCAGAGGTTGCTCAGTTTACAAAAGGTTCGTTGATATTAAAAGTAAACGTAAAAGTGAGACTTTTGGAAGGAACATTTTGGCCTCATCTAATGTTATGAGTTCAGTTAAAAATTCTAATTTTAAATCACCCAACAAATCTTTTGCTAGCCTTTTTAATGATTCTGATGCCAAAAGAAACTCGAAACCTGCTTTAATTGAGGAATTTCTAAAAATCGCGAAATTACTTTGTCAACCAGAGGAACTTTCTCTTGAAGACAAAATTAAGTCATTCTTAACGGATTACAAAACTTTATCGAAAGTAGATGCCAAAAAACGTTGCATGAATCTTTTGCATGAAGTTAACGATTATTATTTCATTTCATTTCATTTATTTAACTTATATTGGATGTACAGCAAGAGTCCAGCTCTTTAGTAGTACAGAAAATTAACATTAATACAAAGCAGATAATAAAATGTGTAAATACAATAACTTAACTACAATAACTTAAGAATAAATAGATAAAGATAAGTTGAGATAGATATTGAAATAGGTTGAAGATACATAGAGGGAAAAGGTGAGAGAATTTTAATATGTGCGTGATTAAGAAGTTGGGGTCTTATTTTAGTGGACATTTACTTTGAAAAATATTGAATACATAGTTTCTTAAATAATCCTACACTTTTAGAATTTTTTACTGAATTTGGTAGACCATTCCACAATTGAACTGTGTTTACGAAAAATAGCCGCCTAGTGTTAGAATAATTATATTTTGAAGTTACTAGATTGCGAACGCGACTGGATTGACAGAACTGGAGTTTTTCGAATAGATACGTAGGCTGTCCGGTGTTGATTAATCCATGTAAGAATACGCAATTTCGTATATTAATAAAATTTTGAAAGCTGCAACCGAGCAATTGGTTTCTGTGGCCCGCCAAGTGATCGAAGCGCCTCAGCCCGTATACATAGCGAGTCAGATTATTTATTAGGATATCAAGTTTATGGGACGACGAGGAGTCCAGGTTACAGTAGATCAATTCACTGTAAGTTAATATAGGTAGAATGAGCTGAAGGACTAGTTTTTTTCTGATTTCATTAGGAATGAAATTAGCAGAATAACGCAAGCTTGAGAGAATTGCATACGATTTGCTTACGGTCTTGTTGACATGGTCGGTGCAGGTTAAAGTGGAGTTGATGCAGATTCCAAGATTTGTAGTTTTGGTTACAAAGAGAAGAGCTGAGTTTTTCAGTAATATGGTTGGAATACATGCATGATCAATATGATTTTTGGATATGGGTAATACGAAGGATTTCGATGCGTTTAGTTTGAGACCATTATCATTGGACCAGCGAACAATGTTCTCTAGGTCGTCATTCAATCTGGCACATAAATCTTCGAGGAGTCCGATGCGATTGGAAAGATACAACTGCAAGTCATCTGCATAAGCATGAATAGAGGCATAGTGCACTACGTAGAAAATATCATTTAGAAATAATTTGAATAATAAGGGACTTAACACTGATCCTTGAGGGACACCGGTACAGACATGCCTGAACTCTGAGTAGCCATCCGAGCACTTGACTCTTTGGTAGCGGTCAGTGAGATAACTCTTTATCAATCTAACAGCCATAGGGGAGAAATTATACCGAGATCCTAATTTGTTACACAGAATTCCATGGTTTACACTATCAAATGCTTTAGAGAAATCTAAGAAGCATAACAAGGTAATGTTTTGATTATCATATGCTATACGAATATCGTCAGTTATTTTTAGCAGAGCTGTTGCACAGCTGTGTCTATGCCGAAAGCCAGATTGGCACGGATGCAAGGTTATGTTGTGATAAGTAATTATTAATTTGCTCCGCCATAAGACCCTCACAGACTTTTGACAGGATTTCAAAATACTAATTGGACGAAAATCGGCAGGAGTTTTTGGGGATGATTTCTTGGGAACTGGGATTACAGTTGCCATTTTCCATATCGATGGGAAGGCGGAGGACGTAAGGACATGGTTAATAATATCAGTTAAGGGAGGTAATACGAATGGTAAAATGATTTTGATAAACGTTATAGATATTCCATCCTCTCCAACAGCAGTAGACTTCAAAAGTTTTATACATTTTAATACTTGAGCTTCAGTGATGCTAGTAAAACTAAATGAGTCACGGTCGTCATAAATGACACTGTGGTCATCATGAATATCAGGTATCGTCCTGTCGAGAAAATAATCATTTAAGTCATTAGGGGGGAGATTACATATTGACTTATTTTTTGACCCAATACCTAGACTTTTTAGTCTTTTCCAAATTTGCTTAGGCGGAAGCTTGGCATTTAGCTTAGATGTAAAGAAGTCTTGTTTTGATTTTTTTATAAGCCACGTTGTGGTATTGCGTACTCTTCTGTAGTTTTCCCAATTTAAAGAATTACGGTTCCTCTTCCACTTGGAGCGCAAAATATTTCTCTTACGTATTGAATCTCTCACTCTTGGGGTAAACCAGGGACAGGCTTGATTAATAATACTTACTGTGCGTAGAGGTACGAAAGTGTCATATAAGTATCCTATTACGTTATTAAAGAACATTAATTTATCGTTTACGTGCGCGACTCTCCAACATTGTCCCCAATCAATAGACCTTGCTGCATTAAGCAAGGATACAGTATCTATGGCCTTGAAATTACGGAATGAGAAAGAAGAGGTAGCCGCACACGGATTTAAACGAATGTCAAAAGAGCTGAACAAAAGATCATGATCAGATATAAAATCAATCTGGGAGAACATCAATACCTTCATAGGATCAGAGACAAAAATATAGTCTATTAAGCTAGGGGAATCATTACGGCAGTATCGGGTTGGCAAGGTGTCATTAACAAAGGACAGACCAGACGCGAATTTTTCTGATGCAGGCTTATTTACTAGAAAATTTACATTAAAGTCACCACAGATAATCGTAATATCGTAGGTCAGAGAGCTGGTTGAGATATTATCAAAGACACATCGAAGGTCAGTACTCCTATGAGGGTTATAAACACAGCCGACGCGAATCCTTGTCCTATGATCAGATATCTTCACACAAATATATTCGACCACCGAGTCGTTGGACGAGAGCATAACGTCAGATTTATATGAAGATTTCACATAGATCGCAACACCGCCACCTCGCTTATTGACTCTATCTACACGATAAAGTATATAAGAAGGAATTGCAATGTTTGAATCAACGAGATCAGAGCAGAACCAGGTCTCGGATATAGAAATAACATCAACGTCTGAGTGTTGAAAAACATTTTTTATGTGGTCATATTTAATATGATTTAAGCTTCTCGCGTTAAAGTGCACAACGTTGAATCCCTCATGCTGTTTACACAGTATATCCACTAGCAGCTTTTGATTTCCGTAAGCACAGTTTTTTTCCCCTGTGAGTGCACTCATGACACAAATAACGAAAATACCAAAAATAGTGCGGACGGAATACTAAGAAACCAACAATTATAAATATAATTATAACATAACAATATCCCACCACTGTAGCCACGCATAATGTTGTCAGGAAATAGGAGAGATAGATGATTATTATAAGTGGGATGGTAGGAAGAGCGATAGAAAGGAGTAAAATTAAGAGAACGGTGAGCTACGGTAATACAGTATTGAAGAGACAGAGAAACAGAGAACACAAGGGAGTTTAAAAATAAATAGCAATAAATTATAAGACGATACATGTTTGTGTAAATAAGCGTATGAAAATACAATTAAAGAGTACGGCTACGCTGCAGAGGATCATCCACTGTTTATGAGAGAGTTTATGCTTGCGATGTCGTTCACTGAAATAGGGTTGCCATCAGTGCTGATTTTGACAAAAACTTTTCCATGTTGATTGAAAACTGCAAAAAGTTTTTTATCGCGTTTGAGGCTAAGAGCATGGCGAAAGACAGTACGCAGAGATCTAGGTAGACTCTCTTGCCCGTGCACCTTTCCATTGCCTGCAAGTTCCAAATCTCTTAGTGTAAGGGCACGACGTTTTTGACGGCAAATTACCGCAACAGAACGTAAGAGGCTGGAGCGATCCTGTGCTGATTGCAATTTGACCACTATAGGCCCATTGTTGTTTGCGTTCTTAATGCGAAATATATTACGCATAGGTGGAGTGCTAAGACCAACAACACTACATACCGATTGAAATACCTTCTCTAGATTTTTCGCCCGGAGACTGAGATACACCAGTTACGATAACATCGCTGGAAACTGCTTCTTTCTCCAAAGTTAGTATTCTTTCAGCAAGTCTAGAAGTTTCAGTTTTCAATACAGCATTGTCATTTGTCGCAGTCTCAACGGTACATAGCCGCGCTGAGATATCTCTCATTTTAGATTTTAAGTTGGTAATCTCTGCAGAAACTTCACTGAATCTCTGCATGATGCGCTCTTCAAATTTACTAAATTCAGCCGACATCTCACTAATGATACTCTCCCTCAGAGCGACTAGCTTTGTATCTAAGAGCGCCGCAATTGAAGAGAGATCATTATTATTTTGTTTACTGCCCACAGGTGTAACTGGGCTCACTGGAGTTTCTGCGCGTGTTGAACTCAGGAGAGTATTAGTACGAGTTACGCGTTTATAGTTGTTGTTGCTCGGTTTATCATGAGACATTTTTTTTTTCTTGTTTTTGTTTAAATTTTATTTCTTAACTTTTTGATTAATATTTACTTTTATTCCTTTTATAGTTTTTAAATTTAATTTAACAAGATAGACACCCACTCTTCGAATAATTTTACTTTGCAAGCGAGTTATTATTATATGTGGAAGAAATACGCAGTGAATTTCACGATCGAGTGCCGGTAGCCGAAAACACGTCTACTCACGATGCATATTATGAAACATCGTCTGGTCATCAACATCATTATGGTCCGTAATTTGCTGAACCTTCTGTCATTTAATGTGAGGTCACTCATTGAAGTGAGCCGCAGACTCGAATTGCTGCAATTATTAAAATTAAATAGCATTGACATTGCTTTTATTCAAGAGGCACATCTAAGAACAAATCAAAAAGTTTACTTAGAGAATTTCACATTTCTTCGGGATAAAAGTCAACTTGGAGTAGGTATAGTGCTAAGAAAAGCCTTTAAATTTTCGAAAATTAGCGTTGATGGTTTGAATTTTCCACATTTATTTATAGCAATTGACACATTAGTAAATGGTGTTCTTAAAAAATATTTGTTTGGTTCGATTTACTTTCCGTGTAACTCCCAGCATTCTATAATTTATGATGGGCTTTCTATCATAGGGCGCTTGTCCCAAAATTTTGATGGGACGTTTGTTGGAGGAGACTTGAATGCAAAAAATATACACTGGGGTGATTCGGTCAATAATATAAATGGCAATGCGCTTTTGAGTTGGCTACAACACTATTCCCTTAATTTTGCAAGATTTTCGGACTCGACTCCTTCTTATTCTAATGGTTCATCATTTCTGGACCACTTTTTAATTAGTTCAAATGTGGTAAACACCATAAATCCAAATTTCAAAATTTCGAGCCTTGCTTCTTTTTCAGATCATTTCCCTATTAAATTGCAAATAAAGTTCACTGATCTTGAGATTCTTTTTCATCCTCCAAATTATTTCACCTCCTTCAAAAGGACCAACTGGGATACGTTTAGAAATGATTTTGTTGATGAAATACTAAATCATTTTCCTTCCTCTTCTCGAAACTTAAGTAACTCTGAAATAGACAATTTTATTTCGCAGTTCACCAGTTCTTTAAACTCAATAATTGCACTTCATTCAGATGAAATTCTTAGACAGGGCCAAAAAATGGTTATTTCTGACAATGTCAAACATTTGTTTAAAATCAAGTATCGTTGGCAGAAAGATCTGAAATGTATTTACCACAATAATATGAACCGTTCAAGCCCGGACTATCTACTTCTGTCTAAACAGATTCAGTTATTGAATAATATTATCAAAAGACAAGTAGAAATAGAGCAATCCAAAATTTTTAGCGATAAGTTGAGCAAAATTATTCCAGGGCCTAGGGCTCATAAACAAATTTATAATTTAATAGGAAGTAGGAAAAAATCTTCAATGAAAAATCTTTCAATTAACGGTGTCGTTATTGATAATGACGAAGAAAAATTGCAAAAACTGCAGGTTCACTTTTCTAATATTTATAAGGGATGTCACCCAAATAGAGACATTTCTTATATTGAGAATTCATTATCCAGCTTTTTCGCCCAAATTTCACCAAACATCTACATTTTTAGTAATAATTCATCCGCACTTAATGAACGCCATCTCCCAAAGTTGACATCTTTGGACGAAGTTATTACTGATGCTAATAATCTGAATAATAAGAAATCCTCTGGATTGGACAAAATTTCAAATTTCTTACTTAAGAAGTTTCCCATGAAAGCTTTTGAATACATTTCGATAATTTTTAATAATTGCTTGAGCAATTCATATTTTCCTGACTCTTGGAAAATCTCTAAAATTATTCCCATTCCAAAAAAGACTAACAACTTTGAGATAAATAACCTGAGACCAATCTCGTTGTTGTTTAATCTAGGAAAACTTTTTGAAAACATAATCAGGAAAAAAATGGACAACGGTTTAGACTCATCTTATATTCCAAATTCAGTTTGGTTTTAAAAAAGGCCACTCGACAGTTGACGCTTTACTAAAATTCCAAAATGATATAGTGTCTAACTTGCGCAATCGTCGTTGCACAGTCGCAATTTCTTTAGACATTGAAAAAGCATTTGATCACGCATTTCATAATGGAATACTTTTTAAAATGGTTCAAATAGGCTTCGATTCCTCAATTATAAAATTGTTTAAAAGTTTTTTTAACAATAGAAAATTTTGTGTTAATTTTAACGGTAATCTGTCAAATTTTGGCAAAGTAAGTTGTGGTGTACCCCAAGGTTCCATTTTAGCCCCTCATCTGTATAATATTTTCATGTTTGATTTCCCACATTTTGGGCCAAATTCAACAGGTCTTTTGTATGCTGACGACTCTCTTCTCTATTCTCATCATGAGTCTCCTATATTGGCCTTAAACCAAACTGTTCAGCATCTGGCAATAGTTCAACGTTTCTACGAAGACTGGGGAATCAAAATTAATACATCAAAAAGTGAAGCCATTTGCATCAGAAATGCTTCAGGAAAATGTAAATCATTTGTTGTTCCGGAAAGCAAAACTTTACGATACTCGTTTAATGGCTCTGAAATCCCATTTAAAAATACTATAAAATATCTCGGAATTAATTTTTACAATCTTTTGAAATTTAATAAACACGCGAGGATTGTATTAAAAAAAGCTTATCAAATTTTAGGTACCTTTTCAAATATTTTATGTAACAGAAATTTACCACGGAAAACCAAACTTTTACTTTACAAAACCTGCATAAGACCTGTAATCTTATATGGCTTTCCTATTTGGTTTAACGTTTCTCCTACGGTGTTTAGAGAATTTGAAATTTTGGAACGTAAGGTTTTAAGACACTGTATTGGGAAGTATTTCGAATCACCTACAAAACGTTACTCAAACCGTTTCGTTTATTCGGAGGCAAAGGTAATTCCAATGGGTCTTTACGTTTCTGACATCTTAAATAGATTTGTCAATAGAATCGCTTGCCATGAGAACAATTGCATGATTGATATTTTCAATCAAGAAAGAGTTCTGAACTGGTCAAACACAACGTATTTGTCACCTATTGGCATAGTGAATGAAGACCCTGCAAATTTCGATCTAAATGTTTCATTATGTCATAATTTCTATAAAAATTCAGTTCCTGGTGCTCACAGAGGTTAGCATTAACAATTTTGAAAAGGTTTGTCTACTTTTATATAAGTTTTTGTTTGTTCTTTTTCCTTTTCTTTTCTTACTCGTTGTAACTTAGATATAAGTTAGTATTAAGTACATATTTTAGTTTAGGAGATAAACTCTCAAATTATGTAAGCTCCGGGAGCAAGAGCGATTTTTTCTTCTCAAGTTATTGTTAACAGCAATTTACCTTTTTATCCTTAAGTGAGATACTGTTTTGTTACATGTTTTTTAGACAATACATTATAGTCTTTAATTTTGTTTACAATTTGTTAATTGAATTAATAATACATATTATAACGATATACAAAAATAGGCTCAATAAAACTTCAAACTTCAAACTTGGATCGTAATTCTGTTCTCGAAGCAAATCTTGATTAAAAATATCATTTGTTGAACGATTGGGTGATGGCATACCTAACTGAGCCAAATCTTTACTCGCCATTCCTAAACACATATCCTCAGTCAAAATCAATGCCTCATTATACATTTAATCTGTATAATTCAATTGAGCATTATTATTTAAGGGGCGTATTCGATGTAAAATATCTACCGTCATGAAATCACGAAATTTCATCCATAAAGCAGATGGATTAGCCGAATTGCACATTGAGATAATGATAGTGATAGAATGATAATGATATGCTGATACCGATGCATCAGTTAATGTATTTTCCCAATGTGTATCGTGCTGAAGCAATCCTAGTTTTTGACATGCTTCACGGTAAGTGGCGCATAATTGTCCATAAAGAGTTCTCAAATAATTAAATGATGTTGGACCATGAACCTTTATCAAAAGCAAACGCAAATAAAAACACTCATCATTTTTTGGGTGAACTGTGTAAATTCGACCTAAAGCATCAGTTTCAAACACATTTGGATGACCTTGAACAGGTTTGCCTTGCTTTCGACGCTGAAATTCCTTTTTTTATGCATCCCAAGTATAATATGATGGAACCTGAGCATAAAGCAATGTTCTTGCAAATGAATCTTCTTGGCACAATTTAAAAAATGCGGCTGTTTTTGGTGGCGCAATTGCTCTTTGTGCTGCATTTTGTTAATTAAAATAATTACGTTGGCCATTTTCCAAATGAACAGCTAAATGTTGAACGGTGGGTATCTTTCATGTATTGCAAAAGAGAGTATACGCCATACTGCTTCATTACTGCTGATGTATCGACCAGTTCGGTAATGGCATCCGATCGGGCAGGCCTGTCTGATGGTGTTGCTGTAAGACAAAATTTTGGTCCTAGCTATTTCTGTGTTTATATAATCTATATGGTTTCTATTCCTTTGTTTTATTTTCTTATCATACACAACAATGCCTTATTATATCGTATACTAACAAACTACTTTTAAATATTGACAATGACTTATTTCAATTACTTTTATTTAACAAGGATGTGAAATAAAGAATAAAAATTCTACTTAAATACATTCGGAAGCCAAGTTATATGATTCTACTTCTTTTCGTATAATCATCTTGGTCTGGGATTACTTTGGAGTTTGATGGATTTTCTTTAAAGCAATATATAGTGAATTGAACTAGTGAAATGAATGAATATATATAGTTTACACGTCTTTATCTATGTTTAAACACAACAACTTTCACTTCCATATTTAAAATCCTCAAAGAGCAACAATTTATATTAGCTTAAATCTTTATGTTTATATCTATAAACTCCGTGAGGAAATACGAGTAGGTATTTTTCTATATTTTTGTTCTTTCTCTACAGGTATTGAGGAATATGGTTTTTCATTAATGTAAGAAAATATTGTTGGTATTTATCTTGATGATGCTGAAGTGTTGTAATTGTAGATCACAAAATGCTGCTTCTAGTCCATGCGATGTGTTTGTGACGTGAATGCAGACCATAAAATGCAATGTTTAATAGTTTAATTCGATGGTTTATAATCAATTATTATTCTTTTTATTGGTGATTACATGAAAAAAAGCAAAACGAAAACGAAAGAGTCCAGGATCGTTTTTATTTTAATTCAGAAAAACACTGGAAGAAGTGCAAAGAGGAATAATAAATAATAAATTGAATTGGTTCGAGACCTACGATCAACTCACGGAAGTGTTACGAATTGAACACGACGCGGACGTATATTTGTGATTTTACTGATTTTTTCAGTAGATTTCCTAAAAATAAGAGTTGCAAACAGTAATCAGTGATATCGATCCCGATTTGTGATTGATTGACAAACAAAAAAACGCAGGATTCTTGCGATTTTTACAGATAAAATCAATTTATTAAGTGTACAACAAAGTTACGTATAATTCTTAACCTAGAATTACTCTAATACGGTGGGTTTCAAGCCGAGTACTCGTATTTGGAAGTTGCATTGCAACTGAAGCCCTAAAGAAAGTATAGATGGAAAAATTAAAGTGCAAAAAAACTTGATTTTGGTTATTGGTCGCTGCATACGAGAAGCCGAAATGGCCACCGCCACTAGTGCAGAGCAGAAAAAACGTGATTCTCTCCACTTTTCAACGAGAACAACAGACATAAATCCAACGTCTCCGGGAGCTCACCAAGCAGACGCACAACTACTGGGAGTAGCAGACCCTAAAAATGATACCGACTACATGTCAACAGAAGATAATGAAGACATCACATTTAGAAAAATTCCTATGAAACGGATGAAAACATCTAATGCTGACAAAAATGGTATAGATTATAAGATTCCCCCTCTCAATTTATCCAAAATAAAAACCAATTTTGTAAATTTAAATAATAGCTTCCAACCACTGGCTAATATAAATACTGAACAATCCTCAGATCAGTCTAAGAAAAATAAGAAAACTATTAGTAAAACTAAGGGCGAAAATGATAATATAATATCTACCGACGATTCGCGTCCAATAAAAAGAAAATATGGTCCACCTATAATTCTATTTAATGTAAATATAAAAGCACTTATTAGTGAATTGAATTCGCCAACGCGTAAAATTGAATATAAAATCAAAAATATAAATAAACGCAAAAGCAAAATTTTTTTCAAAGACAATGATGTTCATCAAGAAATGATGAAACATGTAACGAAGCTTCCCGTTCGTCCGGGTTTAAAAGCACGGGTACGCTCGTCGGATGTCCACGGTTCGTCACAGAAAATTTATAATTCACTGGGACTTCTGCTCAAATACTATCTTTAATCGTAGCTTGATTTACACTTCCTTTACATTTAGGTTTACAATCGTAAAGTAAATACTAAGTCTATATCTTGGCGAGCTGATGATGAGCGAGAGGAGGCAAGGGCGGTCGTCTAGACAGTCTCTTGGTCACGAAGCTTTGACGCGCTTACCAAATCTGTTGCCGAGCAGCCGAGTCGTAAGATTCGCACTGACTACTATATCTGACACCCGAGCCGGAACGTCGTAATGCCAGTACAGTCGACCACAGATATGGGGAACCTGGTGCAAACTTTACTTTCTACCGAATAAACTAACGCGTCTCTCGTATATGTTGCCGAGCAGCCGAGTCGTAATTCGCACTGACTACTGTATCTAGTACCCGAGCCGGAGCGTCGTAATCCCAGTACAGTCGACAACAGATATGGGGAATTTCTTAATCAATTAGATTTACCGTTTCCCTAACAACGAGTTCTCCGTAAGTCACTACTCTTGTTTCGGTCCGATTACCTTCTGCTCTTGTTCCTGCCTGTTCGGTTATCCAACGATTCTAAGTTCCTTCCTTGGAGGCCAAGTGTGCACGTCCATTCGATCCAGCAGCCGATGCTCAAGTCCAAAGACTACAAGACTGGAAACTCCTCTTATTTCGTGAGAGAGCTCAAAAAAATGTCCGTCCGCGTATTCACATACAGTGTATGTGAATTTCATGGTGAAATTGTCGACTTGTTACAAGCTAAAACAGACCATCACAAAGCATGATATCTGAAAAGGTAAACCGTTTTGCTTTGTTACCACACCGCCAGAAAATGTTGGGGTGAGTTAGTGGCAGGGATACCAATGACACAACTTTATTACTAATTATGTTTTTGGTTTTTAAGTAAACATTAATAGAAAAACTATTTTTCATTTATGAGTTCTCGAGGTTCTGACGAATTCTAAGCTGTTTAGAAATATTAAAAAGTAATGTAAACTTATTTGTTTTTGTAATTCTTCATTTTTTTTTTATTTAAATTAAAATGTGTTAACACAAATAAATTTACTCTTCATTTATTTAAATTAAAATTAGTTAAACATAAACAAATTCTCAATTCATGCATTTAAAATTAAATTTATTTAAATTAAAGACCAAAATAACTAAAATCACAATTAACTAAATATTAAACCATTTCACACATTAATATTCAACAAAACATGTTGAATACGTTGGCATCTCTTTCGGCTAAACATACGTGTGGTAGGTTAAAAACAGCTGATTAATTTTGGGAAATGAGCAATTTTTATGAATTTTAACTTCGTTTTACTTGCAAAATATTCAATATTGTGCAACTATAAGACTTAAAAAAGGTTCCCTGATCATTTCTAGAAGCATGCGTAGGTTTTAAAATGTCGCCTTGGTCTTTTTTACGAATTTAAGAAATCAGATTTCTGGCTTATTTCTATGAAGAAGAACAAGAGTTGCATTCCTCTCTCAAAATATTTTTCTGAATTTTGTAAACAAACTCCCGAGTTGTCAAAATTCACTCCCGAGTTGTCAAAATTACATGCGTTTTGTTTTTGTAATCTACGACATCCAAGCCTGATTTCACCAATACATTCAAAGCGAAAAAAGAGTTTCCAGTCTTGTAGTCTTTGCTCAAGTCATCATCTAGTTGCTTCTGAGTTGGCAGCTAACCTCTGCTTGTCTGCTGTTTTCGTGATGCTGCTTTCGTATGTGTCTGTGTGGCTATTCAAGCCTTGTTCGCTCTCTCTACCTCTGGCTCTGCTTCGCTTCTGTTTCACTGTGTATTGTTTCCTGCTGACCGGTGCTGTGTATGTTTATGCAGTGTTCTCTCGTTCGCTCTCATTCGCTTTGTTCGCTTGTTCTGTCGATCTTTGCATTTACTCAATTTTACTGCGTTTCGCTTTCTGCTCTCTGGTTTGGCTCTGTCTGATGAATGATGTTATCTCCCGATCGCTCTCTCGCTCTTTGCTTACTTATCACTAGGCCTTTTACTTATACTTATACTTATAAATCTTCTTTTATATTAAGGTCTTATATTATTGACAGTACGAGGATGTCGTGAGTTCTCTTAGTATAATAACTTAATCTACTGTAGGTAAATAAAATGTACATGTTCTTTATTCCATTTTTAAAGAAAAAAAATAATAATTCAAGTTTGTAATGTAATATTGTAATATTATTATTAATATAATATACAATGTAATATTGTTTAAACTATTTCAATTCAATATGACAAATAAAATATAGAAAGTAAAAGAAAGAAATACATAAATGGTGGGTTTTTGTGTGGCGGAATTCGCCTCAGAGATTCCGTCGTCACAAACACTTAAAAGACATGGGTATCGAGTCATATTCATTTACTCCATCCGAGCTAAAGCAAACATCGGTTATTTTAAGAGGATTATACTTCGACACAAATGTCGATGAAATTAAGCAGGCGCTTGATGAGCATTTTCCAAATTTAGTCCTAAATGTCTCAAAATTTCATACACGAAACTCTTTACGAAACTCATACACGAAACAACTTTGAAACTAGTCTTTTTCTTGTCTCTTCGGTCCCGGGGGGAAAGTTTGATGATTTAATTAAAATAAAATTCTTACTAAATCAAGTGATCACATGGGAGTCCCCAAAACATAATAAAAACATAATACAATGCAAGCAATGCCAACAATGGGGGCATGTGGCAAAAAACTGCAATAGAAAATTCGCATGTATAAAATGTAATAAATCACATGAGCCAGATAAATGCGAAAGAACCTCCACTGAAGAGGGACCTCCTTTCTGTGTAAATTGTAAAAATGAGGGACATCCAGCCAATTTTAAAGGCTGCCCAGCGTATAAACTATATATTCAAAAAAAGAAAAATTTGATTATAGAAGCTAAGCAAAGGAGATTCAATACGGAACAGCAGCTCCGACAAAGCACTTCAGCCTTTTGTACCCCTAACAAAACATTTTCAAGTCTTTTCCATCATGCTAATCCGTTATCAGCATGCGCCAATCCCTCACAAAATTTCCCACCCTATATCAATGAATTTTTAAAACTAGGCAAATACTTTGATGCCCCTCCTTCATTAACCCTAGAGGAAAAAATCAGAATGTTTATAACAACTTATTTGTCCATGCCCAAGGAGCAAGCCAAACAAGAGTATTCCACTCTACTGTCCGAAATATTAAAAAAATATGGTCCGTAACCGAATAAAAACAATAACTTTCAACACGCGCTCCTTAATAAAAGAAAATAGAAAAATAGAACTTCTTACACTTCTCAATAAATATGACATTGATTTCGCATGTATTCAAGAAACGTACCTGAAGGGCAGCGCCAATTTAAATATCGAAAATTATAACTTTATTTGTAAACACAACAAACCAGGAGTGGCTATAGCTTTAAAAAAAAACTACAAATACTCCTTGCTATCCATCCCAGATATATCCATCCCATTATGTGCTCTTGCGGTACACTTGTCCATCAATCATACTCCAAAAAAATTCCTAATCTGCAGCATATATGTGCCCAGCAATATATCATCTCCTCTAATGATAGATACACTATCAAAATTGCACAATTTTTCCAGATCTTTTGATGGCACCATAATTGGCGGAGACTTTAATGCAAAATCGACGGACTGGGGGGACTCTTACGAGAACTTCAATGGAAAATCCTTAAACAATTGGATACAAAATAACAACCTTAATTTTCAAAGACTGTGCCACCACCATCCGTCGTATCCCAACGCCTCGTCATACTTAGATCATTTCCTGATCAGTGCGCACATAATTGATCGTATCAACAACAATTACAAACTTTCACTCCTCCCATCCTTTTCTGATCACTACCCGGTTGAAATAGTTATTAATTTCCCCGCAATTGAATTTATTAGCAATACCCCACGAACGACAATCTCTTTCAAAAATACAGACTGGCGGAATTTCAAGTCAGACATGGAAAATTGTTCAAGCTTCAATATTCTCCCACATACTCGGAATCTTTCGAATGACGAAATTGATAACGCAATTCTTAACATAAACAATGCAATTATTTCCGTTCTAAGCCAGCACACTAGACGCATCGATTTACCCTCAAAACGCTTCAACATAACCACTAATATAAAAAAATTATTGACATTCAAACACAGATGGCAAAAGCAACTAAAGACATTATTTCATAGAAATCTCAATAAAAAAAATAATGAATATCAAACTCTAGCCGCACAAATAAAATTGCTCAACAACATCATTCAAAACCAATTGCAGGCTCATCAGGCAGATCTACTTGCTCAAAAATTGTCACAAATAAAACCTGGGCCATTTGCCTTCAAAGAAATCTATCGCTTCCTGGACAGGAAAAAAAATGACTTCTGTCATAAAATCAAAGTCGATGATGTACTATACTATGAACAGGAAGAAATTGCCGAAATTTTTAAACGACATTATGAAAAAACTCATCAAGAAAACAACCCCAACTCACAGAATAATTTGTTTATAAATGCAACAATCTCTCGAGCTTTAGCACCCTGCACCAGTCCAATTTATGTATTCTCTGACGCTTTTAACGCAATCGAAAACAACTCAACAAGGCATTTTACGAACCCCAAAAACCTGGAATATATTATAAAAAAATTAAACTCAAAAAAATCATTTGGACATGACGAAATTTCAAATTACATTTTAAAAAAATTACCCGGAAGTTACTTACCACAGCTCTGTATTATCTTTAACAACTGCATCAATAATGGATATTTTCCCAACACGTGGAAAATAGCGAAAATAATTCCAATTAAAATAAAAAAACATAATCATGACCCTACCAACTACAGACCAATTTCCCTGCTCCCAAATCTTGGAAAAATTTTAGAGATAATCATTAAAGACAAAATTAACATTAACATGGACTTTGACTTCTTACCTGACCATCAATTTGGATTTAAACCAGGACACTCCACGCTACATGCATTACTAAAATTCCGGGACGATGTCACCGCCAACCTTAGAGCAAAGTCCTGTACAATCGCCGTCTCGCTAGACATAGAAAAAGCGTTCGACAAAGCATTTCACAAAGGCATAATATACAAATTAATAAATCTAGATATTGACCCATTCTTAATTAGATTGATTGCTAGCTTCCTGCATAACAGAACCTTTAAAGTACAAATTGGTGACACATTATCGGAAATAGGACAAATGAAAAGTGGGGTACCCCAAGGATCTATCCTAGCTCCATTTCTATACAATACCCTTATTCACGACTTTCCTCATGAACTAAATGGTAGCAAAAGTATTCTTTACGCCGACGACTCGCTAATTTATGCGCACTCGAAATCGCCTCGTTTGGCACTAAATCTCGTTAATAATCACCTTAACCTGGTACAAAACTACTACACTAAGTGGGGTATTAAAATTAATACAGCTAAATCACAAGCCATATGCATAAGAAACGCTTCGGGCAAATGTGCGGCAAGTGTTGTACCAGAAAGTAAAATTATCCAATTAACCCTAAACAATTCAAATATCCCTTTCCGGAAAAATATTACATATCTTGGCGTATCATTCAATAACCTCCTGAAGTTCAATACTCATGCTAGAACCAAATTAAAAAAAGTAAATGGACTAAAAGCATTATTCGCATATTTATTAAAAAGCAAGGCACTCCCTCAAAAAACGAAACTACTTATATATAAAGTTGCTATTAGGCCTTCTTTGTTGTATGCATTTCCAATATGGTTCACTATCTCTCCCTCCGTGGCCGAAGAATTAGAAATCTTTGAAAGGAAAATACTTAGGGACTGCATTGACAAAAACTTTGAAACTCCAACGAAAAGATATTCAAACACATATATTTACTCAAAAGCAAATATTACTCCAATCTGCAATTACGCGCTAAGCCTGCAGAAACGATTTATAGAAAGACTCGATTCCCATGAAAATATATTAATCAGAGAGTTATATAATCAAGAGATGGAATATAGCTGGACTAATACAAATTACCTATCTCCTTTTGTCGGTATAGTACAAAACTTACATATCTTACAACATCAGGATGGGAAAAATCCATTCTACAAAAAATCAGTGCCTAATACTAATCGAGGTTAATAAACACTAAAGTACAAAGTGAAACAAATACCTGAAATTCTTAAATAAAAATCTCACTTATATTTAGTACACTTTAATTATTTAAGCACCTAGGATTAAGTAGATATTAAGTAGTTTTAGGAGGTTGTTACAAATAACCTTAATTACGAGCTAAACGAAGCTATTAAAATTAAAATTCTTTATATAGCAAGAAGCTGTCAAAAATTATCTCTTAATTATATTTCTGACAATACTTTATAGTCTAAAATTATAACAATGTAAACCAAAAATTCATGTACAAACGACACTAAAAAAAAGAAGTCTCAATAAATTGAATTGAATTGAAATTGGTGATTACAAGGTTCGCCTTAAATTTTCAGTTTAGTGATCACGACTTTTTATTGGCAATGTATTAGTTTAATGATCACAATTTCGGTTTTTCTATTTTGTTTAATGGTCGAATTTTAAGGTTTTAGTCGAATTACTATCAATCAAGCGTACGACACCGAGGCTCTAATCTAACTCTCCCAAAACTCTTGCCAGCAAACGGCTTTGCCTGTCTGACGATCTCCTAACGGTACTACCGCGTGATTTTGGTATGAATCAATTGTTTTCGAACAATTTCTTCCTCCTAGTTCTGCTTCGAACTTTTACTATATTTCTCTAACTATTGTTTCTGTAACATCCTATTTTTTTTTATTTTTTCTATTCTTGACTAATACACTCTACCTTTGGGGGAATGAGACTATAGGAAAAAAAATGTCAACCAAAAAAATATTTATATAAATGTTTATGTTTTTAATCCATTACACCTGCACACCACAAGAAACAATATATCTGCAAAATTTCATCACGATATCTTCACCGGTTCTCCTGTGATCGTGATTTCAACAGACAGGCAGACAGACCTGGAGGTTACGCTGGTCAAGAATATATATACTTTTCTATACCTATCGTCTCTATTTCTATGCGTTACACATTTCGTGACAAAGTGAATATACCCTTAACCTTAAGGTGTAGGGTATAAAAATTCCAATGCTCGCACTGTAAACTTAAATGACAATAAACACCTAGAAATTAAATAAGTCAAATGACGCGAGCAAGCAGAGCCTTATACCGACAAAATGTAATTCGCATAAGAAAAACCAGAAATTGTGTTAACTTCGGCCTGTCCGAAATTCTTACACCCTACACACGTTTACTTAAAAATTAGGCGTGGCCTAATTTTTTCCCCTTTCAATCTCAAATATCCTGTGATGACAGAGAATATTCGCACCAAATTTGATTAAAATATCTTTATTCTCCTGCTCCTGTAATCGAGTTTTATTTAATTAGTGGGCGGAGCACGCCCATTTGTATTAGTCTTTTTTGGTCAGAGACAATGGACTTCTGGGCAAAATTTTCAACCGCAAATTCATTCTATAAGGTGAGAAATTGAGCTATAAGCATTTATACTCACTATAAAAAGTAGGCGTGGCAATGGTCCGATTTTGCCCATTTTCAATACCGATGAGTTTCTGATGATAGACAATATTCGTGCCAAATTCTATGAAAATATCCCTATTCGTTCTCCTGTAATCGAGTTTTCTTTAATTAGTGGGCGGACCACGGCCATTTTTGGTAGTTTTTTTGGTCAGAGACAGTTGATTTGTGAATAAAATTTCAACCTCAAATTCATTCTACAACCTGATAAATTGAGCTATAAGCATGGATGAATTTATGTTCACTATTAAAAGTAGGCGTGGTAAGGGTCCGATTTTGCCCATTTTCAATTTTGATGAAAATATTCGTTCTCCTGTGATCTAGTTTTATTTAATTAGTGGGCGGACCACGCCCATTTTTGGTAGTCTGTTTTTGTCACAGATATTTGATTTGTGAATAAAATTTCAACCTCAAATTCATTCTACAACCTGATAAATTGAGCTATAAGCATGGATTAATATATATGTATGTATATATATGTATATATATATATGTATGTATAAGCATGGATTAATATATATGTAAAGTAGGCGTAATACTAGTAGTAGACTATAGTAGTAGTAATATATATGTATGTACTATAAAAAGTAGGCGTGCCAAGGTCCGATTTTGCCCATTTTCAATACCAATGAGTTTCTGATGATAGACAATATTCGTGCCAAATTTTATGAAAATGTCTCTATTCGTTCTCCTGTAATCGAGTTTTTTAAAATTAGTGGGCGGACCACGCCCATTTTCGGTAGTCTGTTTTCGTCGGGGACAGTGGACTTCTGGACAAAATTTCAATCCCAAATTCGTTCTAGAAGCTGAGAAATTGAGCTATAAGCATGGATTAATTTATATTCACTATAAAAAGTAGGCGTGGTAATGGTCCGATTTTGCCCATTTTGAATACCGATGCGTTTCTAATGATAGGCAATATTCGTGCCAAGTTTGATGAAGATATCTTTATTCGTTCTCTGGTAATCGTGATTTCCACAGATAGACGGACGGACAGACAGACAGACAGACGTACAGACAGACGGACGGACATGACTAAATCGACTCAGGAGGTCACGCTGATCAAGAATATATATACTTTTCTATACCTGTCACGCCTCCTTTAATGCGTTACAAACGGAAGCAGTAAGTGAATATATGTACACTCTCACTTCGTGTGCAGGGTATAAAAATTAGAACATTGTTATATACATATATGCAATATTTAAAGTTGATTTACAAATAATAATGTACACATATGTATATGTACAATACATATATAAAAATAATTTAAAACTTAACAAAATTGTAATTTAGAATAAAATATGTACATTCAATACGAAATTAAAATTGGAAAAAACAACGTTATCTAATTAGCATAATTAAACATAAATTAATTAAATTTTAATCGAAATTAATCTTATGTTAAATTGGTAATAAACAAATTATATAACCTCGATATTTAATGTAGGAATTACAATTTGTATTGAATTAGATATATACTAGAAATTATATAATACAACTAGCGGACACGGCGAACTTCGCCTAGCCCCAATTTTAAGCCTTCAGACAAACTTTAGAGCAGTGCTGGCCACGCCATAGGCACGCGTGCTAATTTTTTCTCTCGGCTATTCACATGTACACGCCAAAAGTCTTCGGGTTTTCACACCGACACTAGCGATCGTTCGTATCAAGTGAGTCAGTCGACGTGCAGACTTCAAGCAAGCAAGATCGCACCAGACTATTTTATGATTGCACTGAGCAAAATGTTTAATAAGGAATGGAAGAATCACTATTTTTTCTTTGAAAATTTTTTAGGCGAACGCCAATGCATGATTTGCAATAAAAAGGTGGGACCCGCATCTAAATTTTTTGTAAAGAGGCACTATAGAACGTGTCATTTAGATTATGATAAGGTTATTAATGAAGAAAGGGCACAATTAATATTTAAGTTAAAGTCTGCTATTAAGAAACATGTTTCAAAATTTGAATTAGGAATGGATTGAGAAATAGTAAACTCAATTTCATTGCAAAATCATTTCCATGATTTAAAGTTTAACAACCCCCAAACAACAATCTTTTCAGTGTACCGCGCAGAGAGAATTTTTCCGCAAAACAACCTCTCTCAACGTTTCACACATGCAGAAAATATGATTGTATAAGTTTTGGCCAGCACTGCTTTAGAGTAATAATACAACACAAATATTTAAATTTTCAATGTAATTTATTTGAATGGAATCAGTAGAGAGCGATTTGATGAACAATGTTTTTCGATTTGTTTTTCGGCGCAAAAACAAATAACGAAGACGGTTTCCCAACACGCGAACATGCAACGTACAGCTGACCGTGCGAAAAACAGGGAAATTCGAGATTAACTCCAAAGGCTTTTAGTGTTTTGATTAATATTGTACTGAATTTCAATTGATTGTATTGCTTTTACCGTATATGGATATAATGCGTGATTTACGACAATCCGGAATCAGTTTAAAATTACTCGTATCAATTGCAGCAAGAAAAATAGCACATTTACTGTAGAAAATTACAATGCCAAAATGACACATGTCAGATTGCGCAAAGTCTAAGTCAACGTATAACGCCATCTATCGGATTTTGGCTGAGAACTTTCTATTTTTTTATTTAAAAAGCCATTAAGGAATAATTTCACACAAAAATTCGATTTTCGATTTTTCAAATTTTCCGACTTTTCCGGAGGGATTTTCCAGCGGAGGGATTTTTATAGAAATCGGCCCAGCCGTTCTCATTTTATGAATTACTATACATTTTTTACACCATTTTTATATATATAGATTTATAAAGATAAAATATTCCGAATTAAACACGTCACAAAAATTATTGCAGACAAATTATAAATAGCATAAAAATTATTGCAACAGAATACTGTAAAAAATTGTTAGTTGAATACAAAAGCATAGAACAGAAGAAGGGAACATGCAGAGAACCTGCCACCCATCCCGATGTACACCCATCACAACAGCAGAAGTCCAACAACACCACAACAGTTACGAACATTTACAACGGGGCGACGATTAGCGCCCAACCAACTCGAAGGGTAGCTGGAACGACTGACCAACTTATCGATTGCATCCAGTGCAGTACCGAAAAATGCAACCGCCATAGAAAGGGAAACACGAAGATTTAATAGCACAACAATCAGACACTGACGAGATGACTTATTGTCAGCAGCCTTGAAACCATTACAACAACATAACCAGAAGATAGTCTCTGAAGAAAAGTGGCCGATCATCAGTAGCACGACGCCATAGTACGGCAACATATTCAGTTACGGCAGCTTTGCATTAATGCCTGCGAGTGAACTGCTTGCCTTTTAAGCGGAAGTCTACGTTTAAGCGGAAGTTGCGTCACGCGTATGCGACAGCAAAATCACGACCCAATAGCAGCGAGTAGACAAGCCACTAATGCAGCCAGATGTTCGTCAGTTGAATTTTCGTCGACATTTTGAAATTTATGGTTTTATGACGTCTACAACATTACCTCAAGTGGCAGCGATCTAAAAACGCATCACCACTATCTACAAGCAAAGATATTGAAGATGAAGAAGCAAGACGTTACAATGATGATTCTGGCAACATCGCAACCATCAACTATCGTTCAAGCGAACAACAGTCGATCCCAATTGCTGGACAAACGATACTACCGACAACGAACAACTACATCAGATCACCAATACAATGGGTATTAAGATAGAATTAAGATTCGACTGGTTTTGAACACAACACGAATATAATCACGTCAGCTACCCAACAGCAGCATTCCCACAACACATTGAAAAGAAAACATTGATGCAACGGGGTGTACATCAACATCGAATTCGTCATCAACAGCAATATCAGTATCAAAGTCAAGACCAACATCAACTTCAAGATTGATATCGACGTCAACAACAATATAGTATTTCAATTATACACTACATATACTATATTATACATTTGTATATATAAACACCAAACACATATTATTGTCATCACACTCGCATTAGATTAAGTACTATTAAGTAGTATTGAAAGAACACTAAAACCATACTAAACATAAGCCACCCACAATTAAAAAAAACATAAATGTACAAGAAAAATTTAATATCGTTTTGTACGATACTAAATTTTTCTTCCCCGAGGGTGGAGGGATGTTGTATGTCGCGATCGCAATTTCCAGTTCCGGGAGATAAGAATTTTCTAAGAAGAAGGCCAGTATTATTGTTTTTATAATACTACTCCGCGAGTGAGTCAAGGCCAAGTTCACATTAATGCAACCACAGCACTTGGCTTGGTAAGCCCAAAGCTTTAGTTTAATTTGGTTTAGTCAAGCTTTGGAAGTTTAATTAACTTCCAAAGCCAAGTCAACAACCAGAACACTTCGCATGGAATGGATTGTGGAAGCTAGCATTCAATAGCGAGCTTCCAAACCATAAAAACGCTTGGTTTGAAAACCAACGATCAGAATCCACACGCGGATTCATTAAATTTGGAACGATTTTCTTCCGCGTATTGATTCTGTGAATATTACAATTTTAATATTGCGAAATAATGGAAATTGCGAATCACGGCATACTGACACACTTAGGTTCGGTCGACGGATGAGTCAACCGAGCCAAGGTGGAAAATACAAAAGATTCCAACGGGAGTCTTGTGTAAATATCCAAACGAAGAAGTCGTTTCGTTTAACCGCGTATAATGTCGCGTGCTAGATAATAAGAATAAGTTCTAAGTTAAATTATAGTCAAGTTGCGATTAAGGCAAGTGTATTAATTTAAAATTGTTCTATCTCGAAATTAGTGAAAGGACGTAATAGGGTCCTTAGAAATATAATAGGAAAGTAATTATATAGAAATAAATATAAGTGCAATTAAATAAACGTAAGCTAGCGCGTTTAAGAAGCATAATAATTATAAAAGAGTGTTAGTACAAAGCAGTGTAAAGTAAAGTGTAAAATTATAAAGGAAAGATAGAAAATAAACTCTATTCGTACCAATAGTAACCAAGTGCAGTTTTAATTGAAGAAAAGCAAGAGATAAGAAGACACCCAGAGAACACCACAACAATAGTACTAAAAACTTCTGAAGTAAGAAAAGCTATGGAAAATGAATTAAAATTTGAACGAATACCAAAAAATCTACAAACCGATGATGGTAAAGAGTTCTTCAACAATAAATTTAAAAATTTGATGGCGCAATATCACATCAATCATTACTCATCATATATCATATTAAAAGCTTCATTCGTTGAACGTTTCAACAGAACCCTTAAAGGTATGATTCAACCCAAAATTCGTTCTACAAGCTGAGAAATTGAGCTATAATCATGGATGAATTTATATTCAGTATAAAAAGTAGGCGTGGCAATGATCCGATTTTGCCCATTTTCAATACCGATGAGTTTCTAATGATAGACAATATTCGTGCCAAGTTTGAAGAAGATATCTCTATTCGTTCTCTTGTACTCGTGATTTCCATAGACGGGCAGACAGACAGACGGACGGGCATAGCCAAATCGACTCAGAAGGTCTCGCTGATCAAGAATATATATACTTTTCTATACCTGTCACGCCTCCTTTAATGCGTTACAAAAGGAAGCACTAAGTGAATATACCCTATTCACTTCGTGTGTAGGGTATAATAAAACAACTAAGCCAGTTATTTTGTTATGAAAATAGGTAATGACCATGCCTACTATTTACATAGAGGCGTAGCTAGGTCTCATGAAGCCCGGGACGGTTAATCAGCTTGCAGCCCCAAAAATTCCTAGAATTCAATCAAGCAATACTTCATTTCCACTACTGCCCCCTTCCCCACCCTAGCTACGCCACTGTATTTATACCGTCTGTGATTATAAGGTAGCTTTCCTTATAACCACATATTTCCTCCAGTTTGAGTTTATATTTTTTCAAAACTTTTACGTGTAGGGTATCCAAGATTCGGGCACGCCGAATATAGCTTTCTTCCTGGCTTCAGGATGGCGTTGACAATTCGGGTGGCGTTGACAATGCGTACTCTATGTCATCGTGAATGGTGGAAATAAGTTCATTCTAGATGACATCTCGGAGCGTATAATAATTAAATACGAGCTCTTTTGGGCTTGAACCCGTCGTTCCGTTTTTCTGCGAATTTACATCCAAGCGCCAGATCCCAGTCTTTAGGTTCTTCAGCGGTTGATCGCATAAATGAAAGTATCGTTAGTAAGTATTATGAAAGGGTTAGTGCATACATAGCCTCGGTGACTGAGGTCATACAATGTTAAGATTAGACTGTTTAAGATGGAAAATGTTGTTTGATTAGTCTTCCAAAAGTTTACAAATTAAATTCCAAGCAAGCTATTCCACAATAACTGTGTTAACAAAAAACAATCTCTGGGTATTTAAATATAGATTATGGTGGACCTTAGCTATACTTGGCGAAAATTTTTTGCAGGATTGTTTTATGCCGCCTCCTAAAATTGGTTACAATATAACCCTGAAAAGTATTCAGGGTTTCGCCTATAATTCCAACAATTGTTTCAACTTGTGATACATTAATACGTTTCGAAGCCTTGTTATTCTTTTAAAAAATAAATATTTGTTTTCTAAAAAAATCTGTAACAGCCGAGCTATTATTCATTATAAGTATATGAAAAACGGGTGATGTAGCAAAAATAATACCAGATTCGTGATAAGTAAGCCGAAGAAACTAGGAAAATACTATTTTGGGAAGAGTACCAACATTTTTTTCCTAGTTTGTTGAACAGTGTTATTTTACTTCCTTATTTTTCTACAATTGGAAATCAAGTTCGGCCGTAAAGCAATCCATAATTCTTGAATTTTTTGTTGGAACTTTTAATGGTTTATCAACTTCGTGTCGTACTACCTGGAAATGTATTTTCAATACATACCTTCATAATTACTAGAATATGCGCAAAAACTACCTGTTACGGAATATAATTAGTAGCCTCTTAAACTGAACCTTTGTTTAACTGATAAAAATTCCGCCACGAAAATATTTTCGGCTTATGAATTACTAGTTTAGTTATAACTGTCTAAGGCCCAGTTTTTCAGTGCTCGTTTAAACGGCGTTTAAACGGAGATTAGTTAAACGCCAAACAAAAGTTAACTGAGATTTGAGTTTTACAGTGCGAGTTTAACTTATCTACGTTAAACGTATCTTTTCTATATTTCATACAGAAGTTATCTAAATTCAATGAATATTTAGCGTATACCTAAACCTTTCTTGGCAGCACTTGACAATATTTTCATTTTTACAAAGAGAACAGCTGTTCTGGTGCAAATAAACAAAATTATTAGCATAGTTTTGAACAAAGGTAAATGTCTGTACTCGAAGAAACAGCTGTTTCTTTATCTATTAAAAAGATAAATTTACCGGAGTTTAACTGAGCAATATCGGGGAAGTTCGAATCATAGCTTCGTTGTGAACAGACGTATTTTCTGTGTTCGCTAATTTGTAATAATTTTTCTATTTCGAGTTTTCCGCCATCTTTTTTGGTTTTTTGGAAAATCTTAATTTATTTGCTGTGCTTCGACGGGACTTTGCAGGTCAGAGCACGAGCATTATTCCTGCGAAATCAAGATTACAAGCACTATCAAACTACTGCAATTTGTTCATAATTTCTTCGTAAAAGTTCATCAGTTAGTTTAATCTACTTTTTCGATAACTAACTCGCTTGTATTCGATGGAGGTTGACGTCCAAGTAGCCGGAAATGGCTCAAAGCCTAGAATAAAACGAACACGCACTAACAGTAACAGTTCAGCTGATATCGCTGATTCGCTAGGAGATAATAGATTTAAGCTCCTTTCTATCCAACCGAGCTACAGAATGAAACCAAGCCTGACAGATAAGGGCCACCGGCAAACAGAACCTGATATCCAGCAGCGCTACAGTCTCTGCCACCACGGACTCTCGCCAGGAAGGCATCAACCAAACGGAACAGCAGCAATCAAGGCATAACTTCTCGGGTATAAAATTCTGCCCGCCTATTATTCTCTACAAGACGAATATCAAACTACTCACGGAAGGCTTAAAGGAAAAAGCTCCAGAATTAGTTTTTAAAGTTAAGTATATTAATAAATATAAGTGCAAACTTTTTGTTAATAATCACAAGTCTCACTCCGAACTTATCGAAATGTTAAAAGCTAGTGATGACATTGAAGCTCATACTTTCACAGCTAGTGAGGATAAATCACACTCGTTAATTCTTCGAGGTCTCACATCAGACTATAGTGGGGACGAGATCAGGCGGGAGCTCAACGTAATTATTCCAGATCTAGTCTCCAAGGTTTCTCCATTCCTAACTGAGAGACAAAAAAAAATCAACGAGAGTTCTGATCTCTTTCTGGTTCAACTTCTCCCTGGTAAGATCCCTGATGAAATTCTTAAACTCAGATACCTTTTTTACTCCCGCATCACTTGGGAAAAACCCAAAAAGAATAACAACCCTATGCAGTGCAAGCGCTGCCAAAGCTTCGGTCACTTGGCCAAAAATTGTGCCAGAAAGTATAACTGTGTCAAGTGCAGTGTGAGACACAATCCGGGTGAGTGCCAAAATATAAAAAAAGAGGGTTCCCTTGCCTATTGCATCAATTGTAAAGATTTTGGGCACCCCGCAAATTTCCGTGGCTGTCCACAATACAAAATGTACCTGCTGAGAAGGAGGGAGTTAATAAATAAAAATAAAGAGAAAATAAGTCAGATAAACCAAGAATGCAAAATTTTCAATAATAGTGATGTAGGACACACTCGAGTATCCTACGCAGACATTGTCAAGAATAAGCAACCCGCTTCTCATATTGACCTAACTCCATCCTCTGTTGCAGGTGCATCTAAGGGATTGTTCTCCGATTTTTTCGATCTTTCCACTACACTTTTTGGTTCGGATATAACTTCCTTGGTGGCAAGGGTCAAAAAGTTCATGAAGAACATTAACAGCGATATTTCTATCGAAATGAAGAGACTGGCATACTTGGAATTGTTAGACCAAGTAATCCTCAATTCCAGTAATAACTTTGATGGGTAAACATTTCATCTCCTTAAACACCGGTTCCTTGGTGGACAATAGTAGACGCCTCGATCTATTTAAACTATTAAAAAGACACAATGTTTTCGTTGCGCTTCTTCAGGAAACGCACCTGAAAAGCAATCATAAAGTTCATTTAGATTCCTATAACTTTTTTCGTAACGATTCTAATCAGGGAGTTGCAATTGCCTTAAAAAAAGATCTTCTCTTTAATTTAATTGACACAACAAACTTCGATTTCCCTTGTATCTTACTATCGATTTCTTTTAAAGAGAATGATTCGGTGAAAGCGCTTCTGCTGGGATCAATATATCTTCCGACTAATTTAACCCGTGCAGCAATCACTACCGAGTTAGACAAAATCAGCGTAATAGCAGCTAACTATGACGGAGCAATAATAGGCGGAGACTTGAACGCTAAAAGTCCTTCCTGGGGTGATGCTCTTAGGAACATGAATGGTATTGCCTTAGAAGCGTGGTTGTCAAAATCCTGCCATATATTTTCTCTTCTTTCGCCCAATAGTCCCTCGTATCCAAATGGCTCCTCCTTTTTGGATCACTTTATTGCCTCAAACTGTCTTATTCACCAATTGAACCCAAACTATAATATATCTACGCTGCCATCATTCTCTGACCATTACGCAATTCTTTTAAACTTAAACATGAGTGAAATTGTGTACATTCTTAAGCAACCAGAAATCTGTATATCATATCAAAAAACCAACTGGAAGAAATTCCAAGATGACCTAGACGTTCAGTTAGCTAATCGCCTCCCTCCAGAGTTTTCAAACCTTTCTAATGAAGAGATCGACTCCTATATTCTTAGTCTCAACTCAACTATACAGAGTGTTGCTCGAAATAACTCTGAACTAATCAGTCCATCTTTTAATAAATATAAAAACCTTCCTCAGGATATTACTAACCTCTTCAAAATTAAACATAAATGGCAAAAAAAATTAAAACGAATTTTCCATGCTACTTATAATAGGATAAACCAATCTTATAAAGAGCTTTCAGCCAGAATTTCACTACTAAAAATAATAATTAAAAAGAAAGTTAAAATTTGGCTTGATCAACAACTTCAACAGAGACTCTCTAAAATTAAACCAGGTCCTTCCGCCTTCAAGGAAATTAACAATCTCATAGGGAAAAAGAGCTCCTGTTGTGAGTCGTTAAAAATCAATAATACCATTTATTCCACTGAACCAGTCATTGTTTCGACTTTCGGAAACTACTTTGAGAGAATATTTCGTAAAAGTCGGCCTACTTCCGATCAAAACTTGGTGCTCCAAGTGGAAACTACTGTGGATCAATTTAGAACCACTTTACCACCTCGAATTTTTAATTTCGACATTTCCAACTCTGCTCTATCTCCATCGTTCCCTGAATTCTTCACTTCCACCGGAGAAATCAAAGATATCCTCAGCCACAATAATTCCAAGAAGTCATTTGGTCCTGACGATCTCTCAAACTTTCTCCTAAAGAAACTTTCCAAATCTGCTATCGAGTTTTTAGCAATTATCTTAAATAACTGTTTGAATAATGGTTACTTTCCTAAAAGTTGGAAAATAGCGAATTTAATTCCGATTAGGAAAAAACCTAATAATATGGACATTTCAAACTTCCGCCCTATTGCTTTACTCTCCAACGCTGGCAAAATTCTTGAAAGAGTAATTTACAAATTTACAAAAGTAAATTACAGTTTGGGTTTAAAAAAGGACACTCCACGGTGCACGCCCTATTGAAAATGCACAGTGACATAACTCAAAATCTTAGAAACAAAAAATGTACAGTCAGCTGTTCTCTGGACGTTGAAAAGGCGTTTGATAGTGTTTGGTGGGATGGTCTTCTCTTTAACCCTTCTGTCAACAGATATTTTTTCCACCTTCCGTCAACAGGTAGGTCTGGCCAGACCTACAGTATGCTTTGTATGCTAAGCAAGGTAATGTCCCCATAAAATTAAGAAAAAACATCGAATTTGTTGTGAAATTAGAAAAAGGCACACTTTTTTAAATATTTTTGGCTTTAATTTAAAAATGTTGGCATTTATGTAAAGCTTTGCTATGTTGTAAGCATACAGGATCATTGACAAATATGACAACTAAATCTTGTTTTACGCTGTCTTCTATCATTCGCTCTGTATATAGAGCAAGATTTTTTATTGTTTGATACTGTAATCCCAGTGCTAGTTGTTGGTTGTGCAATTTTTACGCTGAGAAGTATTTCGAAAAATGACTAGTGCATTTTTCACTGGAAAGTTTCCAACTATTTGCGCATTTCTCAGTCGGTCTTCAATATATGGAGTCACAAGCTCCTCTGCGAGAGCTTTCCAAAAAGTCCTGCGAGCATTCGCTTTTTGTGTGCATTCAGACTGATGTGAAATATTATATATGATGTATGCAGCCAATGCAGATATGTCCAGCATATTGTAGAAAAAGGCTAGTGGCCACCGCCACGTTTGCCTCTTGCCTTTATCCTTGATTATGTTCCCGTTCTTGGTCTCGTTCTTTTCCGGTGTACAGAATTCCTTTGCTCGGATAAACATTCGATGAGTCGCAGGCCCACCATACTTACGGCAGCTAGCAGTACTCTAAAATATGCATACAGTTCTTTATCTCTAATCGCTGTCCACTGCCGAGTATTTCTTGGATATTACTTATTGAATTTTTCCGTTTCAATAATGTCAACAATTTCAGGTGTAATGTCAGATTTGAAAATATACCGCTTACAATTTAACTGAGACATTTTTATGCTATGGTTATTTATTTCTATTATTTTTGAAAATGTTCACAATCTAGAGACTTTTTTATGCAATTATCACTTAATAGAGGTGAGCGATTCCGTGATTTTTCCGGAGCAGCTCCGACCTGTGACTGTGACAGTACTGTCACAGGTATAAAAACCCGTGACTCGTGACAAGGCATTCGCTATAAAACGAGTGCGCAAAAACGTGCTAGATGCTTTCAAAATAACGACATTAATTTAGATCTGCTTTGGTTTCGTTCGCTTTTGCTATAAGAACGAAGTGAAGCTATGAACATTCGTTAACTTTAAAAGCATTCATATTTTACAGAAGTATGAATTAATACAGACACCAATTTTAAGTAATTGAAACTACTGATATATACATATTTTATATGCAAAAAACATTCTTGTATTAAAATTTTATTACCAAAATCATATTTGTATTTTTTCAAAATAATGAAGGCAAAATCGTATTGAAAGTGTAACATGTTATTAAGTTAATTCCGTATTTTACAATACGCATTTTTAAAATTGGTATTTGAGCTGCATGTTCATAGTCTAAAGTAGAAAAAACAATTGCTACCTAGATATTTACACATAGAAACTTTCATTAATGTCTTCAGTAGTATCCAAAATATCGAACAAATATCGCAAAATATCGAGTAAAACACGTAATTCCACAAAATCCAGACAGAAAATCCCTGATTGCGACAAATTGCAAAAAACGGCATCACTGCTTCTAGTTGGGACAATAACTCGTTCTAACAATAACGAAACGCTAGAACAGCAAACTGTGACTCGTGATTTCATTTCAACGAATTCGCAGGCCGTGAAATACAGGCTGGTATTGAAACGCTCCGAACCTGTGACAGGCCGTCACACCAACCAACTGTGACTCGTGGTTGCATTTCAATGAAATCACAGTTCGTTAAATATCGTTCCGCTGTACCTGTGACGGCGTGTCACAGGTTCGGAGCGTTTTCAATCGCAACTGTGACTCGTGATTTTGTGTACCTGTGACAAAATCACAGGTCGTGAAATATCGCTCAGCTCTATCACTTAATGAATGATATAAATCGTGAACCATCTTTTGCTTTTATATTTTCAACATAAGCTCATGCATTCGCAAAATGATGTTAGATGTCACAATCCTTTCGAACAGGTAACAGACATACAGATTTCTGCATTAGTAGGAAATATTGTACTACTGCAATAGTAGGAAATATTCGCCCACAATATTATCACGTAACCCTTTTTGTAAAATAGGTAAAAAAGTATTTGCTTTGACAACATTGTTTTTTATACATTTTTTATTATCGTAAATATCCATCCAAAATCCATTTATTTTTTACTACTAAGCATAATGAGGGGTTTTCTTATATTGACCTCAGTCATCTGCACCCATCCTGATTTTATTTGCTACCCTTATGTGAAGGAAAAACCTAAAATCATAGCTACCTAAATAAAAAATAATTTTTTTTGCCATATTTCGCCTGAAGTTATATGTAGGTCTGGTCAGACCTATCTGTTGACGAAAGGTATAAAGTTGAAAAAATAGTTAGAACTCCCGTTCTATTCAATATATCTTCATGATTCTTAAAAATTTAGACAGATAATTAGTTGGTTGACAAAGTCAGGAAGTTTCATGAGGACACCCCTAACAGTTTTTTTACAACTCGTTCTCAAAGTTGGAAAAGGTCTGGCCAGACCTATCCGTTGACAGAAGGGTTAAACTAATACAAATCAACCTTTCTCCAACGATCTTTAAAATACTAGACAGTTTTCTTACTGATCGATTCTTTTTTACACAAATCAACCAAACAAAATCCACATTAAAGAAAGTTGAGCGCGGAGTTCCTCAAGGCTCAATCTTGGGCCCTCTTATCTTTAACATATTTTTATATGATTTTCCTCATTTCCTGCGTGTGCCAGACTTTCCATTAAGCTCAGTTGCACTTTTGTATGCTGACGATACCATGGTATATGCTCACGCGAGATATCCCAACGATGCTTTGGCAGCCGTCTCTGCTCATATTCAGGTAATTAACGAATTCTATAAAAAATGGGGTTTAAACCTTAACATCGGTAAAACTGAATGTATTTGCTTCCGGAATGCATCAGGGAAAGGACCTCCAGGAGTGGTGAGGGACAGTAAAAATCTTTATCTTGCCGTCGATGGCGCTAGGATCCCATTCAAAACACACATTAAATACTTAGGTATAAATTTCAATAACCTTTTTAAATTTAATAATCATGCGAGATCCAATAGCGGACTCTCAAAAGAAACCAAGCTGTTGTTCTACAAAACCCTAATAAGACCAGTTGTGACCTATGCCTTCCCGTGCTGGTTTTTGTTCTCACCGTCGGTGGCGAGAGAGCTTGAAGTGTTTGAAAGACAAATTCTGCGCTTAAGTATTAACAAACATTTCCAATCTTTTAACAAAAAATATGCGAACAGCTACATCTACGATAAGTCTGGAGTTGAACCCCTAATGAGATACTCCTTAAGAGCTATGAAAAAATCCGTAACAAATTTACGCTATATAGATAATGATCTTATAAGTAGTACGTTTTTTTCTCTATCCAGAGAGCCTTGGAATTCTGCAAATTATTTATCTCCTTTGTGTATAGACTCAATTGACTTAGATTCTATATTAGCAGGTAATGACCAATCTGCTTTATTTCCTTTGTTTTACCAGAATAGTTCATCTTGCCAAAATAGAGGATAATTTTCCTTTCACTGTATTGTAATGTGATTTCATATATTATAAAATAATATATTAAATGTTGTAGACTTTAAGTGCCTTATCAAAAACAAAATAACTTAATCTAATATTACGAAACTCATATACCTCTGTAATAGTCTTATTTCAAGTATATTACCTGATGTACCTTATTATTATTCTAAGTCAAATAGCTATTAAGCTTCCAATAATTATAAGAACACTTGCAAAGCTCCGGGAGCAAGAGCTTTATATAAAACTTAACGAGAAGATCTCATATCTTAATTAATAAACAAACTCGTGAAATTGTACTATTGGTTAAAATACTACGAAATATCATGCACAAGGCAAAACTTTACAGCCCTGGGAGTTGCCAAACTTGTAAACATGCATAGTTTAAGTTGTATATATTTATTGTATAAGTAAGTTGTCATCGTCTCAATAAAGTTGAATTGAATAACTGAGCACTGAAAAACTGGCCCTAAGTGTCATAATGGCTTAATTTCAAAATGGTTTAGTTTCAAAATTTTTAAGTAAATATATAAATGCATAACTGTCTAAATGTCATAATGGTGAACAACAATACAAGGGGCTTTTCCAAGAATTGGAATATTCAAATATATCGACTTAAATCAGATGAACATAGAAGTGTATGCGTTAGCTAGAAGAAAAGAAACGTACGGAACTTTATATCATATGTAAATTCAAGTAGAAGCTTTTCAACAAATTGTTTTCCTCTTAAGTCAAAATTTTCTAAAATATTTGAATGAACTTTATAAACAATAAGGAACTTTATATCAAATGTAAATGTAAATTACGTAGAAATTTGTCAACAAATCCTTTTCAAAATATTTGGATGGCATTTATGGCGAAAATTGTAAATGATATTTCATATTAAATAAAATGTACTACACAGATGCATGAAATCAGAGTATATAATGCAATAAATTATAGGAATTACACACAAAGCAAATACAGTATTATAACTATTATTATTATTTATTGAGATATAATTTGGTGGTACAATAGTACAGAAGGATATATAAACAGAATCACAACAATACAGTTCTTATCTAATAGCTTAAGAATGAAGCATGGAATGAGAAGTATAGAAGCTGAAAAGGGGGGTGAAATTTGATAAAAATATGTTTACATACATATGTTACACACGCATTCTTTCGTTTATACATATATATTTTATTAGTTTTTATAAAAAGAATACATTAAGAGAAAATTCTTGTCAAGCGAATGGCTTCCCGAGTGTAACAATTATATATACGAACGACGACAAGCGACTTAACGCATGGTTGCATTATTTTTTTTCAGGGTGGCGTTGACACTTCGTCCTATTCTGACAGCAAATCATCGTGCGATTTCGTTACCGGAAAAATTTTCGATGTCTACGTTAAGGTCCATCCACTTGAATAGCCACTACAACTGACATATGTAACCGATTCGACTACAACTAAGATTAAATTAAAGAGGAAGGATGCACGCATATTTTTTGCTAACATTACTTTGAAATCCGAAAGTTAGTTTAAAAGATTTTGCTGAAATCGTAACTTCAAAAGAGGAATTTTTTAAGAAAAAATACAAAAAACTGCTATATATCTGTATTTAAAAATATGTTCCCGAAACTTTTTTACCCTTTTTATTTTTTATATCGATAGACTGGACATTTACGCGTAGTGATGAGGGTATATTAACTTTGTGCTTCCGTTTGTAGCGCATTAAAGGAGGCGTGACAGGTACGCAAAAGCATATATATTCTTGATCAGCATCACCTCCTTAGTCGATTTAGCCCTGTCCGTCTGTCTGTCTGTCTGTGGAAATCACGATTACAAGAGAACGAATAGAGATATCTTAATCAACTTTGGCACGAATATTGTTTAACATTAGAAACTCATTGGTATTGGTAAATTAGTAAAATGGGCAAAATCAGACCATTACCACGCCTACTTTTTGTAGTGAATATTCATCCATGCTCATAGCTCAATTTCTCACCTTATAGAACGAATTTGCGGTTGAAATTTTGCACAGAAGTCCATTATCTCTGACCAAAAAAGACTACCACAAATGGGCGTGCTCCGCCCATTAATTAAATAAAAGTCGTTTACAGGAGAACGAATAGAGATATTTTCATCAAATTTTCTGTCATCACAGGCTATTTGAGATTGAAAACCATTGAGATTGAAGACCATTGACATGCTTAATTTTTAAGAAAACATGTGTAGGGTATATGAACTTCGGCCAGGACGAAGTTAACACTCTTTCTGGTTTTTTTGTTTTTTGGTTGTCGATAATCTAAATACACGTTTTGCGTATTAAAATTAAAATTAGTTTCTTCAGCACCATAAGCCAATGTTGATAACATGAATTCTTTCCATCAAACCGAGTATTATATGTACGAGTATATTTTATTTGTTTTCATCCTTACACTTTGTAACTATTATTCATTTGACGATAGCCAGAAACGAAATACATACTTATACGATACAGTTCCAGAAAATTTATGATTTTACCAATTACTAATAATATTTGAAATCTATACGTTTGTAAATTTATATTATTTATTTCAAGATTTGGAGGAGCTTGCACAAGTTTGGAATCGTGCTGCTAGAAAGATTCAAATTACATGGAGGGCTTACAAGTTGAAAAAGTTTGAAAAAAAAAATGTAATATTGAAGCAAACACTTTATGGCATGAAGACTAGAAGAAAACTGTTGAAGCCAAACGAGTACTTTAATTCCATAGTGGAGATATACAAAACCGAAAAAATCAAGCAAAACTTGGACGAAGATTTTAGAAAATTGATGTCGGATGAACGAACCAGATTATTACAAGAGAGGAAGCCCTGGATAATGGAAGATATTTCAGATCAAATCCGAGCATGGTTTCGTGAATTGTAAGTGATAATATAGTAGAAAAGAATATACAATATATAGAAGACGCATCTCATATAAATTTTTGGACATAAATTTTGTTTAGTGGACGTACATGGAGTATTAATAGGTAAAGAGATTTCACGAGCCGAATGATGCTGTTGACATATCTTTTGAATGACTGTAGTTAAACTCTGGTCGAAAAAATCTGTTCGATATGTCGGTCGGCCACTTGTGCTGAATCTCGCGATTCTATATAGATTTCTTCCAAATTATATTTTGTTTTAACACAGACATATAATAAAAATATTTTGGCAGAAATATTTTAATCATTTTGCTTTCATTAACTTTAGTCTTACTCGTATAACATATTCAATGAATTGATATGCCGACTAAAATAAATGTACCTATAGAAATTCTTTAAAAGCACGATGTGATCGGAACGTAGATCACACGTAGATCGGAACGTAGAAGCGTAGCAGCGCTTAATAAAGCTTGGACATCGAACATGAAGCAGAACGAATTTCTAAAAAGCTAAATTTCTTTCAAAAACCATAAAATGCAAAATGGAAAACAAATACAGATAGGCATCGTCCGCTGTATTTCAAAAATTTATCTTTCTTTCACACTTTATCTGGCATACGAGTGTTGGATCGGTTAACTTTTCTTACGCATATCTATTTCTTACGCATATACCAAGTCACATGAAGGGCTAGACTGCATCACGTGAATTGTTAGTGCAAAATAGCAAACAAAAAGGTCAATCTTCCAATCCCTTCATAATCATAAAAACATCAAGTGCTCCATTTCTTAGATTATTCGAACCCTTCACGCATTGATAGATCAATCAAGCGTTCTCAATATTGCTTTGTTACAAGCCCATAGTGTCGTGTGGCCGACCGCCATATATCGACCAGAGCTTCCTGCAGTCATTCAAAAGAGATGTTGATACTCGTAGCATCAATGGGCACATCTTTTACCTATTAGTACTCTTTGCTCATTCTCTCAACTCTACTTATGTATTAGTTTAATTTGTTTCTCTAATTTGTTTCAGCTACATGTTCTCAGTTCTTTTATGTCGTAAAGCTTTTGACAACAAATCTGATGCATACGCCTTTTGGTCTATCAAAATTTAAATTTTGTTCCAATTTATTACAATATTTTTCGTTTATTGAAACGAATTTTGAATTTTTTGTTTCAATTTTTATACCCTACACACGAAGTGAATAGGGCATAATATATTCACTTACTAACTTTCGGACACAATATCTGTCGGCTGGCTTTGGTAAACAAGGGTTGATGATCACCACAACGAAAATAAACAAAGAATGCACTTGAAAAGATGTAATATAAAATCGCTCAGAAAGAACATTTTATTTGCATTTTTAAATACAAAAAAAATTTATTTAAAAAATTTTTTAATATATTGTATTTAGATTTAACTTTCTTTGTGCAAAAGTTCTGGCAACCTGTTCACAATTTTGCTTTGTTACGAGCGCACAGAAAACGAAAGAATGACAAAGTGACTGACTTCCCGAGTAGTAAAACTGTTTGCACTTATTTGTCTTACTCCCGTTGCCTGAGACAGACCGAAACAGTTTTGAAAATTTTGAGTTATGCGTCTTCATAATAGGTCTTCTCTAAGAATTTTATTAGTTTCTTGTTTTATTGTAGTTATGATCAAACTGGGGCATTTCATCCATATCCGGAGGAACTTAAAAGTGGAACAGTTTTGGTATTAATAGACGAATCTATGACGCCAATCGAACTTCAGCAGAAGTTAAATGAAAAAGGTCTATCTGCAGCGGAAAAGAAGAAACGAATGGAGAAAGAGAAGCAATTGAAGCAAAAAGAAAAGGAAAGGATTAAGAAAGAAAAATTGAAGGAAGCAAAACGCAAAAAGAAAATGAAAGAGGCGGGTCTATTTGACATATCTGATCATATTGGAGTAAATGAAAATATAGGTAGGAAAATCTATATTCAAACTGTACTAATTCTTAATTATATAATTGGCTCTCAACCGCAAAGTTTTGCATATAGTGTAATTACACACAAAGTCGTACACAGACTAGTCTGAAGTTACAACATGGCGAAAAGCCATTTTTTTAACTTAACAGAGGAAGTTAACGAACTTATACAAGGTGTTTCGCATAATAGTGGTCAAAAGACTTGGGCGTGTAGGAGGATGCGTCGAGACAAGAAAAAAATCGTATGGGAGGGGGGTCAATTTCCCCCCGTTTAGGCGGTAGGGGCCATTTTATAAAAATCCGACTTAACACCGAAAAAAATTATATTAAAAAATAATGGTTAGACCTAGATAACTTTTGCTTGCTGATTTTCAAAGCCAAATATCCGCTTCTTAATAGCCTTTTTTAATTAGGTTTCTATGTCAAACAGTTTCTGAGAAAATTAATTCCAAAGTTAAAATTTGGAAAAAAAATTCCGAAAAAAAATTTTTGGTCGAAATTTTTTTTTTAAATTACGGTATTAAGTATAAATTTTTTTCCCTGTACGTCTGTGTAAATCTCGATTACAGAGGAACGAATAGAGATATTTTTATTAATTTCTCACCTTGCAGAGCGTTTTTTAGGTTGACATTTTATTCACGAGTCCAATGTGTCTGACCAAAACATTCTACCAAAAAATGGACGTGATCCGTATACTAATTAAATAAAACTATTACAGTAAAACGAATAGAGGTATGGTTATGAAATTCGGCACGAGTATTTTATGTCATATCAGGCTATTTGGGATTGGAAATGGAAAAAATTAGACCATTGCCACGGCTAACGTGAGTGGGGTATATGAATTTCGGCCAGGCCAAAGTTAACATTCCTTCTGGTTTATTTTAGGTTAATTTATTTAGATTATGGAATATATAATAACAAACTAGCAAATTATAAATAATGAAACAAGATAAAATATAAAAAATAAGGAAAAACATATATGTATGTGCGTAATAATCTATATCTATATATATAAAGTCCCTATGCGTTTCTGTTAGCAAAATATGTCCGGGACTTTTTTTGTGACTTCCACATCACTTAGAATCCTGAAATTTTTCACAGATGTTCCTGGGCATCTAATATTGATGAGAAAAATTGCAAATTTTTTTGCAAAAAATCCGATTGGGATGAAATCGATATTTTTTTTCCTAGATTGTGCTGATTAATTTGTCAGATTTTATTATGAAAAATTTTGTAATTCAAAAATTTAATAATTTAAAAATTTAATAATTTAAAAATTTAATCATTTAAAAATTTAATAATTCAAAAATTTAATAATTTAAAAATTTAATAATTTAAAAATGTAATAATCTATATCTATATATGTATATAAAAATCAAATGCTGTTCGTTAGTCTCGCTAAAACTCGAGAACGGTTGAACGGATTTATCTTATGTTGGTCTTAAAACGTTCATGGAGGTCTAGGGAAGGTTTAAACGGTGAGAAAAATTCGAATAATTGCCGGGAAAACCCTAAAAACAGCCCTTTTCTTTTTCCCATTTACACTGTGTAACGTTTGCTATGCTTAATAAAATGCTATATAACATGCTATGACTGACATTTCATATTCTGACTGACATTTCATATGACTGACATTTCCGTTGTTGGATGTACTCTGTAGAATGGCAAAAGCGTGGATTGCCACATGAGCACATATTAGTCTGGTTAGTGGACAAAATAAGGCCAGATGAGATTGATTCCATAATTTCAGCTGAAATTGCAGATGAAACAGTTGATTGAAATTGCATGCTGTAGTTACCAAACACAATATACACGAGACTTGCGGACTTTTCAACTACGATTCACCCTGTATGGTCGACGGGAAGTGTTCCAAGCGATACCCAAGAGACCTGCTTGCTGAAACCATAACGGGAAATTATGGATACCCATTGTATCGTCGGCGATCAGTTGCGGACAATGGGCGATTGGTAGTTGTGAAGGTAAGAGGACAAAATGTTGATGTAGACAATCGTTGGATTGTGGCGAGTATAGCCAATATTGTCCAAAGCTTTTGCACATCAATGTGGAATATTGTAACTCTGTTAAGTCGATAAAGTACATATGTAAATATGTTAACAAAGGTAGCGATATGGCTGTCTTCGCTGTAACCAATGCAAATGATGAAGTATCACAGTACCAGATGGGTCGCTATGTAAGTAGCAACGAAGCAATTTGGCGTATCTTTTCATTTGCGATCCATGAAAGACACCCTACAGTAGTCCATTTGGCAGTCCATTTAGAAAATGGTGGAAGAGTTTATTTTAATGAATCGAACGCGGCAGACAGAGCGGCACGTCCAGCGTCGACAACAAGTTTCTTCACAGTCTGTCAAACTGATGATTTTGCTCGCACTTTGCTGTATGCTGACATGCCACGATATTACACATGGAATGCATCATCGAAATCGTTTCAGCGTCGAAAACAAGGAACACCAGTTGAAGGACATCCAAATGTATTTGCTTTAGACGCTCTGGGTCGCATCTACACAGTACATCCAAATAACGATGAATGTTATTATTTGCGCTTGCTGTTGCTGAATGTTCGTGGTCCGACATCGTTTAAACAACTGAGAACAGTTAATGGACAGCTGTGTGCGACTTACCGTGAGACATGTCAACTATTACATTTACTTGAGAACGATTCGCACTGGGATGATACGTTCAAGGATTCCGTAATATCTTCATCGCCGCATCAAATTCGTACATTCTTAGCGATTATCATATCGACATGTTTCCCCTCGAATCCAAAAGATTTGTGGGTTAAGTATAGAGATGACATGTCTGAGGATGTTTTGCATCGTGTGCGCCGTCAAACTTTGAATCCTACACTACAAATGACTGCAGAAATTTACAATAAGACATTGATCATGATCATGATAGAAGATATGTGTTTATTGATGGCAAATAAAGTATTGTCGTGTTTGGGAATGACAGCACCAAATCCTCATATGCACGATGCATTAAACCACGAGTTGTAAAGAGAACAACAGTACGGCATTGAAGCATTGGCCGAAACAGTTCGTACAAATGTTCCACAATTAAATCAACAACAAAGAATTGCGTACAACACTTTGATAGAAGCTGTGAACAGTGGAATTTATTTCCTTGATGCTCCCGGAGGAACCGGAAAAATGTTCTTAATTTCATTGCTTTTGGCGAGGATCAGATCGCGAAATGATGTTGCTCTAGCGTTGGCTTCATCTGGAATAGCTGCGACTCTGCTAGAAGGCGGGCGAACTGCACATTCTGCCTTGAAATTATCATTAAACATGCAAATCACCAAAATATTTTTGGTGGGGCCATGATTCTGTTGTCAGGTGATTTTCGTCAGACTCTTCCAGTTATTCCCTATCAACTGTTGCTGATGAACTACATGCATGCCTAAAATCATCGAATTTGTGGCAGTATGTAAAGACACTCCAATTAACAATTAACATGCGAGTATTTTTGCAACAAGATGAAACTGCAAATATGTTTGCGAAGCAGTTGTTAGACATTGGAAATAATAAAGTTGCAGTGGACTCCTCGAGCGGATTCATCACATTACCCACAGATTTCTCTCACATCACAGACTCAAAAGAGGAGCTTATTCAGCGTGTTTTCCCAGATATAGCGCAAAAGTTCAATAACCATAATTGGCTGGGTGAACGAGCAATATTGGCGGCGAAAAATAAAGATGTCGAGGATCTCAATGCGACCATTCAGAATTATCTTCCAGGACAGTTGGTTTCCTTCAAATCAGTCGACACCGTTGTGAACCAGGATGACGTAGTCAACTATCCCACGGAGTTTTTGCAACTATCCCACCTCACAATTTGCAGTTAAAAGTAGGGTCAGTTGTCATCATGCTGCGTAACATTAATCAACCTCGACTGTGCAATGGAACAAGACTGGCTGTGAAAAAGCTGATGAATAACGTCATTGAGGCAACAATCATGAAAGGGAAATACAAAGGAGAGGATGTCTTGATCCCGCGGATACCGATGATTTCAACGGATTTACCATTCGACAATCCGTTAAACACTTACAATTTCCAGTACGTCTGGCCTTTGCGATGACCATAAATAAATCGCAAGGACAGTCGTTAGAAGTTTGCGGAATCAACTTGGAGTTTTCCTGTTTCGCGCACGGACAATTATACGTCGCGTGTTCGCGCGTCGGAAAACCGTCTTCTTTGTTTATTTACGCACCACAAAACAAAACAAAAAATATAGTTTATGATAAAGCTTTAAATTGATTAACAGACTGTATCATAACAGTGTGTGTCTGACAATATCAAATTTAAACCTTATAAATAGCCAGTATTTCAGGAAAACTCTATTTTTTAATTAAGCAACATGATGTGTCGAAAATAATGATAAAACTTCATGCTTCATTCAAAAAATTCTTTATTAAATACGGATTAGTTTTGTTTGTTTTAAGATTATTTTTTATTATTTATTATTTTTTATTATTATTTTAGGTCTTTTATTTATCGATTAGGTAGTACGAAGTCTGCCGGGTAGCTAGTTTTTCATAATAATTTAATTTCATTGAATTTGTTTTGTTTGTGACTATTTTTGGCGGTGTTGTGTATAGTTGCTTAGAAAATGAACATTGGTATATCGGAAGGTGAGCGATATCATCTAAGACTAAGACACGCAGACTGTGAAAATTTATCCCTACGCGATGTCCAAGACTTGCCTCATGATGCCGGAGGAGCACTTAATATAAAGAACCAAAAAGCAACCTGTCAAGATATGGTCGAATGTTTAAACGATGAACAAGGTGTTGCGTTAATAGAGTTATAGATGCAATATACACATCTAGCAGATCATCAAAATGCTTTTTCCTAGATGGACATGGGGGAAGTGGAAAAACCTACCTATACAAAATCCTCTTCGGCGTGGTGCGAGGAAACACGATATAGCGTTACCTGTGGCCTCCACGGGAATCGCGGCCAACTTTTTAAAAGGTGGTCGCACATACCATTCCCAATTAAAACTGCCAGTACCGCTGGTGGAGACGATGGTTATCACAAAAACTGTTGCTTTTAAAGAAATATTCTCAAACAATATTTGAATAAAATACAAACAATCGATATTAATTGCGATTAATTTTTTACTCTTCATGCTACAAAATAAATAAACCCAAAAGTGAGAAAGTCCAAAAGACTTCGCAATTTTTGTTACGAAATAAATAAAAAATAATAACTTCCTGGCGAAGTCAGGCTTATATACTAGTCATTAATAATATTACTGTTAGTCGATTGTTAAGAAAACAAACAAAAACCAGAAAGAGTGTTAACTTCGGCCTGGCCGATGTTCATATACCCTAAACACGTTTACTTAAAAATTAGGCGTGGCAATGGTCTAACTTCCTTTTCAATCTCAAACAGCCTGTGATAACAGAGAATATTCGTGCCAAATTTGATGAAAATATCTATTCGTTCTCCTGTAATCGAATTTTATGTAATTATAGGGGCGACCACGCCCATTTGTAGTAGCCTTTTTTGGTCAGAGACAATGTACTTCTGGACAAAATTTCAACAGCAAATTCGTTCTTCAAATTGAGAACTTGAGCTATAAGCATGGATGAGTTTATATTCACTATATCTATATATATAAAAATAAGTTGCAAATTGTATTAGAAATTGATGTTCTCTGGAATGCGTGAACCGATTTTGCTTCTGAAAAGTTCATATGAAAGGTGACGTCAATACCAAGGTTTTTATGTATAAACTGTCTCTGTATGTGTATTGGTTCATGAGTTATATTTAGAACCATTTTAGAAACCATTTATTTAATTTATTATGCACAGCAATGAGCTTTCCTATACTATGTTAACTTAACGGATATTTCAAACATTAAATCAAACAGCTAATATATACATGTAATACTGTAATGGACTGTATGACTGACATTTCATGATCAGCTGATCTATTTATATTCTTACCTAGCGAGCCCCCTGCACACTTCGTAGTGCAAAAAAGAAAATAAAGAAATCAATTCGAATTCATCTGGAACGGCAAAATTATTGAAACGTTGCGGTATCATTATTTGGGATGAATGCACTATGGCGAATAAGAAATCTGTTGAAGCTTTGGAAAGAACAATGAAAGATCTCCGAGATAATTCAGAGTTGTTTGGTGGTGCGTTGATTTTATTGTCAGGAGATTTTAGGAAAACATTGCCCGTCATTCCTAGATCGACAGCTGCCGATGAAGTTAACGCTTGCTTAAAGTCTTCATATTTATGGAGATTTGCTAAAACATTAAAGTCACTACCAACGTTCGTGTTGAGTTGTAGAATGATCCATCTGCTGATAAGTTCTCTAAGCAATTGCTGAAAATTGGAAATGGTGCAATGCCTGTTGATGACACTGGAGTGATAACATTGCCAAATGACTTTTGCCGTTTCGTACAGTCAAAAGAGGAATTGATTGAATGTGTTTTCACTAACATAGCACAACAATATGCATGCCATGCATGGTTGAGTGACAGAGCAATTTTAGCGGCAAAGAACAAAGATGTTACTGAATTAAACATGGCTATACAATCAAAGATTCCTGGCGAATTGGTGTCGTACAAGTCTGTGGATACTGTTACCAATGAAGAAGATGTTGTGAATTATCCAACAGAATTTTTGAATTCGTTGGACTTGCCTCCTCATAATCTCCAATTGAAAGTTGGAGCCACTATTATTATGCTTCGCAATATCAATCAATTCCGTTTGTGTAATGGTACAAGACTTGCTATTAAGAGGTAGATGGCTTATGTAATTGAAGCTACTATTTTAACTGGAAAATTCAAAGGCGTAGATGTATTCATTCCACGCATCCCAATGATTCCGTCTGATATGCCATTTGAATTTAAACGACTTCAGTTTCCTGTTCGCCTTGCGTTTGCGATTACCATTAATAAGGCGCAAGGCCAATCCTTAGGAATTTGTGGAGTGAATTTAGAGTATCCAGTTTTCTCACGTGGACAGTTGTATGTACATAGCTTGTCCGCGCGATGGCAAACCATCGGTTTTGTATTTTTACACCGAAAATGGAAAAAAAACAAATGTTGTTTACCACAGAACATTACAATAAAAACAATTTATCACTCATTTAAATGAATTCGAATTGATTTCTTTATTTTCTTTTTTGCACTACGAAGTGTGCAGGGGGTTCGCTAGTTCACTATAAAAAGTAGGCGCGGTAATTGTCCGCTTTTTCCCATTTCCCATTTCAATACGAATGAGTTTCTGATGATAGACAACATTGGCGCCAAATTTGATAAAAATATCTCTATTCGTTCTCTTGTAAACGAGTTTTATTTAATTAGTGGATGGACCTAAATGGGCGTCATTTTCGGTGATCTGTTTTGGTCAGGGACAGTGGACTTCTGGAAAAATGTCAACCGCAAATTCGTTCTACAAGCTGGGAAATTGAGCTATAAGCAGAGCCGGCCTTTTCTGTAAAGGGGCCCGGGTGCAAGAAATCAGTTGGGGCCCTATATTTCTTGTAAAGTAAAAAAAGGCAAATGCGAACACAGATGTTACTAATGCATGTTTATTTAATACGTGATTTTATTTTTGCTAATATATCAATTATTTCAGAAAAAGTACATTTTGTTGCGAATTCCTTCTCGATGCTTAATACAGCAAGCGCATTTAAACGTTCTGCAGACATGCTAGACCGGAGATAATTTAGTTTTAGTTTGCTGAAAGAGCGCTTAGCACTTGCTATAGTAACAGACAAAGTAAAGAAAAGTTTTAACACAGTTAATACATTCGGAAATAACTCAGTATAATTATTATTTAATATGTATTGCAATATGTCTTGTGCGTTATTTACACCACTAGTCTTTCGTGTTTGAATAAATTAATCAGCTGCGAAGCTGGGTTTCACCATTTGGCTGTTTTTTAAAGTGGTATGTAATGGAAAATGACCTAGCTTAGCAAAAACCCCTTTGTGTTGTACAGGTCCGATTTTAACAAAATATTCTAAAATTATCAGTTTACTTGATCATACTTGTTATAGTAACTTTCGTCGTTATTTTCAGAAACAGATGGTACTTCAACAAATTTCATAATTACTGAATTTTTATTGCAGGTAATTTCTACAGAACTTTCATCTCCAGTTGAAGCTTGATTTGTAATTTGCGAAGTCGGAGCAATTCCATTGCTGGAATTACTTCGTAACCAAGAAAACAGATCTTCTTGGGACTTCTTGAAAAATTTAATTTTCGTTTTTAACAAATCTAACAATATCTTATGTAATTGTATTATATTAGAGTGTATGTTGTTAGTTACTAAACTTATGTCTTTCCAGTAAATAGTCTATGTTCAAGCTGCTTACTAATTCCAAATTAATGCGGCACCAAAAGGAATTAATACTAATATGTCTCTAAATACCGAATTTATCTGTACAAACTTTTCGCCTTGAATTAGCATTACTTCCTTTTAATTAACGTACTTTCCAAAAAGAAAAAATGTAAGCAACCCTGTGATTGAGGCGAATTTTATAAGATTTCATATTTACTGTGAATTTTTCTACACATTGCGAACTCTTTGCCTTGTGTGAGTACACAACTGAGGTAAATCTTTTAACCTCAAACTTCCAATTTGCTTCATTTCACTGAATTTTAATTTTTAGAATTAAATTTCAGAATTCTTTATAATTTTGGGGCCCCCTAAATCGTGGGGCCCCGGTGCATAGCATCCACCGCACCCCCTAGATCGCCGGCCCTGGCTATAAGCATGGATGAATTTATATTCACTATAAAAAGTAGGCGTGGTAATAGTCCGATATTGCCCATTTTCAATAACGATGAGTTATTGTCTAATGCTAGACAATATTCGTGCCAAGTTTGATGAAGATCGTTCTGTTCTCTGCCTATGTGCCCCTTGACCCAACAGAGTGTTACCTTGTTGTACTGGGCACACTCATTGAGCTTCTGGACAGCCTCCAGCACCAGTCTGGAATTAACGTTCGTCCGCCCCATGCTCTTAATCCCCGCCTGGTTATCCAGTGCTAGCAGGATTCTGCTATTCCGGACCTGATCGCCAATTAGATGGTCCAGAGCATGTATAAGGGCCAGTAGTTCGGCCTGATACACGGACACGTATTTCAATGGAGCTTACAGCCGAGGTTCAACTCCGAGGAGAAGACCCCTGCCCCTGACCTTCCATCCGTCAATGACCCATCCGTGAAGATGTTGAGGTCATGCTTGCTGCACTCATCATGCAGTCGGCCGTCTGCGATCAGTGTGTCGTGCCCATCGATGATTCGCACCCTGCACATACCATCCATAGGCATGCAAACATCGCTGGCCTTTGCACAGATTCGGAAGGTGTTGATTTCGGATCCGAAAATCCTTAGAGGGATCCAGTATGGAATTTTTCTCTTCTTTGTGAGGAGTATCATATCCGTCTTAGTAGCATTGATGGTGAGGCCCTGCTCTCTACACCATCCCTCTGCCGTGGAGAGCGCCCCATGCATTACTTCCCGCATGGTGTCAATATATTTCCCTCTCACCGTCTCTATGTCGTCTGCATATCCAATTGTATGTATGCACCTTGATGTATGCGTCCAGCCGTTGAAGCAAGGAGTCAACAGTGGTGTTCCAAAGGATTGGTGATAACACCCCTCCCTGGGGAAATCCTCTCGTCACTATTGCTCTTAGCCTAACACTCCCACATTGCAGATGTACAGCCCTGTGGCGCAGCATGAATTCAATCCAGTTAGTTACGACCAGGTTAAGCCCAGGGGCCTCTAGGGCTAATTTCAATCTCCCAAAACAGATCTTATTGAAAGTACCTCTATGCCCATAAAAGTGATAGCGATGGCTAATTAATCAGTTCCTTTTCCGCCACACCGACTAGGTCGTGGAGGGCGATCTCCATAGATCTCCCCGCTCTTTATGCGTACTGAAATCTACTTAGAGGACGTTCCACAAATACTGTTCCCTCTAGATAGTCCACCATCACCCTCTCCATTATCTTTAAGACGAAAGAGGTAAGACAGACAGGTCTAAAGGATTTGGCCTCCGTGTAATCCTTTTTTCATGAGGCTGAGGCCGTGTATTCGTTTCAGGCTGGATCCCTCTGGAATATGGCAACAGCATCGCCGAAATTTTCGGCGAAGGTAACCCTCCATTTGGAGGTATCCCTTACGCAGCCGTTCTGCCGTTGAAGCCTCTTGAGGGTGGTCTCTTTGGTCTCGGTCTCTGTGACACGCCGTCACAGGTACAGCGGAACGATATTTAACGAACTGTGATTTCATTGAAATGAAATCACGAGTCACAGTTTGCTGTTCTAGCGTTTGGTTATTGTTAGAACGAGTTATTGTCCCAATTAGAAGCAGTGATGCCGTTTTTTGCAATTTGTCGCAATCAGGGATTTTCTGTCTGGATTTTGTGGAATTACGTGTTTTACTCGATATTTTGCGATATTTGTTCGATATTTTGGATACTACATTAATGAAAGTTTCTATGTGTAAATATCTAGGTAGCAATTGTTTTTTCTACCTTAGACTATGAACATGCAGCTCAAATACAAATTTTAAAAATGCGTATTGGAAAAACGGAATGAACTAATAATGTTACACTTTCAATACGATTTTGCCTTCATTATTTTGAAAAAATACAAATATGATTTTGGTAATAAAATATTAATACAAGAATGTTTTTTGCATATAAAATATGTATATATCAGTAGTTTCAATTACTTAAAATTGGTGTCTGTATTAATTCATACTTCTGTAAAATATGAATGCTTTTAAAGTTAACGAATGTTCATAGCTTCACTTCGTTCTTATAGCAAAAGCGAACGAAACCAAAGCAGATGTAAATTAATGCCGTTATTTTGAATGCATCTAGCACGTTTTTGCGCACTCGTTTTATAGCGAATGCCTTGTCACGAGTCACGGGTTTTTATACCTGTGACAGTACTGTCACAGTCACAGGTCGGAACTGCTCCGGAAAAATCATGGAATCGCTCACCTCTAGAATCCACTGTCCAGGTAGGCGTTCCCAGCGAACCCGATGTCCCCTCTACCATACAGAAAGTCTGCCTTCAGCAAGGATGCCTTGAAGGTTGCCAGATGTCATTCCTCCAATGGCCCCCGCCGGAAAGGTCTGCTATGCCGACAAGGAGATCACCCTCCGCGACCCCGCGAAAGACCACCGTTTGGCCTCGGGCTCGTTACTGGGTGTTGACAGGCCTTGACCAGCTGGGGCAGGTTGCTTCTGAGAAACCGTAGTCCGCCCTTTATTGTTGGTCGAAGCACTTCCACCCTGCAGCACTGCCGTAGTGGCTTTCACCCCACCTGCCAGCTGACATCCAGCTTCCCCGGCACCGTGGTCACTGAGGTGTCACCTCTGAATCTCTTGCACGGCATGCCTTCTTCCGGACTAGTCCCACATGAGGAGAACTCGCTAAGCCGAGAAGTCAGCTTAGCTATGGATCTCTCTAATGCTTTCCTCTCTTATGCCGCTTCCGCTTACTCCTCTGCTTCTCCCTTTTGTGAGAGATCGCTGAGGCGACCACTTTTGCGGCAGGTCCTTCCGGTTTGCAGCTACGCCAGACTAATCCCTTGGAAGGCACCTTGGGATCCGTCTCGTTGTCGCTTTCACCCAGACTGGACATTGGTGCCCCGACGTCCCTTGGAACTAAGCCTTTGAACGGTTCCATTCCGCTTGGAGTCCCGGCACCCCGTTGACGGCAGAGTCGTTCAGCTGACTGGGTTTTCGGCCGGGGGGCAAGCTCTACGTCCTCTTCCGAGGTTGCAGATACACCTCCCGTTGGTATCCCACACCCTGCGGGAGCTAATCCCTCATCAGGTTCCGCCTCGACAGGGGCCTCCACTCTAGCCCTAGAATGTAATCTCTTTAAGTCCTTTGGGGCATTCTGGAATCACCATAATTAGAAACAGAGTTAAATAGTTTCACATCATCCGCAAACATGAGACAGCGAGAAAATTTAATAGATTGAGGTAGATCGTTGACAAATAATATAAAAAGCAGTGGACCAAGATGACTACCTTGAGGTACACCTGAACTAACCAACATAACATCGGATAATCCCTGACCAATTTTAACTATTTGCGTACGACCCACTAGGTAAGGTTCAAGCCACTTTAACATACTAGAGTGAATCCCTAACATTTCAAGTTCGGACAATAACAGGTTATGATTAACTCTATCAAAGGCCTTTTGAAGTCAGTGTAAATAACATCACATTGGTTCCCTTTTTCGAAACACGTATTTACATAGTTGGAAGAAATGGAAAGATTAGTAGTTGTAGATCTACCAGATATGAACCCATGATGAACTGGGACAATTAACTCCTTAACTAAAAAAGTCAATCTATCACACACTAATTTTTCAAATAGCTTGGGTATCGTCGAAATTTTAGATATCGGTCTATAATTTGAGATCTCATTCTTGGAGCCCGACTTATAAATAGGATTTATATGCGAACATTTCCAACAGGATAAGAAATTACCCGACGCCAGAGATTGATTAAAAATAATTAAGAGCGGTAAAGTTAGTGCGTCTGCACATTGCCTAAAAATGATAGGTGGAAATCCATCAACCCCCGAATTTTTGTCATTATTTAAAAGCTTTAACGCATTATTAACCTCAAAATATGTTAGTTGCATACTTCCCACTGATAAGGAGCTGGTAGTATTTCGATCTACACTAATATTATCAAAGTAATATTCTGAAACATAGACAGATTGAAAAAATTCTGCAAACATGTTACATATAACCGTCAGACCAGATGAGTGATTTCCCTGAAATTGCATATTGCTTGGAATTCCTATAGATTTCCTTTTACTATTCACGTAGCTCCAAAAGAATTTGCTGTTTGATTTCAAGCTACTTTCAACATACCAAATGTAGTTTTTGTATAGGACTTTATTTAGACTCGCAAATTTCTTCTGAAGATACCGATAGCGATTTAGTAAATTAACATCTACGCCTCCATTACAATTACAAAGCCTCTTAAAGGCCTTATTCTTTTTGTTTCTCAAATTTATTAATTCTTTATTGAACCATTTTGGATTCGTGGAATTTCGAGCACGAGTTTTGAGTGTATATAAATTTATACCTTCATTAATATTATCAACTAACTTTGAGTAGTTGCAGCTCACTTCAGCATTGTCTAACATTGCCACCCAGTCAAAAGAACCGAGATGACTCGACAAATTACTGAAATTACACGCAGCGTAATTATAAACATAATCATAATTAGGCATTGGCCTGAGATAATTGTACAATCTCATTGTGCAAGTTAATACAGAGTGATGCTCCGTATCAACAAAATTGTGAGAATCGAGGCTGCTTACACCAGCATCAATTTCCCCGTCCACAAAAATAAGATCCAAGAGTTTATTTTGGCGATTGAACACTCTATTTATTTGCTTAAGTTGAAATTCTGCTAAACTGTCAACAACCTCAATCTCACAACTACTAGTGACATTAAAAGGCACGCAATATTTCAATCATAACACCATCTTAGGTTTGGAAGATTAAAATCACATAAGGTAATGACTGACTGATTTTGATTCCATTCTTTGATAACATCGCTACAGTTATCTATATGGAGTTTATATAAATCAACGACACTGCCAGGCGGAATATAATTTATAATTATAAATAGCTTTTGTGCTGAATTCAAGCTAATTTTTACTATTAACTGCTCCACATCATAAAGGTTTTCAACATTCGATCTCGATCTCAATCCTCAGTGAAGAAAAACTCGCCCTGATCGCCAGCAATACACCACCACCTCTTAGCATTCCAGTATTAGTTGGACATCGATCTTTCCGGAACACTACATATTGTTCTGGATTAAAAAATTCAACCGAGTTGAACTCAGAATTCAGCCAAGTTTCAGTGACTGCAATGACATCACATGGCCGATGAGAAAAGTAAAAATTTTTCCGACTTTGTGCGCATTCCCCCACTGTTTATGTAACACAGGAGAAGTTCGTATCGTGAAGAAATTACCGGCTCTATCATTATTACTTTATTTCCTTTGACAGAACCTCTTTTGTGAAGTTTTTTGGCTGGTGAACTACAGGTTTGTCTAGAGCCCCTTTTGTGGAGTTTTTTGGTTGTTGAACAAAAGGTTTAACTTGAACACCACATGGCCACACTTCTGCATTCATAATGATACTGCTTTTGTCCTTAGGAAAGCCAATCTTGAAATTAACAAACTTCAGGGAGTCAAGATCCGTCTCCAATTTAAAACATTTAAAGTTTTCCGCTGGAATCTTAATTCTGCTAGATGTGCTAATGTGCCCAATGATACTATCAGCACTAGTTTGTGCACTAAGTTTCGACAAGAGCACCCACTTCAATGCTGGCACAACATTCAAATCATATGAGATGTCAGAACCAAATATTTTTTGTCGTTGTAGTACATTGGCTTTGTTTCTGTTGATTTTCCTCTCTACCAGTTTAAAGCCGCTATTAATATTTTTATCAAACCCTTTCTCAGTTAGATCAACTGAGATAACAGATGTGCTCTTCTCCACGGTAGAAACTGGAATAGGAGAGGGAGTAGCACGCGCACGAGCTCTAGTACAAACAACTGCAACGTCACTAGAATTAGACTTACATATCTCCCAATGCTTCAGAAACCGGTTTTCTAGGATTCTTGGTTGATGTCGACGACTGCTCTTTTACACATGAGCCAAGACTCTCTTTAAAATTTAAAGAGAGCGAAGACAACTGATTTTTTAACTCATGAATATCACACGCCATAGCCGAAACAAGTGCAAACATATCTGTACCGTTACTCAGGCAATCAGAGCATGAATAATTCAAGTTATTATATTTAATTAAACTTTGAAGTGCAATATGATCTAACCCAACGCACTGATTATGAAAAGTCTTCTTGCAAATCAAGCACGATAATTTAGCTTCAATTTCGCAAGTTTTGAAACAAAGAGATCAACGTGGTTTTTTCTTTGCCATAACAAACATGTGATCTCAAACGCGATCAAACGACAACTGATAACATTATCATAATAATTGATAATGTTATCATATCATATTAACTGATAACGTATCATAAAATTACAGACTTATATAAGGATTTATGTAGGACGATTGTGCCATATTACCCTTCCGTCCATATGACCTAAAAGTATGCGCGCCATTTTCTGCAACGTAAAATATAATAATGTCGCTCGATATTGAAATTTTATTGTCATATCTTAAAAACTAGAAGAAATATGTGGTTATAAGGAAAGCTATCTTATAATCACATTTCATCACAGACGGGTATAAATAGTGGGCGTGGTCGTTACCCGTTTTCAAAACAAAATAATTGGCTTAGTAGTTTTATTATTGTGTTCCAATTTAAGCCTTATTTCCGTGGTAATAAATTTGTTTTCATGAGCTATGCTGTATAAGCAGTGTAAAAGTGGGCGCACCGCGCCCAGTTTTGGTGTAATAATGTTTTATTAGAAAAGAAGTTGTTATATAAAGTTTGATTCAGGAAGATTATATATTTAACATTATAATCATTTATCTTCATCTTTTTCCTGTATAACCTAAAAGTGGTCGGATCACGCCCATATTTGGCATATCAAGGGATGAAGTTATTCTATACCCAGAAATGAAATTTTGTTCTCATAACTAAAAAACAACGGCTGACATTTTGCCGACATTTTGTGACATCACATTTTTACTAAGAAATAGGCCTGGTAGTGGACCGATTTTGCCCATTTTCAATACCAACCTACACACTCTAAGAGAGAATATTTCTGTAAAATTTCATCACGATAACTTCACCGGTTCTCCTGTGATTATGATTTCAACAGACAGACGGACGGACGGACATGGCTAAATGGCCTCAGGAGGTCACGCTGATTAAGAATATATGTACTTTTCTATACCTATCATCTCTATTTCTATACGTTACACATTTCGTAACAAAGTGAATATACCCTTAACCTTAAGATGTAGGGTATAAACATACATTTCGCGATACATTTTGAACAGACCTCGTATATAATATTTGGTTTGATGAAAAGAATTCATACTAGCAACATCGGCGTATGGTGCTGAAGATATTAATTTTAAATTTAATACGCAAAACGTGTATTTGGGTTGTCGACAAAAAGAAAGCAACCAAAAACCAGAAAGAGTGTTAAATTCGGCATGGCCGAAGTTCATATATCCTACACACGTTTACTTAAAAATAGGGAGTGGCAATTGTCCAATTTTTCCCTTTTCAATCTCAAATACCCTGTGATGACAAAATATTCGTGCCAAATTTGATTATCTCTATTCGTGCTTCTGTAATCGAGTTGTATTTAATTAGTGGGCGGACCGCGCCCATTCTAGGTAATCTATTTTGGTCAGAGACAGTGGACTTCCGAACAATTTTTAACCGCATATTCGTTCTACAAGCTGAGAAATTGAGCTTTAAGTATTTGTCCATTTTCAATACCAATGAGTTTCTAATGATATACAATATGCGTGCCAAGTTTGATGAAGATATCTCTTTTCGTCCTCTTGTAATCGTGATTTCCACAGACAGACTAAAAGACAGACAGAAAGACAGGGACGACAGATGGACAGGGCTAAATCGACTAAGGAGGTGATGCTGATCAGAAATATATATACTTTTGTATATCTGTCACGCATCCTTTATTGCATTACAAACGGAAGCACAAAGTGAATACACCTATACCTCACTTTGCGTCGGGGTTACGTTCCAAAAAAACGACGCAAATCGAAACGACGCAAAGTGAATTAAGATTTTCTATAGCAAACCATGTAAAGATCGAAGATAGGTTCCAGGGTTATGAAAATACTACTTTTTAAAAAGAAAATCAATCAAAGTAAACATTAAAAAAACAAAAATAATATAACTCTGCCAATAAATAAATTGGAAAAATATTTACCTTTTTTGTAATCAGAAACAACCCGTAAAAATTTATAGAAATTAATTATTCTCTTTTTTAAAAAGCACAAACACTAATTGAAAAGTTACAAAAAGCACAATATGTACTAGACCGGTCCTTATTTATATGGACAAATTTATTTTCTCGAATATATGTTACGGCAAGCGCTAAAAATATTCGTTTTAGTCTCACAAAGCATAAAAAAAAATTTGACAACGATTGGATTCACTTTTTTAGCCGTGCCCCAAGCACCTTTTTGTTTTTATTATGAGAAATAAGGCAAAAAAAAATATTTTTTTATTTTATTTGCATTTATTTGAAAAGTAAGAATAAACTGAAATATTTTTATTAATTACATACTCATAGTAACATTAATATTATTTTAATTTAATAGTGAAGTCTTTTTAAAAGTGGGATAATTCATGTTATATTCTTTAACCACTTGAAAAAGGAATTGTTTCTCCTCTTCATTGTGGGTTAATTTATTATTATAATCTGTAATGAATTTGGCGCCTGTTTCAGCTGAATCATTTACTACAGATAAGTTTTTACAAATTTGTGATCCCTGAGCGTAGTCAAATCTTTCATTCCAATCCGACGGATCGACTTGCAAAAATTCTTTTGAAATTTCTAAGCGATCAAAGAACGCGTGTGTATTGGAATTTACAAAATCGCTTAAATCTTTTTGCGCAAATGTGTCGATATTTGTTAGTTTAGTTATTATTCGCTTGCATTTTTCTGTATTTGCTTTAACATTAATTGCCTGAACCATTTTTTTTTTAATTGTAACACTTACATTAGGATCGAAGAATGAAAGACCGACTGCTTCTTCCGACAAATACCACAAATGATTGCTTATTTTTTGTAGCAAAGCAAGAGCTATATCCCTTTCAGGATAAGCTATAATATTTTTAATTAAATTTAGGTCTTGATTTGGTGCTTCAATTGCTTTAGTGCATCCAAACCAGGCTTTTACATAAATACGAACTATAAACAGACAGACACTACGTATACCGTTTAGCTCTTGTTTGGTCATATTGAATTCATTACGAAACAAATACATTTTAAGTGCATAAATAGATTTTGACATCCATCGAGCATGAGAAGTTGCACCAGGTATACGAAAGGTGTTAAAATTCGGCACCGTACCACGAAGAAAACTGACAACTAATTGTAATAATTCTTTGTAGTCGCGTCTGCTATGAGCTTGTTTTAAGTTATCTAGACAGTAATTTAAAATTGTTCCACGTTCTTCAGCTGTCAATACTGTAATAATGTGTTCATCTTCTAAACAACTCTTATAATTTAATTTGTCAATATTATTCCAGTATTTGCTAAAGCGATTAAAAATTAGCACTTCTGGACCGGCTGTAGTAGCCACTCTAATTTTAAACACTTTACGGATCAACAACTCGTAAATATGGTGTCTGCAGGGAAAATATAATAAATCGCGACCTAGTTTTCCTTCAAGCAGAGCAGCAGCACCGTTTTGTGCTCCTGTATTATGAGCAGTTGTGTCGAAGCAGATAATTTCAACTCGATCAAGCATTTCATATTCTTTTATTGAATTAAACACGGCATCTGATATTTCTTTTCCACTCGAAGATTTTAACTTTGGAATGCCAAGTAGTTTATCGATACCTTGAGATGAGACTATGATTGGCAAGCGATCAACTTTTTCCCTGCCACTAATTTAGGGGGCACGGCTAAAAATTGTCCAATCAAGCTCAAATTTTTTTTGTGTATTTTTAGGATCAAATAAAATGGTTTTAGCGCTTGCCGTCATACGAATTCGAAAAAAAAGAAATAAGGACCGGTCTAATATGTACACTACATAATTGAAACTGAACTCTAAAATTAGCAAAATAAAGTAAAAATAAAACTGTATTAAAATTGCGTTGATTTTCAGTTAGAAGAGGAATCCCCGAATTTGATGGCATGGCGCAATTAGAAACAAAAGTGTAGCCATCTGTTAGAAAACAAGAAAAAAATTAAAGACTCGAACCCAAAACAACGCAACATCGAAAACCTAACGACGCACAGTGAAAATTGGTACTAATTAAGCAGCGACGCAACTTCGAAAACAACGCAAAACGAAACGACGCAAAGCGAGGTATAGGTGTATACAGTAAGACCCCGCTTAACGCTGTTTCAGTTTAGCGCTCTTTTATTTCCACCGAAATTCCCCGAAATTGTGCGCAGCGCTAGGTTTCAGAATCTATATATATAAAATCCGGGATTTTACAGTACAGTCTGTACCCAATGTAATGAACAATGCCTGTAGTTTGCATTCAAGAAGCGCATATGATTCACGTGCCGTTTACGACAGCCAGCTCATAAAAGGCTGCGACAAATTGAACTATTGAACGCAACTATTGAAATTCGAGTTGCGCTGAGTATAAGGTAAGCCTTATACATAAGATAAAACAAATCTTGCGACTTCACAATTGGCTTCGGCCATCGGCAATATCTCTATATATTGTCAATCGACTTCGGTCACCGGTGAATGCCCTATCATTCACCAATCGGCTTTGGCCATCGGCAATATCCCTATATATTGCCAATCGACTTCGGTCACCGGTGAATACCCTATCATTCACCAATCGGCTTCGGCCATCGGCAATATCCCTATATATTGCCAATCGACTTCGGTCACCGGTGAATGCCCTATCATTCACCTATCGGCGCAGGCCACCGGCATGCAACCATATTTGCACGCCACCGGTAGGAAAGTCGCTTAAACAGGAGATTAACCTAACCAGCATTTTGATTCGATAAATTAAGGCCTTCCGCCGGGAAGCACTTGAACTTCCAAGTCCTTACTTTAGGCCTTCCGCAGGGAAGCACTTTCGCTTTCCCTTATATAAATTAAGGCCTTCCGCCGAGAAGCACTTGAGCTTCCAAGCCCTTACTTTAGACCTTCCGCAGGGAAGCACTTTGGCTTCCCCCTGTATAAATTAAGGCCTTCTGTCGGAGTAGTGGTTATAGGCGGGTTCTGGCACAAGGTAGCAACTGCGCTGCCTGGAGCTCTGCCCGCAGCCTGGAGCTCTGCCCGCTCCTGATCGCTTGATCAGGTTGATCGGGTTGATCTGGTTGATGTGGTTGATCAGGTTGATCGGTTGATCGGTTGATCAGGTTGATCAGGTTGATCAGGTTGATCAGGTTGATCGGTTGATCAGGTTGATCAGGTTGATCGGTTGATCGGTTGCTCAGATTCTAGCGTGTATGTGTCTATTTGTTAGGGGTGTACATCTTAGAGTACGGCTCAAGGAAAATATCCCACCTATAACAATCACAAATATCAAAATATTATCATTTATCCAGCATTTAAGTTTGAAAAATTAATAACATCATTGTCATAACAATAAAGTGAGTTTTATGAGTTAGTCAACGATAATATGCCCCTGAATAATGGTTCTTATGTGGTATTCAACTCATTCTGCTGTTCCAAGTCGGAATAGAGGATTGATTCAGTACATTTCTGATCATCTTTTGTAGTATAGAGTTCAGAGGATAATATTGTATGGATTGATTTGTTCACTACCACATCTTCCATTTGAGCGAAAGAGATACCGTCATCGTCATTGCTATTGATGACGAAAAAATCGTTTTTTCGTTTCTTTTGAAAAATCGAATTTTCTGGCTTTAGCTGGAGTATTTGTTTTTTACTTTCATTAATATCTTACTATTTTAATGTTATGTTTTTCCTTATTTTAATTTGTATTAGAGTGTTTAAATAATTCTTTTAGAAGGTTTATGATGGGGCTAAATGTCTTTTCTAATTGATTCTTAAAATCTGCTTTTCCCAATTTTATATTCTTAATGTCTGTTTTAATTTGTGTCTACTTTTCATTAGATATTTTAGTATTTTCCCATCCATTTTAGCGATGGTAATAACATATATCAGATCAGGTATATCAGCTCTTGATTACGTTTGATCAGCTTATGATCAGACTTTGATCAGCGATTGAACAGCTTTTGATCAGGCTGATCAGCTTCTGAACTGCTTTTGAACAGCTTTTGATGAGGTCCAACAGCTTTTGAACTGCTTTTGAACAGCTTTTGATGAGGTCGAACAGTAGACATCGTGATTTCCACAGACAGACAGACAGACAGACAGACGGATATGGCTAAATCGACTCAGGAGGTCACGCTGATCAAGAATATATATACTTTTCTATACCTGTCACGCCTCCTTTAATGCGTTACAAACGGAAGCAGTAAGTGAATATACCCTATTCACTTCGTGTGTAGGGTATAAAAACGTTTAGCAAGAGGCGATAAAGGAATTAATTCATGAGATGCTGCGTGCAGAGAGCACGATATTGCTTATTCTCAAACAAAGGATCTCAATAGAAGGCACATTTCAGATAAAATATTGGAAGAAAACGCTTGGAAAAGCGCAAAATCCAAAGACAAAGGTTTTTCAGAGAGAAAAAACGCTTGGCTAGATGCGAGTGCTATGAAAGCTAAGACTAAATTAGGTATGGGGAACACTCTTAGGAATATTAAGAAAATAAAGAAAACAATTAAACGAAAATGTATGAAAAAATGCTTCACTAATGCTGTAAAAAACGCCATGAGGACTATTAATAAACAAAAACCAGACGATATTTGCAGCGCTATTAAAATTGCACGAAAAGTAGTAAACAAGTCCTTCAGAAAAAAGAAAGCATCAATTGAGATACCTCGTATTATACCCTTGCCGAAAAGAGGAGGTTTTCTACCACTGGTGCCAGTCTTGACTGCACTTGGAGGTCTTGGAGGTTTAGCATCTAGAGGATCTGCGATCTTTAAGATCGGGTTGATCTGGTTGATCTGGTTGATCTGGTTGATCAGGTTGATCGGGTTGATCTGATTGATCTGGTTGATCTCGTTGATCGGGTTGATCTGGTTGATCAGGTTGATCGGTTGATCAGGTTGATCGGGTTGATCTGGTTGATCTGGTTGATCGGGTTGATCGGGTTGATCTGGTTGAACAGGTTGGTCGGGTTGATCTGGTTGATCGGTTGATCAGGTTGATCGGGTTGATCTGGTTGATCTGGTTGATCTGGTTGATCTGGTTGATCTGGTTGATCAGGTTGATCGGGTTGATCTGGTTGATCAGGTTGATCGGATTGATCTGGTTGATCAGGTTGATCGGGTTGATCTGGTTGAACGGTTGATCGGTTGACCAGGTTGATCGGTTGATCGGTTGATCAGGTTGATCAGGTTGATCTGGTTGATCGGTTGATCTGGTTGATCGGTTGATCAGCTTGATCTGGTTGATCGGTTGATCAGGTTGATCAGGTTGATCGGGTTGATCGGTTGATCAGGTTGATCTGCTTGATCGGTTGATCTGGTTGATCTGGTTGATCAGGTTGATCTGGTTGATATGGTTGATCTGGTTGATCTCGTTGATCGGGTTGATCTGGTTGATCAGGTTGATCGGGTTGATCTCGTTGATCGGGTTGACCTGGTTGATCTGGTTGATCAGGTTGATCGGGTTGATCTGGTTGATCAGGTTGATCGGATTGATCTGGTTGATCAGGATGATCGGGTTGATCTGGTTGATCAGGTTGATCGGGTTGATCTGGTTGAACGGTTGATCGGTTGACCAGGTTGATCGGTTGATCGGTTGATCAGGTTGATCAGGTTGATCTGGTTGATCGGTTGATCTGGTTGATCGGTTGATCAGGTTATCGGTTGATCAGGTTGATCGGGTTGATCTGGTTGATCGGTTGATCTGATTGATCTGGTTGATCGGGTTGATCTGGTTGATCTCGTTGATCGGGTTGATCTGGTTGATCAGGTTGATCGGTTGATCAGGTTGATCGGATTGATCTGGTTGATCTGGTTGATCGGGTTGATCTGGTTGAACAGGTTGGTCGGGTTGATCTGGTTGATCGGTTGATCAGGTTGATCGGGTTGATCTGGTTGATCTGGTTGATCTGGTTGATCTGGTTGATCTGGTTGATCAGGTTGATCGGGTTGATCTGGTTGATCAGGTTGATCGGATTGATCTGGTTGATCAGGTTGATCAGGATGATCGGGTTGATCTGGTTGATCAGGTTGATCGGGTTGATCTGGTTGAACGGTTGATCGGTTGACCAGGCTGATCGGTTGATCGGTTGATCAGGTTGTTCAGGTTGATCTGGTTGATCGGTTGATCTGGTTGATCGGTTGATCAGGTTGATCTGGTTGATCGGTTGATCAGGTTGATCGGGTTCATCGGGTTGATCGGTTGATCAGGTTGATCTGGTTGATCGGTTGATCTGGTTGATCTGGTTGATCTGGTTGATCAGGTTGATCGGGTTGATCTGGTTGATCTGGTTGATCTCGTTGATCGGGTTGATCTGGTTGATCAGGTTGATCGGGTTGATCTGAACGATCTGGTTGATCTCGTTGATCGGGTTGATCTGGTTGATCTGGTTGATCAGGTTGATCGAGTTGATCTGGTTGATCAGGTTGATCGGATTGATCTGGTTGATCAGGTTGATCAGGATGATCGGGTTGATCTGGTTGATCAGGTTGATCGGGTTGAACGGTTGATCGGTTGACCAGGTTTATCGGTTGATCGGTTGATCAGGTTGATCAGATTGATCTGGTTGATCGGTTGATCTGGTTGATCGGTTGATCAGGTTGATCTGGTTGATCGGTTGATCAGGTTGATCGGGTTGATCTGGTTGATCGGTTGATCAGGTTGATCTGGTTGATCGGTTGATCTGGTTGATCAGGTTGATCGGGTTGATCTGGTTGATCTCGTTGATCGGGTTGATCGGGTTGATCTGGTTGATCAGGTTGATCGGTTGATCAGGTTGATCGGATTGATCTGGTTGATCTGGTTGATCTGGTTGATCGGGTTGAACAGGTTGATCGGGTTGATCTGGTTGATCTGGTTGATCAGGTTGATCGGGTTGATCTGGTTGATCAGGTTGATCGGATTGATCTGGTTGATCAGGTTGATCAGGTTGATCGGGTTGATCTGGTTGAACGGTTGACCAGGTTGATCGGTTGATCAGGTTGATCAGGTTAATCGGTTGATCAGGTTGATCAGATTCTAGCGTGTATGTGTCTATTTGTTAGGGGTGTACATCGTAGAGTACGGCTCAAGGAAAATATCCCACCTATAACAATCACAAATATCAAAATATTATCATTTATCCAGCATTTAAGTTTGAAAAATTAATAACATCATTGTCATAACAATAAAGTGAGTTTTATGAGTTAGTCAACGATAATATGCCCCTGAATAATGGTTCTTATGTGGTATTCAACTCATTCTGCTGTTCCAAGTCGGAATAGAGGATTGATTCAGTACTTTTCTGACCATCTTTTGTAGTATAGAGTTCAGAGGATCATTTTGTATGGATTGATTTGTTCACTACCACATCTTCCATTTGAGCGAAAGAGATACCGTCATCGTCATTGCTATTGATAAGAGTTTCGTTTGAAAAATCGACTTTTCTGGCTTTATCTGTAGTATTTGTTTTTACTTTTATTTGTGTCTTACTATTTTTAATGTTATGTTTTTCCTTATTATAATTTGTATTAGAGTGTTTGAATAATTCTTTTAGAAGTTTTATGATGGGGCTAAATGTCTCTTCTAATTGCTTCTCAAAATCTGCTTCCCCATCCCAATCCCAATTTTATATTCTTAATGTCGGTTTTAATTTGTGTCTACTTTTTATTATTCCCATCCATCTTAGCGATATAATAACATATATCAGATCAGGTATATCAGCTCTTGATTACGTTTGGTCAGTTTATGATCGGTTTTTGATCAGCGATTGAACAGCTTTTGATCAGGTTGATCAGCTTCTGAACTACTTTTGATGAGGTCGAACAGCTTTTGAACAGCTTTTGAACTGCTTTCCTATCAGTTGATCAGCAATCACATCAGGTATATCAACTTTTTTAGTTGAAAGTTATCATACTAATATGAATATAATGGAACCTAATCATATTATAGGTGAATGCATGTATGTATATATCAAATCCCTTTCTATAATTGGACTACTATCAATTGGATCATCTCTGGTTATTAAAAGAAATTTGTATGTATCTTTCCAACATTCTCAAGGAAAATCATATATTTTGATCCGCATATATTTATAAATTTTGCATAAGACATATCTTTTCCGACATGATCATTGTATATGTGCTTCATATTCATCTCAGCTTGCTTAAACATAATAATCTTGTTGGCATTATCGCACTCCAAATGCTTATATGGTTAAAATGAGTAAAAACAATTAATAGATTTATGTCTGCCAATACAAAAGTACTGTCTAATATTATTTTGCTTCTCACAAGATACGGCATCGAATATCATTATTGAGTCGACTTTTCTTTCAAACAATTTCAAAAATTTTTCTAGAAGTCAATGTTATCCAATTTCAGCTAATTCAAGAACTCATAATTTCATTGATATAATGACTGGCTTTATTATTAAACTTTACTCCATTTTGGACTATCTATACTAAACTCAGTCTTTCCGTTAGATTAGAAGGTTCAACAAATGAGCTATATTATAGAATTCGGTGTCCTATACAGGCTAATAATTCAGGCTAATTACTTTCATTATATTTATTTATCCATTTAGTATATTTTTTCTTTTTATATTTATATTTATTTTATTTTAGATTTATGTATTATATTTATTTTGTGAATTGATTACAGTTTGATCTTCCATACTTTTATTTTGTTTTAAATGGTTTGTTTTATTCTGATATCCCTATTTATTTGTTTGCACCACACACATATTCATATTGCAGCTACATATTTTGTTATTGAAGATAAAGTAAGTATTTCAATTTCATTTTTAGTTAGTATTAATTCTAGTTGCGTTATTGTAATAACTTTCTTTGTTTTATTGATAGAAAGTGGATATGAATATAGCAGTGAATGTATTGTGTGGATATTATGGAGATGCTGATGCTAAAAATAATATTTGTGTATTGTAATGGGCGTGTAGTTCCATAATTTCGTATGTGCTTTCTTAAGAAACAAAAATTTGTGGATTGTTTAAGTATGAATACTATGTAGTTCTTGCCTCTATTAGGAGTTAGTATATTTTTGATTGATTGTCTCGCCAATAGTTTGTTGAGTTATATTGCTAGTGTGTCGATGTTTAAGTGAATTTTGGTTTATGAATTGTAATTATGTTATCATACTGATAACAACAACTGGGCTGATAAAATTACTAGCTCGATATTGTAGATGTTTCTATGAGTTTTCTCTCAAAGCCCCTTGTTTGTGCGTTTCTAAAGATTGTTTCTATTATCATTGTCGAACCTTTATCTGGCGACTAATTATAGTAGGAATTAGTGTTTATATCTATTTGCATTATATTTAATTAATTAATTTGTAGTGGGGTTTTGAGTTAATTGTCTATGACCTTTAATGATTTTAAATTATGTTCTAAAAAGAATGGTATGAAAAATTTTATTGTGCCAATGATATTCAGTGAAATTTATCCTTGTTCGTCTGTCTGTTGGAATTATGTTGGATTATGATTGCATTAGAATTGATTAAGCTATTGGGATGAAATTTAACAGAAATGAAGGAGTTCACTATTTCTGTGTATGTATAAATTAATATGTCTCTTTTATTATTTCTTAATAATTATAGATTAGACATCATAAGTAGGGTAGGGTATTTAAGGGTGTAGGGTATTTAGGGTCGAATATTAAAATACCGTTTCGACATAAAAATGTTGTAGTCAAGCTTCAATCAAGCAGCTATTTTGTTGATTCAATAGCATTCTTTACAAGAGAAATAATTTCAGGTACATACATAAATACTTAGCATTTAATATTGAAATAAGAAATTGTTACCATTTAGACTAAACATTGTTCATAGTATAGATATGAGGCTGTCTTAGACAAACATATGTTTTAAGCGAAATTTTGTTATGACAATTTTGGTGGTATACGCAGAAGAAAAGAAAAAGAATTAGCACAAAGAATAATAGAAATAAAAAAATAATAAGAAAAAGAAGAAGAAGAAAAAAAAATAAGAGTAACAATGGCATCCTAGCTTCACCAACTAGAGCCTCTCATGTCTAGACTTCAATATTAACAGGCTTTGTTTCCTAAAATTTAATAATTTAGACAAAATGTAATTACAAACTTTTTCCTAAAATTACAAACAACAACAATATCTCTTTTCTCAAACACATTTTTACAAATCCATCGCTCATTACAGTCTAAACCGGATCAAATAAATCTCTTACTCCTAAAAGGAATAATAATCAGCGCAAAAGGAATATTATTTAAAAACACTGAAATTAAAAAATATATTACAAGAACAAATGAAAGAAAATCATGTCATAATATGTTCCTGAAACCATATCATCCATGATCAACTAGATGACCTATAACCATGTTTAAAATTTACTCCTAATATTTTCTGTATGTCTGTTCACAGTATAAACAAAAAAAAAAAAAATAAAAGCCGATAAAAGAACCAAAATAAATTAGTTAACATTCTTTTCTTCAAACACATTCTCTGTTCAAACACATTCTGTTCTCTTTTCTCAAACACATTTTTACAAACCCATCGCTCATTACAGTCTAAACCGGATCAAATAAATCTCTTACTCCTAAAAGGAATAATAATCAGCGATAAAGGAATATTGTTTAAAAACACTGAAATTAAAAAATATATTACAAGAACAAATGAAAGAAAATCATGTCATAATATGTTCCTAAAACCATATCATCCATGATCAACTAGATGACCTATAACCATGTTTAAAATTTACTCATAATATTTTCTGTATGTCTGTTCACAGTATAAAAAAAAAAAAAAAAAAAAGCCGATAAAAGAACCAAAATAAATTAGTTAACATTCTTTTATTATAAACATTTCTTTATAAAATATAAATTTCTTTTCTACAATATAAGTATTTAATATTATATAATTATATAAAACAAAATGAGAATTATAAAATCGGTGACGCTCACAGCCTCTCCAGACAAGGAGGTAAAGGCCGAAACTCCGGATAGGCTCGACGGAGAGCGCGAAAAATCTCTAACATTAGCTTTAATTTATCCATGGTAGGGTGGTCGTTGAAGTCGGCTTGCATGCAGCATATAGCCTTGGCTAATGGCTCCAAATCCCATCTGGTTGCAGCCACTTCCTCCAATATGGCGAAGATATGTAGACCCAGCGGGAATTTGTAATCTTCAATAATGTAGATCGGCATTCTGTTAATTGTATCTGTTGTTAATTTTGTTGATTTTAATAATTGATAATTTTGAACAGTTTTTGACTGATCACTTTAGTAGTGGGTATAAGGGGGCTCTGGCACAAAGGAAAAGTGGGAATAAGTGGGAATAAAATTTAGGAGTGTGTCTTTGCTAAAAATTGGGTTGTGCCTTTGCTATATTTTGCATTGTGTCCTTGCTGAAAGTATAGTTTTAGGGGTTTTTTAATGATAATTGCGTTTTTAGTAGTTTAGGATTGCGTCTTTGCTAGAAATATGGTTTTCGGGGTATTTTCTAGGGTAATTTTCTGTATTTTAGCCGATAGGTTTACAACTATGCTATCGTCCACCAGATGGCCATCGTGAATAAGTGCTTTGGAATGTTCACTTAGGCTTGTGTCTGTGATATAGACTTAATAATGCCGATCGTTGGCTATACCGAAGTAGATGGCGCTAGTGGGAAGTTTTTAGTGTAGCATACTTTTTTAGTCTTTTTTACTAATTTCTCAGTGCTAGGAATGAATTTGTGACTTTGTCTTTGGTGGGAATAAATAGGGGGAAAAAAGCGTAGCATACTTTTTAGACTTTTTATATGACGTGTGTTTGGTATATCTGTAAAGTGCTAATTGTAGAAGTCAGAAGTTTTGCTATGTGGTTGTTGTTGTTGTTATTTATTTTAGGGTATGATTCGGCCGCTGTGTGATAGTAGATTTCAAGATCAAGTGTTTTGTATGTATTATTATAATTTATAACTTATATATTTATTTATATTTATATATTTATTTATATTTATATATTTATTTATTTATTTATTTATAATTATAATATTTTTTTCCTTTTTAATTTTTAATTTTGCTATGTGGTTGTTGTTGTGTTGTTATTTATTTTAGGGGATGATTCACTTCGGTACTTTGATCGCCAGCTGCAGCAATCTGGCTCCGAAGTTCTGTGGAATTTCAATTAAATAAAGTCGTAAATTAAGGTTCGGTTGACATTTTAATCGGATAACCTTTTTTTATCAGCACCTGCACTATGAGGCGTGAGTGTTTGGGTACACAGTAGTAATTTTGGGGCTTTGATCACCTGTTGTGTGATAGTAGGGAAACATGCACGTGTTTGCGGTCGACCTTTTAAGGGATAATCTACAGGCGGTCGGACGGAATAGTCGAAGCTGTTGTTGTAGGAGTTTTCCTTGCTGTGTTGTGGTTGTTAATTCATAGACACGTGATAATTTGGGTACGCCGACCTCCTGCTGTGTGTGTGTGAGTGTTTGATTGTTGCATCGCTTCAACAAAGGTGTACTTATCACACTCTTGGGACCCTTTCCCTTTCCGTGAGAAAAAAATATTCAAAGCGTGCACGTGTTTCTCATTCACATGGTTGTATATGCATGAAATTTTGAACATGATCGTACACGCACTAATTCTATTCTTTGTAAACTCAATATGGTTTAATTTTCGAGGGAAAGCTGTTAGAAAATACTTTTGATACGCTATAAGAATAAAAATGTTCCATCAATATAGATTGGATTGTTGATGAGTAGACATGGATAAAGTAAATATTTCCTTATTTTTGAAGCAAGTTCACGAATTTCTAATCAAACAAAGAGAAGCATTGTTGGATGAGCATTATGATGAAATTCTGAAATGCTACATAAAATTAAGCCGTTGCGAGCATGAAATTATAATACAATCAAATCATGGACATCACTATAAATCTTGTTGTTGGGCTTCACATGGTGGAACGTGTTATTTATAGAATAAATAAATTAATGCTATTGTATTCTAGATTAAATAAAATCTAAATCAAATATAAAAAATTTTTTGTCCAAATAAAAACAAATTTATTTAAAATTTATAAACTCTTTTTATTAATATACTAGCAGCCCCGGCGGACTTCGTCCCACCCAAAAATACAACGAAACTATTGCATTTTTTAAATAAAAAATTTTCTTACCAAAAAATCATCTTTATTCTAGTACTTTGTGACACACAATATTTTTGGTTTTTTGTTCCGGTGCCAACACAAACAAAGCAGATGGCTTACCAACACGTGAACAGGCAACATACAGTTGGCCAAGTGAAAAACATTCATTTTCCAAATTTAGACCACAAACATCCAATGGTTGGCCTTGAGCCTTGTTGATTGTCATGGCGAACGCAAGACGAACCGGGAATTGATACCGGGTCGGTATCAAAGGAATACGCGGAATGAGAACTTGTTCTCCTTTAAACTTGCCTTTGAGAATTGTTGCGTAAATGATATTGTTCATGATTTGCTTTACAATCAAACGCGTTCCGTTACACAATTTAGGAGGTTGCAAATTTCGAAGCATAATCACTACTGAACCAACTTTAAGGTGTAAAATGTGTTGCAGAACACCAGGCAAATCCAAAGAATTCAAAAATTCAGTGGGGTAATTCGTAGCTTCATCTTCATTTACCACACAATCAACAGATTTGAATGAATGCATTGGACCACCAATTTGATTTTGAATTTTAAAATTAATCTCATTCACATCCTTGTTCTTCGCTGTCAAAATTGCGCGTTCACTTAACCAATCGTGATTCAAATAATTAACAACAATATCCGGAAAATTACAAAACGAAATTACAAAAATTCGACGGAAATGAAATCAAACCGGTTGTGACATCGACGGGAACTTCACCATTACCGATGGCTATCAGTTGTTTGGAGAACACATCAGCTGTAGGATCGTTCTGTAATGAAACTCGCATATTCGTATTCAATTTAAGTTTCTTCACAAAGCGCACACAAAGACGATGACTTCAAGGAAGCGTTAACTGCATCAGCAGCAGTTGATTTTGGAATGACAGGTAACGTTTGACGGAAATCACCAGACAATAGAATCATAGCGCCTCCAAAACGTCTTGAATTATTGCGTAAATCCTTCATGGTCCGATTAACTGCTTCCAATGCACGTTTATGCACAATTGTGCATTCATCCCAAATGATGATTTTACAACATTGCAACACTTTTCCCATAGCGGAATTTCTACTAACGTTGCATGTGGGTTCTTCAACCACTTGGAGATTCAACGGCAATTTCAGCGCTGAATGTGCTGTCCGGCCTCCTTCCAACAACGTAGCAGCTATTCCTGAAGAAGCTATTCCAAAAGCAAAGAAATAAGAAATGTTTTCCCAGTACCACCGGGAGCATCGATAAAAAATATTCCCCCATTTCCGTTATCAATCGCCTTCATCAATGTTTCATACACGATTTTCTGCTCAGGATTTAACAATGGAACATTATCACAAACCATTCGGCTCAATGCGTCTCGATCATATTCACGTTCTCGTTCTATTTCTTGATTAAAAGCATAATGGATTGAACGATTAGGCGCTGGTATTCCTAAAGTACACAACAAATTGCCGCTCATAAGCAAACATATATCCTCAATCAACGATTCATTATGAATCTCATCAGTCATTCCCAAATTGAAATCTCCGGTTGCAGCACGAACTCGAAGCAAAAAATCCTCTGACATGTTGTCCTTGTATTTATCCCACAAATCTTTCGGATTTGATGGATTACACGTCGAAATTATGATTGCAAACAATGAACGTATTTGATTTGCAGGTGCGCACATAATTGCATCAGCAAGAGTCATATCCCAATGTGTATCATTCTCCAGCAATTGCAAACGTTGACAGGCATCACGATATGTAGGACAGAGTACTCCATCGACGGTTCGAAGTGACTCGAATGAAGTTGGCCCACGAACATTTACCAACAGTAATCGCAAATAGAAACATTCTGCATTTCTAGATGGATGCACTGTGTAAATACGACCGATGGCATCTGTTGAGAATACATCTGGATAATCCGGAACTCGCTCGCCTTGCTTTCGCCATTGAAACTTTTTCGATGAAGCATTCCAAGTGTAATAACGCGGCATCTGAGAGTAGAGCAATGTTCGTGCGAATGGATCACTCTCACATGTTGAAAAGAAACTGGTCAATGTTGTAGCTGGTGGTCTTTCAGCACGTCGAATGGCAGTGTGTTCAGTGAAATAAACACGTTGACCATTCTCCAGATGCACCGCCAAATGAACTACAGTTGGATGACGGTCGTGAATTGGAAATGAAAAAATTCGCCAAAGAGCCTCATTGCAACTAACATATCTTCCAATTTGATACCGCGTTACTTCATCATCGGCATTTGGATCCGGAACACCAAACGCAGCCATATCACTACCTTTTGTAATATACTTGCAAACGTATTTGATTGCTTTAATCGAATTACAGTCCTCCACATTGATATGCGCATCAAATGTTTTGCAAAGTAGTGGTGAATATGGAACAATCCAACTGTTATCGACCACAACATCATTTTGTTTCACTTTCAATGTAACTGTTCTGCCATTATCATCAGGTGAACGACGTCGATAAAGTGGATATCCGTCGTCGCCGGTAATAGTTTCCGCAGTGAGAGGACGTGGGTAGCGTTTAGAACACTTGCCGTTAGCCATGCACGGTGAATCCATGTTATTGTTGCCACACGGTCCGTGAATCATATTCTTGATGACTATATCATACAATTCTTGATCAATTTCTGGATCCGGTATCTCTGCGCAAATGACAGCATCAATTTCGTCTGGTCGAATCTTTTCAACGAACCAAAGTAGAATATGCGCGTGCGGCAGACCTCTCTTCTGCCATTCAACAGAATACATCCAGCATCGAACATCACCAAATACACGTTGTTTAGTAATGAAATCCATTAGAACCTTCAGCTTCTGTCTGAACACACGTGCAGTGATATCATGTCGATCACTCGATGTTTGGCCGGGAATTAAATTGCACTGAATATCAATCCATCTTGAGTTGCAAGTGAAGGTGACAAATAAATCAGGACGACCGTACTGTCGAACAAACGCCATCGCATCTTGAGCATACTCGTGCATGTGGCGTGGACTGCCAACATACGTTGCCGGTAAGATTGTTAGTCGACCGAGCTTCCTCGCATCACTTTCAGTTCTTATTGCATCCCGCAAATGAATGTACTCTTCTGAACGCAATTTCGCTTGATTAAAACGAATGTAACTGAGCCGTTCAGTCTCGATTTAGACATACATATCCACGCAGAATTGTTGAAGCAATCGCCGAAATCGCAACAGATAGTTATCCTCATTTTGACGAATCATTAAACGGTATGTATAGTAGTTCACCGAACTTACTTTCTTCGTTGTTTCTTCACCTAATAACAAATGAATCCGAAGTAACAAATAAATGCAAAGTTTGAAAATAAAATTAAGATTCCATTTAATTGATTGATTTGGTGACATGATTGAAGGAAGAAGTCTACTAACCAGTTACTGGATTTAACATTTTGATGTTAAAGTGGTAGCCGTCATCACCTTTCCAAAACATGAGCGGATACTGAAGTGCATCATACGACCGATGTGTCTCACTAATACGTTGTAACTGTCCATTGTTTCGGCGCGTCAGTACAATATCCCGTGATACCACTTGCTCACCGACTACAATAATGGCAACCTCATCAATTGTCGGTGCATTGTATTGACGTTCGTGCGCTAAGTTAGGCCTTTTATCCGCTTTAATCACGATTTGATGATCATCTGTTAGCATTCTGTCTAACGCATTCTTAAATAATCCAATCAATCGATGGCAATGTTGGCAATTTAACTTTTCCACTAAGGCAACACAATCCAGGTGTTTCTCCTGGAAATTTCAATTCGTTGCAATGTGGACATACTACAACCATTGATCCAATTTGAACGACAGGAAGAGATCGATAATTGAATGCACAATCATATCGGAATGCTACTCGATGCAAATTGGCATTGCCTCTTTCCTTCTTTTCTGTCTATTTTCAGTATTTATTCGTCGACTTTGCACCGATAAATTTTCACATTGATTTACTCGACGACTTTGTTGTGCCAATCTACGCGAATCGATTACAGCCTGCTGTTGTTCTTCTGTTTGTTGCGCACGAATTTGGACGTGGTTTGCATTTCTTCGTTGTTGCGCAATGTTTCTATCTTCTTGACTCATATTCGCACGATGAGTCGACACTGCTCGTGCACCAGCTGAACGTCGGCCTAAATGAGATCTTCTCGTTTGTGGCATTATGAAGAACAACTGCAATACAATGAAATCACGAATAGAAAATTTGAAAACAATGAAACAACAATAGAAACGTACCACTTCTTACAGACAAATCCCAATAGTCAACCAACAATGCAACACATACACAAAAAAAACATTTGCTGATATCACCAATGTTGTATCCAATTTCAATGAATGTTTTGTATGATTTTCAGTCATAGAAATAGACTGAAAAAACCAGACTGATTTAGCAAATCATGATTTGTTGATTTTCAACCTACAGTGTTGAAGAAAACATTTGAAAAATTGAGGAATTAGTTCCTAAAATTTTCAAAAGTGTTTTGGTGGATTTATAGAATGAATTAGGTATATCAAAGAATTATTTAGAGCTTTTAGCAAATTAGGCATTCATTTCTATTCTTCTATATATTCTCGTTATCAATTTTAATTTACAAAAACTCACCAAATCGCAATGAAAAAATCCGAATCTGTAATGCGCAATGGCCGGCAAACGTTATTCGATCGAACAAAACACGAATTCGCAAAGTGCAATATGGACGGTGAAACAGCAACAAATGAAGAAACTGCGCAACTGAATCAAATGCCACAGTAGAGGTATGAATAAGAGTGGAACTCCATAGCATGCGTATGCGTATGCGTGCGTTTGACAGATAAGTAGAATACACACGTTCTTATGAGATGAGCTCCATAGGCACGCATGGAAACGCAACGAGAAAAGATGGCGTTAGTTTGCGTGTCTATCTGACAGTTCAATTGTTTAAAATAAATAAATACAAAATGAAAAAAAAATTTTAAAAAAAATCGAAAAAAACCTGTCGTAACACTCTTGGTTGTCAAAATAAGACATTTTGAAATTATGATTTTTTTACCTTTTTTCGATTTTTTTTTCTTTTTTTTTTTTTTTTTTAAACCCGTACTGAGAAAATACCTTTCCATCAAAGTACAAATCATCAAAATCGGTTCGGCCACTCTCGAGTTATGGGATTACATCGCTTCGGACACTTTCTTTTATATATATAGATTTTATTTATTTACACAATATAGTTTATATCTTAAAAATACATGTTGGTTTCCGGAAAGTCCACCATCACCTCCAGACGAAAATTATCCTTGTTTGCCGTCATTACCTTCGTCAAATAGTAGGATCCGTTTGAAAATTCTCTTATAGTTTCGTCGCTGAGGTTGTTGAATCTTGGCGGCAGAAAAACGATGCTGTCGTCCACTTCCATTAGAATCCGCTCGCCATATTTTGTTTTGGTCTTGCGAACAGTTTTTATATTATAGCTTCTATTCGGCTCCATGTTTTTAATGCTTAGCACGGTCTTCAACGTATAATTCCTCTCGTTGAAGTCTTCTAATGCGGTCAAAGAATATGATGAATTCTGAATTGGTGACATTCTGTTTTTGTTTTTATCTTTTGCTGGTTCCAAATATCTGCAACGACTAAATTGTTAGAGGCGAGGAACGTATTATTTATACATTTTAAATTTGAGTAGAAAAACACTGGAAACAGAACTGAAATTGGGCTAGAAACAAACAATACACACCACCAAAAGCGTATGTGTATGGAGAAGCGAGATAAACAGTGAAAAACAACTCATGTGAGATGGATTGGAGCAGTGAAACAGAGACAGTGGAACAGGTCTTCGTATAGTGTTTAGTTCTCCTGAATCCTAACTAAAAAAATAAAATAAAACTCAATTTGATTTTCTGCTCAAATAAAATAAAACAATCTTTATTGAGTATTTTTAGTGATATTATATAGGAATTCTAGACATAAATGACCACAATTGTATGTATTATAATTTTGATGTTGAGTATAGTTGTAGCGTATGTTCTCTCCCATATACTTTATGATTTCTTGTGGTGGTTGTAAATTTCCGAAGCTATCAAAATATTCATTAATTTTTCCGTTCTTATAGTATGCTACCCAGTGAGTACCTGGACCGCTCGATGAATCCAAGTTGATGATTCCGCATTCTGTCTGGCGTACACGTTTCGGTAGACAATCTCTCATGAAAACGCCTCTAAAATGTGGCAATTGTTTTGCATGCTCCATCAAGTCGATGTCTGTGAGCGGTCTTCTGGGTAGCTTCCTCAGAGGTTTTTTGATTGCGGACTATAATATAAACCTAATCCCTTCTTGTATGGCTTCAGATATAAACCTTTGCCCACAGTTATTTCTTCCATCACTTTATTATGGCGACTTGCTTCATTCAATAATTCTCTACCAACTTTTGCAGCATTAATAGCTTTAAAGATCGCAGATCCTCCAGATGCTAAACCTCCAAGAGCTCCAAGTGCAGTCAAGACTGGCACCAGTGGTAGAAAACCTCCTCTTTTCGGCAAGGGTATGATACGAGGTATATCAATTGATGCTTTCTTTTTTCTGAAGGACTTGTTTACTACTTTTCGTGCAATTTTAATAGCGCTACGAATATCGTCTGGTTTTTGTTTATTAATAGTCCTCATAGCGTTTTTTACAGCATTAGTGAAGCATTTTTTCGTACATTTTCGTTTAATTGTTTTCTTTATTTTCTTAATATTCCTAAGAGTGTTCCCCATACCTAATTTAGTCTTAGCTTTCATAGCACTCGCAACTAGCCAAGCGTTTTTTCTCTCTGAAAAACCTTTGTCTTTGGATTTTGCGCTTTTCCAAGCGTTTTCTTCCAATATTTTATCTGCAATGTGCCTTTTATTGAGATCCTTAGTTTGAGAATAAGCAATATCGTGCTCTCTGCACGCAGCATCTAATGAATTAATTCCTTTATCGCCTCTTGCTAAGCGTTTTTCTAATTTAGTTCCAGGGCCGCAGAATTGATAACCAGGTAAATGAAGTTCAATTGGAAGTGCATCTATTAAATTATTTATTAAACCTTTTCCAACTGCAGATGGTTTTCGACTAAAACTTTTTTTATAACATACAACCATTTTATATCTTTTCAATTAAATAGTTGCAATAGAAATGAATATAAAGGGCTGATGCTTCTGCTTATATATCAATTGCTAAAATGCGTTTCGTTAAACAAGACAAGAATATCATTGTTAAAAATTTAGATTTGTCGACTAATAAATCATCACATGTAAGACACAGTTCATTGCTGCCGAATTCTATACGAGGGCTACTTGTTGGTCCCTCAAATTGTGGAAAGACCAATGTCATGTTGAGTTTAATAGAGAGTCCGAATGGACTAAAGTTTGCCAATATATATTTGTACTCAAAGTCATTATATCAACCAAAGTATGAATACTTGAAGAAATTAATAGATCCGATAAAAAACATGGGCTTCTATACATTTTCCGAAAATGAAGATATTTTAGAACCAAATGAAGCTAAAAGCAACTCTATTATGATATTCGATGATGTTGCATGTGAAAAACAAAATAATATTCGAGCATAGTTTTGTATGGGCCGACATAAAAATATTGATAGTTTTTACTTATGCCAAACATATACACGAATCCCTAAACATTTGATACGTGATAATGCGAATTTAATAATTATGTTCAAACAAGACGAAATGAATATGAAACATATTTACGCTGATCATGTGGGTACAGATATGTCATTTGAGAAGTTCTCAAATATATGCAGAGAATGTTGGAAAGATAAATATGGATTTGTGGTTATAAGTAAAGACGATCCAATTGATGACGGGCGTTATAGAAAGGGATTTGATAATTATATTCTAGTATAAACTATAAAACCACATGCATCCTTCTATTATATATTAGTACTTTATATGACTTCAACCTCATCATAAGCTCATAAAAGATCCGATCAACCTCATCAAAAGCAGTTCAAAAGCTGTTCGACCTCATCAAAAGCAGTTCAAAACCTGTTCGACCTCATCAAAAGCAGTTCAAAACCTGTTCGACCTCATCAAAAGCAGTTCAAAACCTGTTCAAAGCTGTTCAAAACCTGTTCAAAACCTGTTCAAAACCTGTTCAAAGCTGTTCAAAAGCAGTTCGACCTCATCAAAAGCAGTTCAAAAGCAGTTCGACCTCATCAAAAGCTGTTCAATAGCTGTTCAAAAGCTGATCAACCTGATACAATAAGAATCAACAGGAGACCGCAATGGATGAAAAAGTACTTAAGGACATCATAAAGACTAGAAATGTATTAAAGAAAAAATTTAATAGTTTAAAATTAGATGAAGCTGATATGGAGAAAAGATTAGAAGAAACATTTAGCCCCATCACAAAACCTCTAAAAGAAATAGTCAAGCAATCTAAATCAAATGATAAGATCAACAAAAGCAATATCACAACCAATAACAAACAACTCTTTCTAAAAACCAGCACACCGTTTAAAGTAAGAAATGAAAAACCATTCAAAGATGAGACTGCAAACACTATTACTGAGAGTAATGAAGATGATGATGATGAAGATCCCTTTTTCTCGCAAATGGATTCAACAGCAGATGCTAGTAAATCGCCTAGCAATATATCACATTTATATGAATTGGAAAAGCAGGATAAGTTAGATACTCTATATGGAGCACATAGAGGTTCAGATGGCAAATGGAGAATTGGTAATAAAACATTTGAAGTAGATGATAACAAAATATCTATTTCTAATCATAATTGGAACTTAACATCAGGATTATCTGAACTATTATTCCATAAGAAACCTAAAAATTATGACAATGCAGATCTACAAATGTACAAACAAATTTTACATACTACAAATGCCCATAAACGTGATTATAGCGCAACTAAGCAAACCATGGGGACTAAAGCACCCAAATACAAAATAATAAAAAAGTTATTCAATGAGAATAAATCTTCATCATCATCACACAAAGGAAGCGGTTTAATGAGTGTTAATAAGCACAAGCCAAATTATATATATTGGGATGATCCAAATGAGTTGGTGGATAGGTTAAGATTATTAGTATCATCTGAATCTGCTGGTCACAACAATCATAATAATGAAGTAGTCTCAATAATTGAAGAACTTAGGGAAGCAGATATAATTGTATAAATGCTATATACAATAACAGAAAATAATATTCGTAAAATGAGCGTTGACAAGTTCGGTCATTATTCTCAGCAAGGTGAAAATCAATTAAAATTAAAAAGAAATATTCTAAACACTTTAGGCCTTAATGTGGACCATGATAGAAATGTAAACTTCCAGAAGAGGCGCTTAAAAAATGTTGGAGAACCTAAAGAGCAATGTGATGCCGCTACAAAAGCATTTGTGGTTGAAAGTCTAAATCAGATTATCTCGAAAATTCAAGATGAGAACTCATTAATAAACGCAAATATTTACAAGGAATTCAAACATATCTACACAATAATTCAAAGCATACACGGATTCTTAGACGTAGAGTTCAAAAGAATTAAATCTATTGATATAGATAATACATCTTTAGTATTACCAACTGATGATTAATACTAGCATATGATGGAATACGTACAGAAAAAAACTTACATTTTATAAAATAGTTTTTAAAATAATATTCTTAAAATGAGCGTTGACAAGTTCGGTCATTATTCTCAGCAAGGTGAAAACCAATTAAAATTAAAAAGAAATATTCTAAACACTTTAGGCCTTAATGTGGACTATGATAGAAATGTAAACTTCCAGAAAAGGCGCTTAAAAAATGTTGGAGAACCTAAAGAGCAATGTGATGCTGTTACAAAAGCATTTGTCGCTGAAAGTCTAAATCAAATTACCTCGAAAATTCAAGACGAGAGCACATTGCTGAAGGAATCCATCCGCAGAAATATTGACCAGAATAACATAAGACTACGAGAGGAAAACGCATTGCTAAAAGACAATATTTACAAAGAAATCACTAGTATACGAGAGGAGAACGTATTGCTAAAAGACAATATTTACAAAGAAATCAATCATATACGAGAGGAATACACAGTACTAAAGGAAAATATTTTCAAAGACATAAATCATATCTTCGCAATAACTCAAAATACACGCAGATACATAGAGGAATTAAAAAAGAAACCTAAAATATAGAAAAGAGGAAAAAGAAAAACCAATGTCGATAAAGAGAGGTTTAGTGGAAGAGCTTCACAAGCAAGCTCGTAAGAATTTTAAGCGAAGGCGAGTAATAACCAAGGGAATAGATGATCTCTGGCAGGCCGATTTAGTGGAAATGGGTAATTATTCCACATCTAATGATGGATATCGTTTTCTTCTTACCGTAATCGATACATTTTCAAAATTTGCTTGGGCTATAGCACTAAAAACTAAAAACTCTTCTGACGTAAGAAAAGCTATGGAAAACATATTAAAATTTGGACGAATACCAAAAAATCTACAAACCAATGATGGTAAAGAGTTCTTCAACAATCAATTTAAAAATTTGATTAAATCGATCGTTTGCTATACCGAAGTAGATGGCGCTAGTGGGAAGTTTTTAGTGTAGCATACTTTTTTAGTCTTTTTTACTAATTTCTCAGTGCTAGGAATGAATTTGTGATTTTGTCTTTGGTGGGAATAAATAGGGAAGAAAAAAGCGTAGCATACTTTTTCGTCTTTTTTTATATGGCGTGTGTTTGGTTTATCGGTAAAGTGCTAAGCTATTGTAGAAGTCAGAAGTTTTGCTATGTGGTTGTTGTTGTTGTTATTTATTTTAGGGTATGATTCGGCCGCTGTGTGATAGTAGATTTCAAGATCAAGTGTTTTGTATGTATTATTATAATTTATAACTTATATATTTATTTATATTTATATATTTATTTATATTTATATATTTATTTATTTATTTATTTATTTATAATTATAATATTTTTTTCTTTTTAATTTTTTAATTTTACTATGTGGTTGTTGTTGTTGCTATTTATTTTAGGGGATGATTCACTACGGTACTTTGATCGCCAGCTGCAGCAATCTGGCTCCGAAGTTCTGTGGAATTTCAATTAAATAAAGTCGTAAATTAAGGTTCGGTTGACATTTTAATGGGATAACCTTTTTTATCAGCACCTGCACTATGAGGCGTGAGTGTTTGGGTACACAGTAGTAATTTCGGGGCTTTGATCACCTGTTGTGTGATAGTAGGGAAACATGCACGTGTTTGCGGTCGACCTTTTAAGGGATAATCTACAGGCGGTCGGACGGAATAGTCGAAGCTGTTGTTGTAGGAGTTTTCCTTGCTGTGTTGTGGTTGTTTATTCATAGACACGTGATAATTTGGGTACGCCGACCTCCTGCTGTGTGTGTGTGTGTGTGTGTGTAAGTGTTTGATTGTTGCATCGCTTCAACAAAGGTGTACTTATCACACTCTTGGGACCCTTTCCCTTTCCGTGGGAAAAAAATATTCAAAGCGTGCACGTGTTTCTCATTCACATGGTTGGATATGCATGAAATTTTGAACATGATCGTACATGCGCTAATTCTATTCTTTGTAAACTCAATATGGTTTAATTTTCGAGGGAAAGCTGTTAGAAAATACTTTTGATACGCTATAAGAATAAAAATGTCCCATCAATATAGATTGGATTGTTGATGAGTAGACATGGATAAAGTAAATATTTCCTTATTTTTGAAGCAAGTTCACGAATTTCTAATCAAACAAAGAGAAGCATTGTTGGATGAGCATTATGATGAAATTCTGAAATGCTACATCAAATTAAGCCGCTGCGAGCATGAAATTATAATACAATCAAATCATGGACATCACTATAAATCTTGTTGTTGGGCTTCAAACGAATGTTTCGATGGACCAGACACTTGTGCATGCTACATGGTGGAACGTGTTATTTATAGAATCAATAAATTAATGTTATTGTATTCCAGATTAAATAAAATCTAAATCAAATATAAAAAATTTTTTATCCAAATAAAAACAAATTTATTTAAAATTTATAAACTCTTTTTTATTAATATATTTTATTTATTTACACAATATAGTTTATTTAAACAATATAGTTTAATACAGTTTATATCTTAAAAATACATGTTGGTTTCCGGAAAGTCCACCATCACCTCCAGACGAAAATTATCCTTGTTTGCCGTCATTATCTTCGTCAGATAGTAGGATCCGTTTGAAAATTCTGTTATAGTTTCGTCGCTGAGGTTGTTGAATCTTGGCGGCAGAAAAACGATGCTGTCGTCCACTTCCATTAGAATCCGCTCGCCATATTTTGTTTTGGTCTTGCGAACAGTTTTTATATTATAGCTTCTGTTCGGCTCCATATTTTTAATACTTAGCACGGTCTTCAACGTATAATTCCTCTCGTTGAAGTCTTCTAATGCGGTCAAAGAATATGAAGAATTCTGAATTGGTGACATTCTGTTTGTGTTTTTTATCTTTTGCTGGTTCCAAATATCTGCAACGACTAAATTGTTAGAGGCGAGGAACGTATTATTTATACATTTTAAATTTGAGTAGAAAAACACTGGAAGCAGAACTGAAATTGGGCTAGAAACAAACAATACACACCACCAAAAGCGTATGTGTATGGAGAAGCGAGATAAACAGTGAAAAACAACTCATGTGAGATGGATTGGAGCAGTGAAACAGAGACAGTGGAACAGGTCTTCGTATAGTGTTTAGTTCTCCTGAATCCTAACTAAAAAAATAAAATAAAACTCAATTTGATTTTCTGCTCAAATAAAATAAAACAATCTTTATTGAGTATTTTTAGTGATATTATATAGGAATTCTAGACATAAATGACCACAATTATATGTATTGTAATTTTGATGTTTAGTATAGTTGTAGCGTATGTTCTCTCCCATATACTTTATAATTTCTTGTGGTGGTTGTAAATTTCCGAAGCTATCAAAATATTCATTAATTTTTCCGTTCTTATAGTATGCTACCCAGTGAGTACCTGGACCGCTCGATGAATCCAGATTGATAATTCCGCATTCTGTCTGGCGTACACGTTTCGGTAGACTATCTCTCATGAGAACGCCTCTAAAATGTGGCAATTGTTTTGTATGCTCCATCAAGTCGATGTCTGTGAGCGGTCTTCTGGGTAGCTTTCTTAGAGGTTTTTTGATTGCGGACTATAATATAAACCTAATCCCTTCTTGTATGGCTTCAGATATAAACCTTTGCCCACAGTTATTTCCTCCATCACTTTATTATGGCGACTTGCTTCATTCAATAGTTCTCTACCAACTTTTGCAGCATTAATAGCTTTAAAGATCGCAGATCCTCCAGATGCTAAACCTCCAAGAGCTCCAAGTGCAGTCAAGACTGGCACCAGTGGTAGAAAACCTCCTCTTTTCGGCAAGGGTATGATACGAGGTATCTCAATTGATGCTTTCTTTTTTCTGAAGGACTTGTTTACTACTTTTCGTGCAATTTTAATAGCGCTACGAATATCGTCTGGTTTTTGTTTATTAATAGTCCTCATAGCGTTTTTTACAGCATTAGTGAAGCATTTTTTCGTACATTTTCGTTTAATTGTTTTCTTTATTTTCTTAATATTCCTAAGAGTGTTCCCCATACCTAATTTAGTCTTAGCTTTTATAGCACTCGCAACTAGCCAAGCGTTTTTTCTCTCTGACAAAGCTTTGTCTTTGGATTTTGCGCTTTTCCAAGCACTTTTCCAATATTTTATCTGCAATGTGCCTTTTATTGAGATCCTTAGTTTGAGAATAAGCAATATCGTGCTCTCTGCAGAGCGACGCAGTCGAGGGAAATGGAAGCAGCGGAGACGAGAATAGTGCCGAAGCAACCAAACAAAAATAGGCAAACGACCGCATGCTAAAAAAACCACTCGAAGTTAAGTCCACACATATTACATTTAGTGGAAGTGAGCGAGGGAGCGGAAGGCAAAAAGAACGGGAAATAGAAAACGAAACAACAAAAAAAACAAACGCGTACAAGCTAAGAAACAATGCGCAGCTAATAGGAGAGAAATAAGCGTATACGTGGATAGCGTGCGGAAAAGAGCAAGCAATGGCAAAAAAGTGGTTGAAAAAAGAGTGGCACAGTAAAGCACACTAACGCATACACGCGTGTCTACCCAAAAAGCCTTGCAAAAAATAAGCTCACGAGCATACACAGCGGAACTTACCGCACTATCAACGATAGAAGGGGGTATGAGGAAACGGAAATGAGAGGACAAGGGGGGCGAAAGAAAATTAATAACGGGTAGGTAGAATAGTAAACAGGCGTAGGAATAAAGAATGTAAAAATATGTATATAGAAAAATCTTCAAAATCTCTCTAAAAAATATGAAAAAATCTCTCTAATAAGTCTTCTCTCTCTTTACACTCTCTTGATTATTTACACGCGTTGGTGTGCACACACTGGTGTGTAGCCGACGAAAGATATTTCTAAAAATTAAAAAAATGTCCACTGATGAGTCCAGTTTAGGCGCTGGACGAAAAACGTTTATGGACCCCCCTCGCCTAATAACGTAAGCCTTTTCGGCATAATGCCCGACAGACAATCTATTAAGAGGATTGTCCTTAAGGATCCTCTTGGGATTGCCTGCAGCATTATTTGATTTGAATGTAAACAACTTTTTGTTTTGTTTGTTTTGTTTTTGTGTTGGCTCTCGATTTGTTGTGTTTTTTGTTTTGTTCTGTTTTTGTCACCCGGAATTTAGATGTTATTTAAGACATCTTACGCGTTATGTTTTGCAATTCATTTCTGAATTTGTACGCAAATTTTAGGAAATTTCCTTTGTATTCTGTAAAAAATTTTTACTTTACTTTTTTACTTTATTTTTTACTACTTTGTACTACCCTTTACTTTTACAAATTTGTACAATTATTCATTTATTCATTTATCTTACACTTTATTTACAATTTATTTATTTATTTATTTTACAATTTACTTTTACAATATATTATTTCCCAATTTTTTACAATTTATTTTTACAACCCACTATTAATTCTACAGTTTACATTATATCCTTACACATTACCTTTTTTACAACAATTTTTACAATTTTTACAACAATTTTTCAATTTTTACAACGATTTTACAATTTTTTACAATTTTGTACAATTTCATGCAATTATTTATACAATTTCTGCAATTCAATTCTTACCTTTTACAGTGTTTTACATTTTAAAACTTACATTTAAACCTTAAACTTACTTACATTAAAACTAAAAATCTAAATTTTAAACTTAAACTAATCTAAAACTTAAACCAAAGACAATATAATACAAAGATGTCTCACTCGGTACGTTGAAAAATACCAAAAAAATTTTGTTCTGATCTGATAGCTTTTGTGCTTTTGAGAAAGAGCTTTCAGTTTTGTTGAGATGCGACGCACATTCTCTCTCGCCTTTTGCATGGGTACATAAATATATAATTCGCGCTCAAAACACAGTGATCACAAGCGGTGCGAGAGAGAAGCGAATGTTTGCTTTTGTAAAATACATTTTTAGAGTTTGTACGAATGTACAAGAATACCGCTCGCCCGACAACAACAAGTATATGAATGACGACAACAGCGTTCTTTACCGAACCAGAAACAGATTTTTTTGTGTTTTTATTTTTACTGATGTTTTATGATGAGCTCAGTGCATTTTCCTTGTGATTATTGATATTTTTACTCCGCTTTTTGTGAATTGATTGATTTTGACTTTGGCTACTATTTTTGATACTGATTTTGGTTTTTTATTTGGATAATTTGGCAATTTATTTATTATTTAGATTATAATCGGTAATTTGTAATTAATAATAATTAATTAATAATATATAATACAAGAATGTATTCATTGTACAATCCAAATGCGCATCGGTTTGAGATCGTTTGATAACCATATTACACCGTAAGCATCGTTCTTGGTCAAACAATCAGAAAAAAAAACTTCAAATACTGAATCATAAATAAATGTCATTTAATATTTGAAGATTTGATTTTTATTGTTTGTTTCTACTTATATAGGGCCTCTGAAAGTTTGTATGCCACCACCCTTTGTTGTTATAATTAAAATAAGATGTTCTACATTCTGATGGCAACTGCATTGATTCTATACACTCATTTGTAGCAAACGCGCTCTCTTTTGTGCTCACTTTCTTGCAGACCTTACTCTCACAACTTGATCTCTTACTCTCACAACCTGATCTCTCGCTCTCACAAAATGTAAATTTTACTCTCCCAAAGCTTCAGATGGGATTTTCCGAAAATCCCAATTGAATTTTAGCTGCTCGGTTGTTTTGTATAGCAGTGAGACATCTTTGTATTATATTGTCTTTGCTTAAACTTTAACTTCAAAAAAACAAAAACTTAATAATTGAAACAAGGACTGAAAATTAAACTTATCACATACAAAACACCTTTCGTTACACACAGTATTTTAGAGCCACACATCTCATTATTCATTGTTCATTTGTTTTTGTTTTTGTTTTTGCTTTTATCTAGGTAATGTCATAGGCAGAATAGTATAATAAAAGTCAGTCAAGTATCGGGCGGTACTGACTTTTATGTGTAGGGATTAAAATCAGTTGAATGACAAATGAAGTCAAATAATTTAACGTAAAATATGAATAAATTAGAGTGAAGCGCCAGCGCCGTACCCATTGGTCACATTTATGTGAACCCTCGAGTACTTGTGCTGTTGCTTACTCACATCCAGGCCGCTTACCGGCAAAAAAACGCGATTCGTACAAAAAAGTCAGCAAAAATTTCCAATTCGAATGAAAGTTATTTCATGCGAATTGGAAAGACGGGAAAAAACGCGAAAAACACAAATCCTTTACTTTTGTGGTTGCTATGTTAAAGGAAAATTCCGGAATTTTCCAAAACATTTAAAGAACTTTCTAAAATAACTTTCTAAATTTTTCAAAAACACTTTTGAAGACTCAAAACGTAGGCTAAAATTTTAAAATTTGTACTAGCTAGGAAAGCCAATTTACTGGTTAGATGATACAAACTAAGCGAAAAAGCGGTAATCAAATATCGGAAGTTGAAAACGGCGATTGCGGTTGTCAAATTTGACACTATGAAACAAATGCGGGAACCTTAGAAGAATACGCGAATAATTTACCACGCGTTTTAAACAATGCTAACGACAAATCGTCAGTAGTGAAAAAGCAAATTAGCACGGGTAAAAGCGAAAATTCTGGTTCGTTCAAAAATGAAAACTCGGTGGTGTGTTTTAATTGTTCGGAAAAGGGCCATATATCAAGTAATTGTCCTAAACCGCAACGGTGTCTAAGATGTCGGGATTGTCAGCGTGTTCACCCTCGAGGAGAGCCGGAAAATTGTGGTAAAAATCCCTCCGTTAAAAAAATACAATGCGAAAGAGAAAATGTGTTATTTGCAAAAACTTTTCAAGTGAGTCATAAACTGTTGACGGCGTACATAGACACCGGTAGCGATTGTCACATGATAAGGAAATCGGTGGCAGAAACTTTACCAACTCCATAGAATAGCTACCAACTCCAATAGAAGCGTGCTCGGTTAAAATTAAAGGAATTTGTGGTGGTTCGCGGTACACAATACGCGGCCGATACGAGCTATTTGAAAATGACTTCATGTACGCGAAAATTCAAGGCGATAGATAATTTCTTATAACACTCCTGAAACGTCAACAGTCAGAAACCTCATAAGCAATCGATCCACCATGATAACAATGGAAGAGGTAAACTGCGGTGTAACGGAAGAAGAAACCCGCTTGCACTTATTACAAGTTTTAAACACCAACCGTAAGCTTTTGCCGAAGGTACATGCTTCACACATTGCGCACATGCAATGAGCACTATTGGTAAGTCCGATTGGTAAGACCAAGAATTGCTAGATAACGATATAATAACCTACTCAGAGTCTGAGTATTCTAGCCCCGTCATACTCGTCAAGAAGAAAGACGGTAAAGAACGACTTTGTGTCGATTATAGACGCTTGAACCAACAGCTAAAGAAGGAAATTTTCCCGATGCCCAACATTGAAGAATGTCTACAAAATGCAGGACAATATCAGTTTTTTACTACTTTAGATTTGAACAGCGGGTATTACCAAATTCCTATCGCTCCAGAAAGTCGCAAATACACAGCGTTCGTCACGGGTGATGGTTTATACGAATTCAAGCGAATGCCTTTTGGTTTGAAAAACGCTCCGCCGGTGTTTCAACGGTTAATGGGAAAAATCAAAGAAATGACGCAATCTACATAGAGATATGCTGCATTATATGGATGACATCTTGGTCGGCGGTCACACCGTACCCGAAATGCTGAGCAAACTACAACGAATTTTACACGTGATACGGAAAACGAATAAATAAAAAAATAAAAAAAAAAGTTCAATAAAAGTTTCAGCGGTGCAGAACTTCCCAAAACCAACGAATCTGACCGAAGTGCGACAATTCCTAGGTCTAACGGGATATTTTCGAATATTTGTGCCGGGTGACGCACTGAATCGTTACGAGAGTTATTAAGAAAAGACCAACAGTTAAAATGGGCGACGAACCAAGATGTCGCAATGGACAAACTTTAAATGGCACTGACCACGAAGCCTGTTCTAACTTCATATCGTCTGGAAGCAGAACATGAGATACATAGCGACGCGAGTTCAATGGGCTTAGCGGGCGTTCTCATGCAACGAGACGACAAAGACTGGAAACCTGTAGCGTATTATAGTCGCTCTACTAGTACTGATGAAAGAAAATACCACAGCTATGAGCTTGAAACGTTGGAGAGATTTCGGTATTACGTCGCAGGAAAAAGAATTACAGTCGTCACTGATTGTAGCGCGATAAAGATAACGATGAAAAAGAAGTAATTAATCCCAAGAAACGCCAGATGGTGGTTGCGTGTCCAAGACTTCGATATAAATATAGAGCATAGATCGAGTCAACACTTGGTGCATGTAGATGCGTTAAGTAGAAACCCGAACGAGAAGGCATGTGAACCTGAAACGGCATCGTTCCGCATTGACAAAGTTGAACTCGTTGAAGAGGATTGGTTGTTCAGCATGCAACTAAAGGATCCAAAAATTCGTGAGATAGTCCGAAAGCTTCATGAAGGTGAGAAAACAGTTAAAAAAGAATTTGAAGTTAAAGGTCGCTTGTTCCGCAAAAACTCTAACAACAATTTATGGGTTGTACCGAAATCACTACGATGGAGAATCGTTTATGATTGTCATGAAAAGGCTGGTCATATTAGCATAGACAGAACCATCGAACGAGTACAGAAATTCTTCTGGTTTGCGCGCATGAGAAATTACATAAAAGCATTTGTGAAGTCATGTATCGAATGCGCTTACAATAAGCTACCGGGTGGCAGGAAGGAAGCGGAGTACCACTACGACGAAACATATCCTACTCCATTTAAGACTGTTCATCTAGATCATCTTGGACCATTTCCTAAGAGTAGTCGACAGAATGAGCACGTACTGGTTTTAGTAGATTCATTTACGAAGTTCACGATTATACGAGCAGTCAAAAGCATGGCTACTAAACACGTGATTGTGGTATTGAATGATGTAAGCAGCTACTTAGGTATGGCAGAACGAATAGTTACGGACAGGGGTACTGCTTTTACGTCCAAAGACTGAAGATTATTGTAACGAGAACGGAATAAAACACATTTTGAACGCTGTGCGCACGCCACGTGCTAATGCTCCTGCCGAGCGAACAAACCGAAGGTTATTGTCCATGTTGTTACCGACAACCAACAACGATCGACTATGGGACGATAATCTGCAATGGTCATTAAACAGTGTAGTGCGCCAAGGTTGGCGACACCTGGTAAGCCTGGTTAATTGTTGACCGTGCGAACTTGCTTACCTACAGCAATCGCGAAAACTAGGGCACGTGTTGTTGTTGTCGATCTGCTTGCATTACGTTGACGCGTGCTGTGACCCAAGCAAGCAGCGACTCGACATACTTGCAGGGATCATATTCACTATGACTAGATCAACAAAGCAATGATTGCAAATTAGCACCGTAAGCGACACCTTCAAGAGCTTATCGGCACCTTCAAGAGCTCAGATAAAAGTCGTGCGACCATAAAGGATGGCGCATGTAAATAGTCGGCTGAAGAGCTCAGTAAGTACTTACATTTTTTTAAATACAACACAGACATAAATTATTATAACCACGTAGCACTCATCTAAAACAAATCGCACGCAAGAAGATAACAAAACATTACAACAGTTTGAAGAGTAAAACAACCGGCCGAACTCCACAAGAGCTTCTGTTTGGATTTCGACCACGAGACATTCTCAAAAATAAGCTTATTCTGGCTTTCCAGGAGAAAGAAGACATTAGTGACGATGATATACAACAACTTCGAGAAACTGCGGCAAGACGTATTGATGACAAACGCCGAAAAGCCAAACAACGTTTTGACGATGCCCATAAAGCAACCAAGCAGTATAAGGTAGGAGATATTGTCCTAGCCGAATATGAGCCCATGAGTTCGGGTACATCTCGAAAACTTGAGCCATGTTACAAAAGACCATTTGAATTCACGAAGGTTCTCGGGAAAGACAGGTACGTGATTGAAGATTTACCGGGTTCCTGTAGGAAACAACGACACTATACATACATCGTTTATGCATCTGACAAACTGAAGGAGTACTGCAAGTTATCAACCTGCGAAACCGGTGATGAAGAAGACTACAGTGAATGCGAAGAATAACCACCACGATACGAGGACGCATCGGATAATCAGGATAGGCCGACTGTAAAACGAACGGTTGGCAACTCTGTCAGAACTGACAGTCAGTCGAAGAAGCTTCTCAACGTGATCGTTATCGGCTCGCCGAAGATTTGTTCTTAATAATTATTTTTCTGAATTTGAACTTTTTTATGTTTATTTAACTTTAATTAACTAACTAGCACTTCATTTACGGACCTATTTAACTGTTATTAATACGTTTTATAAAAGCATTAATTTATTGATTCGTGAGATTTATTCTCCAACATATAGCACGCACATGTATGTATCTGCTCCATCCAAACATATATCCGAAGACCAACAGCAAGATTTATAGTGATTTCCATGAATAGATTGTATTATTTCTTGATGTTTATAGCGGCTTAATTTTGCGTAGCAGTCCAGCATTTCATCAAATGCTCATCAAGCAAAATTTGTTTTTGGGTTCTTAAAAACACGTCTACACGTTTTAAAAATTCCGACACGTTCGATCTCATAACATTCTCCATTCTTATTAATAATAGTCTATTAAAGATTGAATTAATTTTAGGCGTGAATCAGTTGCCTTTGTTTACATCATAGGTTCTCAAACTTATTTTATCTACAGCCCACTTTGAGAATCAATTATTTTCCAGCGCCCCCTAAAAAGTAATAGGTATTTTAAATGAGTTTGTTCACACAACTTTATATATAATATTTTTCAAAACTTTTATTCATATTAAAAGAAATATTTTAATTTCGAAACAAATCTAATGTGAAGGATGAATCTGATGATTTTTAACCACTTTGCTTATATCAGGCTCGAAAAGTGGAAATGAAAGGGAAAGGAAATGAAAGTGGAAATGAAAGGGAAAGGAAACTTCGGCCTTGCCGAAGTTCATATACCCTACACACGTTTACTTAAAAATTAGGCGTGGCAATGGTCTATTTTTTTGTTCTTTTCAATCTCAAATAGTCTGTGATGACAGAGAATATTCGTGTCAAATTTGATGAAAATATATTTCCTATTCTCTACTATTCGTTCTCCTGTAATCGAATTTTATTTAATTAGTGGCGGACCACGCCCATTTGTAGTAGTTTTTTTGGTCAGAGACAAGGTACTTCTGGACAAAATTTCAACCGCAAATTCGTTCTACAAGCTGGGAAATTGAGCTATAAGCATGGATGAATTTATATTCACTATAAAAAGTAGGCATGGTAATGGTCCGATTTTTCCGATTTTTAATATCAATGAGTTTCTAATGTTAAGCAATATTCATGCCAAATTTGATTAAGATATCTCTATTTGTGCTCCTGTAATCGACTTTTATTTAAATAGTGGGCGGACCACGCCCATTTTTTGTGATCTATTTTGGTCATGGACAGTTGACTTCTGGACAAAATTTCAACCGAAAATTCGTTCTACAAGCTGGGAAATTGAGCTATAAGCATGGACGCATTTATATTCACTATAAAAAGTAGGCGTGGTAATGGTCCGATTTCTGATTGACCCATTTTCAATACCGATGAGTTTCTAATGATAGACAATATTCGTGCCAACCTTGAAGAATATATCTCTATTCGTTCTCTTGTAATCGTGATTTCCACAGACGGACAGACACATACAGACAGACAGACGGACGGACATGGCTAAATCGACTCAGGAAGTCACGCTGATCAAGAATATATATACTTTTCTATACCTGTCACGCCTCCTTTAATGCGTTACAAACGGAAGGAGTAAGTGAATATACCCTATTCACTTCGTGTGTAGGGTATACAAATATCTAAAAATATTTACATATAAAAAAAATGTAGTTGCTCCAAATCCTAGTTTTTCTTTGTCTTTCACCGCCCACCTGTAGATCTCGATAGCCCACAAGAGGCGTTATCGCCCACTTTGAGAAAGACTGGTTTACATTATGATTCTAAATTACGACTTTTTATTCTGAGAAATATTTGTAAACGGAAAGTACCGAAATTGTCAACTCCAATTCCGAGATTGAAATAATTGTACACTTCGAATTCGTCGCAAAACACAATGGCATTTTCACTAACACTACGCAACGAGCATGTATCATAAAGAGATTACAAAGGCGAATTCAACGCAGAGGAATTTTGATTTGGAGTTCCGACGATTAGGGACATACCGATTGGTTGGACTCGAACTGCGTTTGATAATGTTTGATGCTTATAAGGTTGTTGAATTCTGTATGACTTCGTATGTGAATATGCATAAGAAGAGTTGATTCATCGAGCACTCGTATGCCAGATAAAGTGTGAAAGAAAGAATCGATCAATTTGTTGCGTACAGCGGGCAATGAGAAGAACGGTGCAAGAAAAGAACGATTCGTCTTCGTTTTGTTCTTTCACAATAACAAAACATGCACAGTCCGCCGAACAAACAGATTTGCTTTCAATTTTACATTTTATGGCTTTTGAATAAAATTTTGCTTTTTCTAGCTTCGTTCTGCTACTGTTTCAGTGTCTAAGCTTTGTAACTGTGGTACCTAAATAAGTGCGTCTTGCGTTGCGTTTATCACTGCGCCTTAGAAACTACGCTGCGCTGTACCGAAATAACAGCGTTGCGTCTCCATATGTTTTGACAAAAAGTTTTTAAACATTCACACGCACATTAATATTTTTGTGCTATCTGCCGCCAACTTCACTTCGTAGCGCATGTCAAAATTGGAAATTCGAAGTGGTCTCCGTCAGTGCGTTTCTTATTTCAGCCACTTCCATAAGACTGCGTGTTCCAATTTCATTTTGACAGAAACGCAACGCACGACGCACTTATTTAGGTACCACAGTAAGACGCTGGCACGATCTACGTTCCCAGCATAGCGTGCTGTTGAAGAATTTGTATAGGCATTGTATATATATTTTAGTCGGCATATCAATTCAAATATTTCAGAGGAAGTATTTATGTATTTATTACATGTCTATTTATTTTTTTCAATTAACTCGAATAGGCTGTTATGGCTTGTGGCCACAAATATTTATTAATACATACCATATAAATTAAAAAATCGTTTACTCGCTAAAAGAGTAAGAAATAAGAAAGACTAGGATGATAAAAATCAGCCATAATAAAAGATTATTTTGTATCAAATGTTTGTGATAATATACATATATCATGTATATATATAACTTTAATTTTATATATACATATACAGTGGTCACACAATTTATTCGTACACCCTGCATTGCATACAAAATATGCAGTTTTTTACTTTAAGTATTTGCAATTAGTCCATTATTTCTCTTGGATCAATGTAAGAATGGTGTATTCTTTATGATCTGCCACAAAAAACAACCGTTATATCTGCTCACACAGAAGAGTTCCATGAAAAACAAACAGAGATGGTAAAATATTGCAAAAGAATTATTCATACATTCTCTTTTTATGATCCTGTTGCTGCAAATATAAAGGTAATTGACATCAGTGTTTTGACTAATTTTGTTGGAAATGAAGTATCATTGGTTTTTCTAAGCATTTTCTACCGATTCGGTTGGCAATTGGCAGCAAATCACCAACCAGCCGGAAGACCAAAAATATTAACTCCGCGTGAGGAGCGTAAAATAATAACTTCCGTTGTGCAAAACCCGAAAATAACCGCCACGATACTATGTCAAGATATGCAAGAGTCTTTAAAAAAAAAATAAGCACACAAACAATTCGTAATTGCCGGCATAATGCTGGTTATCGCAGCAGAGTGGCACGCCGTAAGCCATAGATATCTAATATTAACAAAAAGAAGAGATTAGAATTTGCCAAATGCTACGTAAAGGAGTCATCTTCAGCGATAATTCAAAATTCAATGATTTTGGACCATTTACTGGGCTTGTGCGGTAGTCTCGTCTGTATGAGCCCTAGTGTTATCGATGTCGTCCTGTCAAGATCTACCACGAATATATATAGTCGAGCGGCCGGGGATAACCACGCACCGACTACTATATCTGACACCCTGGGATAACCGCGCAATGTCAGTATAGTCGATAATATATATTAAACTCGCGTAGCGTTAATATGCTTGTCACTGATTGCACGATTTCCTGTTTCACTAATCGACGAATATATATAGTCGAGCGGCCGGGGATAACCACGCGCCGACTACTATATCTGACACCCGGGGATAACCGCGCAATGTCAGTATAGTCGATAATATATATTAAACTCGCGTAGCGTTAATATGCTTGTTACCGATTTTCAATAACAAAAATATTTGTACTCACTAATGTCCAAGTCTTCTGTTTGTCTTCTTGTTTACGCCGCTGTTGTTATTTGTGGAGCTCGCACGTCTAATTCCTTCCGTAGTCTATCACCAAGTGACCGTGGCTTCGATTCTGCTTCGACAGCTAACCTCGGTTCATGCTAACCGTTCCATTCCTTGTGTTATCGTTACCCATGTGTTTTACTCTCATTTGTTTATGCCCATGTGTTTACTACCGTGCTTGGTTACTCTCATGTATTTTATTCTCGCTTGGTTACTCTCTTGGTATACGCTGCATGCATGTACATATGTATGGAGGCATTTTCCACAAAATTCCTTCGTTACAATCTCTGGCTACTGACGAGATTTCGTTCACGATCTCAATGTATACATATTATGTTAGTCAAAAACTGAGTAGCCGAATGGCTGCTCTTGGGCACCGCTGGACTATAGAGATGCAATGTAAGAAAAAAAAATTTTAAAAAATTAGATAGTTAAATGTAATAACATATATAAATGAAGAATCCATCATGAATCAATCCAGAGAAGCTGGCCTGATTGCCGATGTACACCCACGCAGCAGTACAAGAGACGCACTCATACTTCAACACCACACCACACGCACCACACCACAATAGGGCGCAAAGCAGTGGCCAACTATCTATAACTAACTATACCAAACAGCTGATCAGTTTAATTCCAGCAGAATTTAGATGCCGTAAGGCAGCAACAGCAAGATAGTAAAGAGATACATCAACAACAGCTCGAAACGGGAAATTACGACATGACAGTTGATGGCAGAAAAACAGTACCGTCAACAACCTTGAGACCACAACCACCACAATAACATACCCAGAAAGTAGGCTCGTAAAGGAAGGTAGCCAATCATCACCAGATACAACTCAATTGTCGCTCAACAGCGAAATCATCGTGAAGCATATAGCATCCACCTATGCATAGCAGCATATCCACCGATGACAACCCTACATTAAATCTAGTGAGTGGATTGCATGCTGCCGCGATTACGAATCAACGTTTAAGCAAAGGTTCGCCTTAAGACAACATCAGGTATTGCATCATCGAGTGGCGCCGACGGTGATAAACCACCAAGTAGACCAACGAAATGCAGTCACAAGTTCGGCAGTTCAATCTACTGCGATCTATTCATCTGTGACACAGTCCTATTACAGCAACAACAGTTACAAAAATAAAAATTTTGAGTTGTAACATCATCATTAACCAAGACGAAATTACGGCCAAGGAGGAGGTTATACTAAAACCATAAACCTAATATCAGTTGAAATACCCGAAATAGCGGCGATGTAAAAATGAAACCCAACTACAGGCGAAGCAAGAATACCATCGCTTACATTACTTTTCAAATGTGAATTCTGCCGAGAATCGTATCTTCAACCATCAACCCCATACTACGAAAAACAACATGTGATGAACATCAATACGATTGATGCCTTGAACACATAGAAAATCGCACGGCGAATATTTCGGTGCGAACTGTCAAAATTACACGGCCTCTTATGGGAAACGAGAAAAAAATAAAATTACGTCGCTGCCTCTGCTTGCGGCTGCGAATAAATCGCATCTGCGATCGATCCAGTTCGTTCGCAGTACGATTTATTCGCAGCCATCGCACTTGTTCTCCTTATTTTTGTGTGTTTATATCAACTTTGACAAGCCAAAACTTCGCTGCGGCAGCAGATTTCTGACAGTTCGCACCAAATAATTCGTCGTGCGATTTTCTATGTGTTCAAGCACAGAACAAACAGTATACAGAATGCGCATCTCATACAAAAAAAATTTTGTTCCGTGGTCGCAATATTACGACCACTGTTAACTTAACATTACGTCCGCTGTTAATAATATTACGACCAGCATTTAACAGCCTTTGTTTCTGTAAAGTTCAACTCGTTTGGTGTTTCTAACAGAACCGAGTGAGCTGATCAACATTTCCCGACGGCAACTTCGTCATCATTCGGTATCATCGTTGCTCAGTCGACTTTTTCCTACAGCAATTCTATTGCACTATAAATATATACACACATACTCGTACAATACATATGTTTGTACAAATATTTTTGTATGTTTACACAAGGAAGATGTGGGAATATGTTTCGCAGGCATATCAAACTCCAAAAAAATTGTCGGCTAGCACTTTTTTCGTTTTCTAAAACAAAACTACTGTGTAAAAAAAGAAGAAATCGTGAGAAAAATGCATAGAATATTGATAATCTATAAATTGTTAAAAAAAATGTTTATAAAAGGAAATATATTTTCTTTCTATCTCGTGTTATTTCAAATTCTTAAAAAACATTCGTTTAAACCTATAACAAGGTTCCAGTAACCCTTTTTAATGTTACTCGTATAACGTATTCAATGTGCTGATATGCCGACTAAAGTAGATCATCTGTCTATTCAAATTCTTCAACAGCACACTATGCTCGCAACGTAGATCGTGCCAGCGCTTTACAAAGCTTGGGCATCGTACAAGAAGCAGAACAAAGTTACGAAAAACAAAATTTCTTCCAAAAACCATAAAATGCAAAATTGAAAACAAACGCAGACGGACGGACGGCACATGGTTTGTTGTTGTAAGAGAAACAAAAGAAGACGAATCGCACCGTTCTTCACATCGCCCGCTGTACACCATAAATTGATCGATTCTTTCTTTCACACTTTACTTGACATACGAGTGCTGCATCGATTATCTCTTCTTACGCATATTCGCTAGCATTGTTAGTGCAAAATAAAAGAAACAAAGTCGATCTTCCGATCCCTTCATACATCTTCGAACGAACGTGAACAAGAGAAACAGCACTCTCATATCATGTGTGTTTGTTGGTAGAGTGTGCACTGAACTCGCTCTTTTGATGAAACTTGCCTAACTAATAACAGCAGAGAACTTCGTCGCCCGACAAATTAACAGCGACAAAGCTCTGTTAACCAAATTTTGTTATCCCCCTATTGCTTTCGGCCCGCACCAATAATTCAGATTGCTTCGTTGGGCGACATGCGCATTCTGTATACTGTTTATTCTGTGGTTCAAGGCATGAAATAGAAAATTAGAAGCGGCCGTTTCGAACACAGTGCCTAAAACACAGCTACAACTAAGTCAGCTGCCCAGCAATAGCATTCATATACAACAAATCGAGAAGAAGCGATACAACAGGGTATACATCAACAACAACGTCAACGCCGACATCATCGTCAATATCTACACAACTTTTTATAAAAAACCGAGGAAACTTATTTGTACACCTAATATATAAATAATATATTTGAACTAAATTAAATAATATTTTAATCAAATTTCTGCAATCACATAAAAATACCCACAGTAATAAATTTATGGCCACATTTTTCACTTTGTCTATTTATGGTGGCAACCGATTGCAAAAAATGTTGGTGAATAATACTCTATCTCTTTCTGGCCGCAAAAGAAATGTAGCCAAATTCACCAGGTCATAAAAAATCGATCTTTTTTTATCTTTATCTGAAGATAAAAGAGTTTCCAATCTCATTAATCTCTGGTCGCAAGATTGGTTTAAGATCTTAAGTATAAGGCTTACCTTATACGAAAGACTACAAGACTGGAAACTCCTCTTATTTCGTGAGAAAGCTCAAAAAAATGTCCGTCCGCGAGTTCACATATAGTGTATGTGAATTTTATGGTGAAATTGTTGACTTGTTACAAGTTAAAACAGGCTATCACAAAGCATGATATCTGTAAAGGTAAACCGTTTTGCTTTGTTACCACACTGCCACAAAATGATGGGGTGAGTTAGTGGAAGGGATACCAATGAAACAACTTTATTACCAAGTATTTTTTGGTTTTTAAGTAAACATTACTAGAAAAACTACTTTGCATTTATGAGTTCTAGAGGTTTTGAAGATTTCTAATGCGGATATTACACTACGAACATTGTTCGAAATAACTGTAAAATTGTTTTTGCTTTCTGTACAAAACTGTCAACCTTACACTCTCAGATTTCAGAGTTGAGTTCATCCACAGGGGATGAACTTTGGCGAAGCAAAACAAAATGTTTGTGGTCGTCGACAACAAACTTCGATTAAAACGGTGTTCTAGTGTGCTGAAACAAAATAGTACTCGCGTTTAGGATTGAAATAAGTGCACTTTTATTGATAAAAGGTATTTCATGTAAGAAAAAAATCACAAAGCAACTCCGTAACTTTGCTTTGTATTTGTAAATATTGATATTTGTTTGCTCTATGTGTAATCACAATTCTGAACAAAATTTTGAGAGAGAGCTAAAATGGTTCATCGACAACAAACAATGTTTATAGTGTAATATCCGCATAAGCTGTTTGGAAATATTAAAAAGTAATGTAAACTTATTTGTTTTTGTAATCTTTCATTTCTCTTTCATTTAAATTGAAATGAGTTAGCACAAATAAATTCAGAAATCATTTATTTAAATTCAAAATAGATAAACACAAATAAATTCCCAATTCATGCATTTAAAATTAAATTCATTTGAATTAAAGACCAAAAGAACTAAAATCAGTATTAACTAAATATTAAACTAAATTACACATTAATATTCAACAAAACATGTTGAATACGTTGGCATCTCTTTCGGCTAAAAGTACGCGTCGTAGGTTAAAAACAGCTGACTAAATTTGTCAAATGAGCAATTTTTATGAATTTTAACTTCGTTTTGCTTGCAAAACAATATACAATATTGTGCAACTTTATGACTTAAGAAAGGTTACATATACATTTGTAGAAGCATTTAAAACTTTTAAAACTGGTTCCTTGGTCTTTTTTGGAATGGAAGTGTTTATGTTAATGGAAGTAGAAAATTTTCTACTTGGTAGTACAAATTTTGCTTATGAATTATGTTTAATTTAATATATTCTAATATTTTTGTTTATATTTTACAAAAAATTAATGACGAAAACTTAAACAACGAGGTGTGCGTGCACAAAAATATATATGTATGTATGTTAAAGGAAGCGTTGATTATCGGAAAAATTGAAACTTCCTTCTTCCTTTCATTAATACAGTGTAATGCATGTATACTAGAGTTGAGCGATATTTCCGTACCGGTGATTTAATCACCGTGATTTATAAATCACTGATAACTGCAGTGATCGAATCTTCTACGCACCAGTGATTTTCCGAACCAGTGATTTTCATGCAAACTGTTCTTTTCTGTATTATTCTTCCACTTTTTTGCTGTCATTACTAACGAAAACACAGGCTCGTTACTGCTGTTCTTTTTCCTCATGTTCTTTTGTATACATACATATATCCGAGAACGTTCGTTGCTCAGTAACGATTTCGTTACCAGTGATGCTACTCAGAAGATTTCTTGTGTATATCCGAGAACGTTCGTTGCTGAGTAACGATTTCGTTACCAGTGATGCTACTCAGAACAGTTCTCTGCAAAATTTTGTTGGGTGTGTATTTTTATTTTATATTACATATTATACAAATAAATTATATTATATTCTAAACGAAGTATTTTCAGAATGGAAAATATGTATAAGAAACTAATTGAAGAGGTTAGAAACCATAAATTCCTATACGATCTAGCAGATAAATGTTATAAAAATACTATATTAAAAGGAAAATCGGTTGCATTTTAAACTTTATTAGTTCGGAATCACATTATGGTTATTATTATTATTATCAATTTACTTTCTTACGGAGCCTGAAAATAGCTGTTATGCCAATGACCTTGAGCAAAAAAGTCAACTTTTAACTTTTATTTTAAAAGTTAAAAGTCAACTTTTAACTATTATCATAATTTTTTCTCCACAGCGCATTTTTTCTTCAAAAGACTTTTATTTCAAAAAAGTCAGACGAAGAAGTCATCAAAAGACTTTTTTCAATGACCTTCAAAAATAAAGGTCCCAAAATAACTTTTACCAAAGACTTTTAAAAATAAAAGTCTCAAAATAACTTTTATGGAAGACTTTTAAAAATAAAAGTCTTGAAAAGACTTTTTCAAAGATTTTTAAAAATAAAAGTCTTTGATAAAAGTTATTTTGGGACCTTTATTTTTAAAAGTCATTGATAACAGTTATTCAAAAGACTTTTTTGATAAAAGTTATAAAAGTTTCAACCTGCTTTCTTATAAAGAACTTTACAGTTTCCGCAAATTTTTCATTATAAACAAACTTAGTTTCTCTCTCTGTAATATGGGACTTACTTACGAAAATTTACAACGGGCGTTAAAAATTCCCTTTCTGGGATTTTTAAAACAAGTCTGGCAGCTATTTTGCGATATGCATTTCCGGACCTTCATAGCGGTGAATATTATAATTCCAAAACCAATTTGTGTATATTTGTATTAAACCCAAAATTGAAATTATGTCTGAGTTTAAATTAAAAAAAACGAGTGAAATTTGGCAGTTTTTCGAGCCAACAGATACTACTTTTGAAAAATGCATTATTTGCAAATCAAAAATATCATACAAAACGACTATTTCTAATTTAACAAAGCATATGCGTAGCAAGCACCCCACCGTGACCCTACCAGTTCCCACGAAACGGAAACAAAACGTAATTTACTTTTTAGTTTACTAGATTATTTTCTGAAGTATTCTTTATGTTAAGGATCGCCAAGCCAGAGCAGAGACTGCAAATGGTTTAGAAATGGTAACTGACCAGATTCCTGAATTTTTATCACCAGTCAGCAATGGAAGTGTAGGTTGTCAAGACCCCAACAGTGTACCCATTTCAATTCAAGCCCAATCAATGCCTGCGTTAAGGCAGAAGAAAGTAAGCACAATGTTTACTGGTCAAAACATCACCAGAAAGTCTAAAGAAGACATAGACAAAAAAATATTGATGCTTTTTTTTATGGACTACCAACCGTTCCGAATTGTGGAGGACGTTGGATTTCGAGAGTTTGTGTCTGCTCTAAATCCATTATACCAACTGCCAAGTAGACATACGTTATCGAAGACCAGCATTCCGGCGTTGTATGAACAATGTTCTATAAAAATGGGAGACTTTATCACACAAGGGTTAAAATTTTGCATCACAACAGATTGTTGGACATCGCGAAGTTTAACCAATTATATCGCGGTCACAGCGCACTTTTTGACCACTGACTTTGAGATGATGTCCATTCTTCTAGAGTGTTGTGGAACTGATTTTCCTCACACTTCTGAAAACTTATCGGTAGAGTTAAGTAATGTGGTAAAAAAATGGGGAATCGAGCACAAAATTATATTGGCAGTTTCTGATAATGCCGCTAATATTAAGAACGCCATTTCAAACAAACTAAATTGGAAACATTTCGGTTGCTTAGCCCACACACTAAATCTAATAGTGAAAGACTCTTTCAGAAATCAGGATGTTTCTGAAATAATTGTGAAGGTTAAATGTATCGTCTCACATTTTGCAAAGAGCTACAACTCAAATAATAAACTTATGACATGCCAACGCAATGCGGGTAATGAACCTCTAAAACTCATACAAGACATCGAGACGAGATGGAATTCAACTTTTCATATGCTGGAACGATTTTACCTGCTTCAAGACAGCATTAAAAGTACTCTTGCTTTGATAGACAAATCGCTGCCTATATTAACCGTTCACGAATGGACAGTTATAAAACATCTTTGCGTAATTTTAAAGCCGTTTGAAGATGCTACGAAAGCTATTAGTGGCGAAACTTACTGCTCTGCGTCCTTAGTAATCCCTATTGTAAATGGATTAGAAACTGTATACAGAAGTCTACTTAACACCGATTACCCGCAACCAATTCCTTTAATTCTAAATAATTTTTTAAATAGCTTGAGAGAACGTGTAGGAAATGTACAGAGAAGCAACAGTCTCCTATTAGCAACGTTTTTGGATCCACGGTTCAAAACTTTTGCTATTCCTGATATAACCGCTGCAGAAAATGCTAAAAAAGTGGCAATAACCGCTGTTGCTGCACTGTACAACGCTCAAAAAGTTCCACCGACAAATAACCAAGCTGACCACAGCATTCAAAACCCTTTATCCATTTGGAGCTCATTTGATTCCATTGTATCTTCAGTGAGGCCAGCAGGAACTCATCTTTCGCGCGCAATAATAGAAGTACAAAGGTATTTAGAAGAGGAAATCGTTCCCAGGCATGCAAATCCTTTGGGATGGTGGCGAGTTAATAAATTTAACTACCCGAATCTCGCAATTATAGCGCAAGAAAGGCTTTGCACTCTCGCAACTTCCGTTCCATGTGAACGACTGTTTTCAAAAGCCGGCCAGATTGTAAATGATCGCCGAAGTCGACTTAGCGAAAAAAAAGTAAAAATGCTGCTTTTTTTAAATGCTAATTACAAGTACTGTAAATAAAATTTAATTTATTTATTTATTGATTGTTGACTGAATTGTATGCATTTTTCATAAAGTAAAATAAAACCAGAAAGAGTGCTGAGTTCATATACCCTACACACGTTTACTTAACAATTAGTCTAATTTTTTTCCTTTTCAAACTCAAATACCCTGTGATGACAGAGAATATTCGTGCCAAATTTGATTAAGATACATCTATTTGTCCTTCTGTAATCGAGTGGGGGGGCCCCACTCATTTAATTAGTGGGCTGACCACGCCCATTTTTTGTGATCTGTTTTGATTAGAGACAGTGAACTTCTGGACAACATTTCAATCGCAAATTCGTTCTACAAGCTGAGAAATTGAGCCATAAGCATGGATGAATTTATATTCAGTATAAATGTAGGCGTGGTAATTGTCCGATTTTGCCCATTTTCAATACCAACCTGCACACCACAAGGTGCACTATTTCTAAACTCATGAGGTGACGCTGATCAGGAATATATATACTTTTTTATACCTGTCACGCCTCCTTTAATGGGTTCCAAACGGAAGCACAAAGTGAATATACCGTCATAAATATGGGTGTAAACAAAGATAAAATACATATGTATGTTTAAATCTTTCTGCGTTTTGTTTACATCTTCATTCAGTGATCGGTGATTTCTTTTGTTTACTAATTTCGTTAGGAACTTCAGGCCTATGCCAGACAAGGCTCATGAGTCACTAGCACTATTTGGTTGTATGCAGATGGTCAATTATTCACCTCTAGTAATGCAATAATCAGAAAGCTCGTCTAACTGATGCCAATGAGAAAATTATTAGCAAAATATACAAGTTTATTTGTAGTTTCATTATTATTGCCTTACTAGAGGTGAATAATTGACCATCTGCATACAACCAAATAGTGCTAGTGACTCATAAGCCTTGTCTGGCATAGGCCTGAAGTTCCTAACGAAATTAGTAAACAAAAGAAATCACCGATACCTGAATGAAGATGTAAATACAACGCAGAAAGCAAGTTTTTATTTTATAGAAATAACTATGTACGATATTCTATAGTAAATAAATACGCAAGTTATATGTACTCTTATATTTTCAATTTATAACATAGTAAAAAAACAATGCTATCTCTAATATTGTATATATATAGTTAAAATTTATAATTTATGTCCGTGAACATTAAAGATGATACGTCCGTTGCCAGATTTATAGTCAGATAGGTTAAATCACGGTGATTGAAAATCACTACATAAAATCACCGTTACTGAAGAGTAGCAATCACTGGTGGGAACGTTGCTGAGAAATCACGGGATCGCTCAACTCTAATGTATACTGCAGTTACACTTTAGCCCATACTTGCGCTTTTTACACAAAATCAAATCATCATTCACTCAAAATATATTAAACAGATGATTCACAAACGCACATGCGCGCATGCTATGGAGTTGCTAGTTAGGTACGCACGTAAATGTTCGAAAACTCCAAATGTCAAACGCACGCATACGCATGCTATGGAGTTCCACTTTTATACTCAGCGCAACTCGAATTTCAATATCTTTGCCGTAGCCTTATATGAGCTGGCTGCCGCAAACGGCACGCGAATTGTATGTACTTAGTGAGTGCAAACTACTAGCATCGATCGTCTCATCGTATACTATGTATGTGTATGTATGTATGACGAAACCGGTTTCGTGTTGTTTTCGTCAATGCGTGCACACAAGAGTGCAAACATACATTTTGAATATCAATAAAACAAAATAAATGTTTTGTCGCTGGTGGGTTTTGAACCTGCGATATGCGGTTTCTTAAGTTAGGTTTTATTTTTTAAGAAAAGAGAAAAAGATTGTTTTTGTCGGCGGTGAGATTTGAACCTGCGATTATGTAGTGTATTCTGTTGCTGCGACTGTGTTATGCTGCTTTTCATTGTTTTGTATTCTTATTTCTACATTTTGATATTTCAGTTTTCTTATATTTCTAGCTCATTATTCTTATTTGTAATAATCTTATATTTATCTTATTTGTAACGTTGCGCACGTTACAGGAGTTTACTGCTTCTAACGGTACAATTTGGATTGAATTACATCCTAATTTCAATTCTTCTGGTCGATTTTCTAAACAGAATATTTTAAAAGATGTGCCCGGTGTAACTACTCATGCTAAAAAGTATATTGCCGGGCTGCCTAGCCCGCTGTAAAACTGTACAGTAGCTGAAGCTGAGAGGAAGACAGCAAATAAAGATTGGCATATGTCTGTACCAGAACTTCAGTCCTTCATATTGTCGACCATATTGTGCTATAACCATCAATTAACAATTGTTTCCGAATAAATGTCGGTGTCTATCAACACAATTTATAGCATCTACGCCTGATAAATATGGGCAGATGTTCTGACTTGCTGTTGACAAGGAAAGCATGTATTCAGTAAATGGCTTTCCATATTTAGGAAAAAATTAACGTAGGTCTCACAAAGAACGGTTGGCTGATCACGTGGTTGTGAATTTAATGGATTCATATATGAATAAGCGTAGGAATGTCACTACAAATAATTTTTTTACTTTACTCCAAACAAAAGAGTATCTTATTATTAGCAAATGTTTAAAACTCTTAGGAAAAGTAAAATTTTATATAACTAAACATAAATATTTACGTATGACGTAAGCTATGGAGAACACATACAGGTCAAACTCTTTAAAATATACAATATAAGAGAAGGAGATGTAAAATTTGCAAAAGGTGTCAAAATGGCTCCTTCGGTATACAAAGCGTGGTCGAAACACAGGTATACCTAGAGTTAAAAGGTGCGGTGGTGGGTAAATATGTTTAGGGATGCATTGTCATCCAGTTCTGAACTTTTGTCAAAATTTCAAAGGCCTGCATCACTCTCGCGATTGGTTAATTCAGGGGCATGTGTGATATGGACCATGGGTGCAAAGGGGTGTGGTAGTGGGCGGAAAGGGCGTGACAGTAGTAGAAAAGGGGTGTGGGTGTGTGCGGAAAGGGCGTATAAAATGGGCGTGGTAGTAAGTGGGCGTGGAAAAAGTGGTTGGGGCGACATGAGCGTGTCAAAAGTGGGCGTATGAGGAAGGGGAGTGGCAGATTGGGGCGTGGCAACACGGACAGACAGACGGACATACATATGACGGACAGACAGACAGACGGACATACATACAGACAGACGGACAAACATACATACATATAGACATACATATAGACAGTCATACATAGCTTGGCGTGCTGACTGTTGCGAGTGTGGTGTGTTCCTCTGCCTTGATCTCTGCCCGCCTGCGTTTCGTTTGTGGTACTTGAGATTGTTGTTGCTCGCTGCGTAGCGTTGTTGTTTGAACTTTTATTTTTTTATTGCTCTCATTTAATTCCTTTTCGTCATTTTGCTATGTGGTTGTTGTAGATTTAGTAAATGATTTATGGGCATTTCAAGTATTCGATTACATCGCGACCACACAGAGTGTATGTACAATTATTTCAATACCGGAATTGGAGTTGACAATTTCGGTACTTTCTGTTTACAAATATTTCTCACGGACAGAAAGACAGACCGACAGACGCAGATACAGTGAACATACACAAATTCAATTCATCATAAATTCAGTGTCATAGTTAGCTTGGAGACCAACTTGGCGGCAAAAGTGGTTGGGGGGAACAGGGAATGGGAAAGTGTAGGGTGGGAAGACGAACAGACATACACACCTATTATCTCTGCTTCCGAGCAATCGACGAGATAGGAATGTATGCCGCGCTTCTTTCATTTTGTTACACCCAAAAAATTATCGTTGTTTGTCTTATGACAAAGATTATGTCTATTTTCCATTTATTAAAAATTAAATAAATTAAAAATAAATTATTAATATTAATTATTAATAACTTAATTAAATTTATTAAAATATTATTGCATTATTCAATTTACTTCATATTATAAAATATTATTGCATTATCTACTTTATATCGTAGTATAAAATATTACATATAGATTACTCTTTAAAAGTGCATTTCAGATCTTATGCTTCAAACACAATGTACTACAGTAATGCAAATATGTAGAATGCAAAAAACAAAAATCCAAAAATATACATGCTTTGTGTTTCAGCGCATATATTTTTCTCAATGCTAAGTGAAAAAATTTCCAATACATACTCCAAATGTAATAGTGTGCGTTTGGAATAGCTTCATGGCTATCCATTTTCAACTTTGTCTTTTATGAGATCCAAAACAGCGTTCAACAAACCAAGAGTCTGTGATAGAAAGCTGCACAAGATGTCTTGAATTGCTAAAGGCACCATGCCACAGTATTGCCTTGCAGTGCACTGTCGTGCACAAATGAACGATTTGATACGAACACTTCAAGGCAACTACCCGAACAAGCCGTGACTGCCTTGCCGTCTACCTGCTTCGAACAAGACATTGTGTTGCTTTGCTTTTCTGTGAAGGCAATGAAAGGCTTGAATTGTAAGCAGAAAAGGCAATAGTGCCTTTAGGAAGGCAACAAGACATCGAAAATAGCAATACTGCTATGATGCCGGCAACGATGCGCAGTGATATGAACCTTTCTCATGCTTTTGCATGAGCCTTCGTTTGAGTTTAGCACCATTCGTTGCTTTACATTGCCATGCGTTATCAATCGTCATAGCAATTGTCATGCATTGCTATGCATTGCCTTTTCGTTCAAAAAAGCAACGAATGGCAATGAATACCTTTGCCTTGCCTTTGTTGTGCTTTGCTATCAGCACGATTTCGGCAGTCAATGTCTTGATTCGAAAGCAAGATAAGCAAGCAGTGCAAGGCTTGAAATTTTTGTTGTGGCTTGATGTGCGTTTCAAGACATCTTGTGTAGCTCTCTAGTAAGCAACTAACATTTTTTGAGATTAATAATGCGTTAAGATCCATCCATCCAATCCATTTTTAATCCATTAATTCTAACTTTAAGAGCGGCACTAACTTTACCGCTCTTAATTATTTTTAATCAATCTCTGGCGTCAGGTAATTTCTTATCCTGTTGGAAATGTTCGCATATAAATCCTATTTATAAGTCGGGCTCCAAGAATAAGATATCAAATTGTAAACCGATATCTAAAATTTCGACGATAACCAAGCTATTTGAAAAATTAGTGTGTGATAGATTGACTTTTTTAGTTAAGGAGTTAATTGTCCCAGTTCATCATGGGTTCATATCTGGTAGATCTACAACTACTAATCTTTCCATTTTTTCCAACTATGTAAATACGTGTTTCGAAAAAGGGAACCAATGTGATGTTATTTACACTGACTTCAAAAGGCCTTTGATAGAGTTAAACCTGTTATTGTCTAAAGTTGTTTGCGGATGATGTGAAACTATTTCACTCTGTTTCTAATTATGGTGATTCCAGAATGATCCAAGAGGACTTAAAGAGATTACATTCTCGGTGTAAGAACAATCGATTGTTTCTCAATATATCCAAGTGTGCTGTATTATCTTTTTCGCGTAGTTCTGTCCAGTTGAGTTTTCAATACAGAATCGGTGCCGAAAATATTGGTATAATATCTGAAAAGAAAGATCTTGGCGTAACTTTTGATTTTACGCCAAGACAAAATAATGACAAAAATTCGGGGGTTGGTGGATTTCCACCCATAATTTTTAGGCAATGTGCAGACGCACTAACTTTACCGCTCTTAATTATTTTTAATCAATCTCTGGCGTCAGGTAATTTCTTATCCTGTTGGAAATTTTCGCATATACATCTGTGAATACTAGAATAGCAGTACGTTGGAATATATGATTACCATCCTAATTTTTAATAATATATTAAAGAAAAATTTATCGTTTGCACATATGTATATCGGTTGCTCAAGTGTCAAGGAAAATTATTATAGCAATAAGAAGATTTAAATATGGCCACACTTAGGTAACGGTACATTAAAATTATCTATTCAGTATTTCTACCAAATATTAAAATAGCACTGTAGAACCAATTGTTCTTTAACTTTGCGAAAAATCAGAATAATTCGATTTTCATCAAGCAGTAAGTTATTATTATTATATTAAAATTAATTTAAACAAAATGCCCGTGTTTTTATATTGCGTTTTGTTGTAGTGGGTCGTGTTAAACACTGCACTAATGAAAAAAGCGAACTAATTTTAAAACTAAGAAAAGACGGAAAATCGTACACAGAAATACAGGATATTTTGAGTTGTTCTGCTAAGTTAATAACTAATGCCATCAAATATCGAGAAAAACCGGAAAAAAGAGGTGGAAAACGTAAAACAACATTCCATAAAGACCGAATGATTTTGAGAACTTGCAGAAAGGACCCAACAAAATCGGCAGTACAAATAAAAAAGGAACTTAACCTAAAAATCAGTGATATGACCGTACGAAGAAGATTACTAGAGAAAAGTTTAGCAGCACGTAGCCCCAGAAAGAAACCACTTTTAACAAGAAAACCTCAAGTTAGGCGCCTGCAAGTTGCGAAGAAGCACGTTGACTGGCTTGTTGAGAAATGACGCAATATTTTATGGATTGATGAGTCCAAAATAGTTTTATTTGGTGGCACTGGATCACATCAGTATGTCAGTCATCCACCTAATACATAATGCCAACCGAAATACACAACCAAAACGGTTAAATTTGGCGGATCAAAAATTATGAAATGGGGATGCTTTTCCTACTATGGTGTGGGTCCCATACACAAAATCGATTCCATAATGGATCAACATATTTACGTTGATATCTTGGAGAAAGTAATGCTACCATTTAGTAGTGAAGAAATGCCGATTAAATGGGTTTTCCAACAGGATAACGACCATAAACATATGAGTCGAAAGGCAAACGACTGGTGTAGAGTCAACAAGACTGAGGTAATGGAGTGGCCAGCACAATCGCCTGACCTCAATCCGATTGAAAATCTATGAGCAGATATTAAAATATCGGTTTATAACTCGAAGCCAACGAATAACAGGGAACTATGGGAAGTTGTCCAGAATGCATGATATTCCATACCAACTGAGAGATGCCAGCGGTTAGTTAACTCCATGCCGAAGCGATGTAAAGCTGTCATAAATAATTTAGGAAACGCCACTAAATACTGATAATTACGCCATAATTTTTCTTAATTATTTCTCTTTATTTTCAAAAATTTCGTCAAAAATAAAGTACGATTTACTCAACCAGTGCTATTTTTATGTTCACTACAAAATATCTTTTTCTTCGTCCAGAAATTATCCCTAACGTTTTAAATGCTGAAATGGTTTTTTTTAAAATTCTGTTATGACATTTGATAATAAAAAATAAAATATTGGATAAATTAAATATTAAGATTGTTACTGCTATTTTGTTGTTCGCAACTGTATATATGAAGCTAATTTTTATTATTTATTATTATATTATTTTTCCAAAAGTCTTCGAATTTTTACATCCGCCATTGATCCAGGTTTTGTTCGTTTTTTTGGGGTAATTTTCTGTTTCTTTCTGTTTTAGCCACTTTGACTATTTTCGAATTAGAATGGAAATTAGATATGGCCAAAAGAATTCTCATTTGGATTAAACCATCCCGGGAAAGAAACGTTCGAAGAAAGATCCTAATACAACATTTCTGTATACAAAACACTACAGTGAAACGCAACTTTATTTGCAAAACCCCTCCGATAACTTTTTTAATACATGCTTACAGCACTTTGCGATTTGTAAAGCTCTTTTTTAAAAAAAGTGGCCATGAGTCGCATTTGCAAGAAAAAATTATACAAGAATTACTTATACAAGAAAATTATACAAGAATCAATAAGTATTACTAATGACATCGGGGATATTAGGCTGTACATAGTAGATTTATTTCAAATTATATCTTGTATTACCACAGACATATAATAATGTAATATCTAATAATCTAATAATATCTAATAATCTAGAATATTGTTGTATCATATGATATCCTATGTATACATCTTCTGTCTCTAGGATAGAAAGGATTCAGGTAAGATTTACTAGATATGCCATATCGATGTTGCGATGGGATGGGGCTTTACTATCATACGGCGCAAGGTGTTTGTTGCTAGGTCTGAAATCTCTAGAATCAAGACGCACAGCTTATTGTGTCTGATTTATTAGGGACATTATTTGCTTTGACATTAAATGTTCAGAGTTGTTGTTATTCAAATTAAATAATTTTTTTTTATAGTTTTTTGGTAGATAGATAGATAGATAAAAAAATAAATAAAAATAACGGTTAATTTTTTGTGTATAATTTTTGTTGTAGATAATAAAGAATAAAATAAATTATACAAAAAAAAATTTTATTTTGACTAATTTTTACTAGTTTCATTTGAAAATCCAAATAATGTTTATCTTTTTTACTGTTGCTTTTTAAATGAGCGGAAGTGTATATTAGTAAAATTCTAATTTATTATATCCGCGTGGCGGTCCCAATTATGGTACTCCGACCTTAAGCGAATTATTCCAACGTACGGTTGGCTTGCTCGGTTACTAATATTAATATTTTCGCCGCATCTCTGTCTTTCTTGTTCTTCCAATTCTACCTACTTATTCTCTCATTACTTCATTTTTCCTGATTGCACTATTATTTTCGCTGCAAGATCTGCCTATAACTGTTTTAAGTCTGCTGCAGGTTCGCTAAAATTACTCTCATCTAAACATTAGGTTGACACTATTGCTTCTCAAATGGGATCCCGGGGTTGAAAAATCATCCCGCTATCCCGGGATTTCAACGAAATTTCCCGGGAATCCCCGTAATTTTTTTTAACATTTTTTTACGAATTTGTCATTTGTGCCGCATCAATGGAGGCACGTTAGGTACGAGTATGAAACAGTATAGAGATTCTTGATCTGCATTACTTTCTGCGTTGCGTACTACAATTAAATGTACTACTGTAGTAGTACAGCGTACTACTGTAACTACAAATAAATTCAACTAGTAATACATTTATCCTATGTGGCCGTGTAGGGCATATGAGCAACCGCTAAACCGATTTCCAACTTCTTTCAACTTAGCAATTTTCGGTTTTGAATGAAATTTTTCTGTTCATAATTCTCTACCGGTGCAATTTTCTGCTTTAGTTTAGGTTTATGTAGGTGGATATCATAATTTTTTATTAAAAATTATTATAATTATTATTATTTATTTATTTATTTATTACCATCCAATTGAATACAAAATATTCTTACGGACTACTTAAAACAAACACAAAAATCTTAATTTATTTACAAAGTTTTCTCTACTAAGAGTACAACTAAAATCTAAATCCCTACACACCGTGTTCGACAATCTCAGACAACGCGTTATGGGCTCATTTATACCATAATTCACCCTATGGAAAGGAACATTAAAGGACTCATGCAATCTCAGGTGTCTAGAGGGCAATCGAAATCCTACATGTTCTAGCAACTCTTTTTTTATATTTTTGATTGATTGTGTTGCGTAGAATGGTAATCCTTGATTAGTTAGTTAAATTTCACCTGACGAAGTAATAATTCAACGAAAATGAGTAGAGGAAATCAGTTAGACTCAGAAGAAAGAGGAAAAATGAATGCCTATTTCGATCAAAAGTTACCGGTCAGAAAAATTGCATAATTGGAGAAGTCCCCGTGTTGTCTTCAATTACCTAAAAAGTAAGGATTCCTAGGGCAAAAACATGAAAGCTTTAGGCGCGTTGTTGGTGGAGTCAGAGAGCACCCCTGGTGATGATACTGCTGCATTGGTGAGTAGGCGATTGCGAGTATTTATATTTGTTGTTGTTTAATGTTTATCGGTACCAACATTTTTATTGTTGGGAAATGTGTAATTGTTGGGTAGAACCGCTATATGTCAAAACACTATTTATTCTTGATTTAATTTAGTGCAATGGAACCTCACTCACATCTTAGTGATCTTACCTCAATCATTTTACAAAACTAGCAGTGTTGCATTTGCATAAAATTATGCACACTATTTACACACCAAAATAGTTGGGGAAACTTTCATCGATTGTATAAAAAAATGTCCATACAAAATTTGGCATTTAAATTAGGCCGTATAATTTTACGCAGTTTCCGCTATTTACGAGAATTTTACGCGTTATCATGAATCCCCCTAATGTAAAATTCCTTTAGATAATAGAGAGCTACACAAGATGTCTTGAAATGCACATCAAGACACAATAAAAATTTCAAGCATTGCACTGCATGCTTATTTTGCTTTCGAATCAAGACATTGACCGAAAGCGTGCGGATAACAAAGCACAACAAAGGCAATAGTATTCATTGCAATTCGTTGCTTTTTTGAACGAAAAGGCAATGCATGACAATTGATAACGCATGGCAACCTAAGCCAACGAATGGTGTTATTAAATTTAAATAATTTAATAATAATTTTTTTGGACTTTCTCACCTTACACTTTTTTGGTTTATTTATTTTGGAGCATCAAAAGTAAAAAATTAATCGCAATTAATATCGATTGTTTGTATTTTATTCAAATATTGTTTGAAAATATTTCTTTAAAAACAAAATTTTTTGTGATAACCGTTGTCTCCACCAGTTTGAATTGGGAATGGTAGGCGCGATTCCCGTGGAGGCCACAGCTAACGCTACATCGCCCTTTCCTCGCACCACGCTCAAGAGGATTTTGTATAGGTAGTTTTTTCCGCTTCCACAAGGTCCATCCAAGAAGAAGTATTGTGATGATCTGCTAGATGTGTATATTGCATCTATAACTCTATTAAAAGCAATACCCTGTTCATCGTTTACATTTTCCACATGCTGACTTCTTCAGCCTCAGCCAGTGTGGCTTCCCAAACAGAATCGTCTTCTAAGATACCCAACTCCTTGCATGCCTCTTTTAATGTTTTGAATGTGACCTCGTGCACAGTTTTCAAAATTGATTTCTCCTGTCACATGTAAGAGTCTTAGATGATATCGCTCACTTTCCGATATACTTACTGTGTACATTAGGGTGGACCTTATTTTTCGACCATAACATTTTTACTACGCCGCCCTCTAAACTTGTACTATTTCATGAAAAAGTAATTTGTACAAAATTTCAGATCGATTTGACGTCGGGAAGACGTGGCACATCGAACACCAAGTTTTTAAATAGAAATAATTGCGTTTCTATATTTATTTTATATCACAAAGCGTTTTTATATTTCTCCGAAAATAATGGTTAAATCAATTTAACTTTTGCTTGCTGATTTTTAAAGCCAAATGTTCGCTTCTTAATATCCTTTTTAAATTAGTTTCCTACATCAAACAGTTTTTGAGAAAATTCATGCCAAAGTTAAAATTAGAAATAAAAACTCCGAAAAAAATTTTTGGTCGCACTTTGCTTTTGAATACGATATTAAGTATAAATATTTTCCGACCATAAAATTCTCTAAACAATTCTAGAGAGAAAGCTTCAAACCGGAGGGATCTATGCTTTGTGGTTTGCGAGAAAAGTGGAAATTACGAACTAAACTCCTTCCGCAGAGCGATCTTCTTCCATATTTTAGCACCAGTAATAAAACACAAGTGCCAAAAAATTGGTATTTGAAAGGAAAGTATGCTTCCTAATTTTCACTTTTCTGGGAAACTACAAAACAAAGATCCTTCCAGTTTGAAGCTTTCTCTCTAGAATTGATTAGAGAATTTTATGGTCGGACAAAAATTTATACTTAATACATTATTTTAACGAAAAAATTGCGACCAAAAAAATTTTTTTTTGAGTTTTTATTCCAAATTTTAACTTTGGCATTAATTTTCTCAAAAAGTGTTTGACGTAGGAACCTAATTTAAAAAGGATGTTAAGAGGCCAATATTTGGCTTTCAAACCCAATAATCGAAAGTGATCCAGATATCGCCGTTATTTTTTAATATATTTTTTTTTCGGTTTTTAGTCGGGTTTTTAGAAAAAGCCCGCTCCCGCCTAAACAGGGGAAATGTACCCCCTCTCCCATGTGATTTTTTTCTTGTCTCGACCCAACTTACACGCCCTAACCTTTTGTCCCCTCTTATGCGAAACATCCTGTATAACTAACAAAAAATAGCACTCTAAATAAGATGCATAAAATTTAATATCTATAATTTAAAAAATGCAGGTATTAGTTAATTATTATGCTAAAAAAACTATACTGTATCACTAATATTATGCAATTCAATTCAATTCAATTTATTTTATCCAAGTTTGTATCTTTACAATTTATAACATATAAATCTCGCAAAGCCATTCGGCTTGTCTGCAAAAAAAAAAATTTGATTACAGTCTTAGATACGTATACAATTCATTCGTTGTGCTGAGTGACAGATTTATAATGTAGTTAATTATATACATACATAGATCAATGAATTAATTAATTAGTTGAATCAATTAATGAATGAATTAATTAGTGTAGTGTGGTTTTATTGAGTTCAAAAGTAAAAGTAGTGAGTAAAAAAATATTATGCAATTCAATTCAATTCAATTCAATTTATTTTATCCAAGTTTGTATCTTTACAATTTATAACATATAAATCTCGCAAAGCCATTCGGCTTGTCTGCAAAAAAAAAAAATTTGATTACAGTCTTAGATACGTATACAATTCATTCGTTGTGCTGAGTGACAGATTTATAATGTAGTTAATTATATACATACATAGATCAATGAATTAATTAATTAGTTGAATCAATTAATGAATGAATTAATTAGTGTAGTGTGGTTTTATTGAGTTCAAAAGGTGTGGTTACAATTATTTTAAAGAGAGGTTATAGAAATCAAAATGGCGGTGCTCACTCTGTCTTTCTGCAATACATTTTAGGAAATATTAATCAATAATAAAAGTTAAATGTAAAGGTTACTAAGTAATTAATATTACTGCGACCAGCTTTGCGCTGTTCAACAGTATTGTAAGTGTTTTTAACAAACGCCGACCAGCCATCGCTGTTCAGACGCTGCTAAAATGGTTAATAAGAAATACAACTTACCTCGCTGACGGTTCGCATCAGTCGCTCAAGACATCGGACTTCGTGTTTACCTCCGGCGAGAGTGTTCGAAAAGACAGAAAGACAGGGAAAGCTATACATAATATTTTATACATAATCATCTGGCTTAGTCTAAAGGCTATCCACAGGTAGATGTCGCTGTGTGCATTGTTTCACCAGAAGATGTCACTGCTACATTAGTTAATTATATGCATAGATCATTGATGAATCTATATATATAAAAATGAAAGGCCTGACTCACTTCCCATCAACGCACAGGCTAAACCCCTGGACCTAGAACGATGAAATTTTGCACATAGGTTTCTTTTATGATGTATACGTCAAATAAGAAGGGATTTTTCGAAATGTTACTTCTAAGGACTTCAAAAAGGACATACACAGAATTTTTTCTTTGCACAGGCTAAACCCTTGGATCTACAAAGATGAAATTTTGCACGGAGGTTTCTTTTATGATGTATGCAAGGGAGTAGAAAGGCTTTTTCGGATATTTTACTTCCAAGGACTTCAAAAAGGACAAAAACATTACTCTTTTGTTAGCCATCAAATATAGATTTTCTTTTTTTACGAAAACATCCCGCGTATAAATGCCTAAAAACCATTTTCAGGATTTTTCAAAATTCATCCTCTAAAGGTCCAAAAAAGGACATCATTTGGTAAACGTACACCCAATGACATAAAAAAATAAAACGAAGCATGAATATTTTGTACAGAGGTTTCTTTTATGATGTATACAAGGGAGAAGAAAGGATTTTTCGGATATTTTACTTCCAAGGACTACAAAAAGGACAAAAACATTACTCTTTTGTTAGCCATCAAATATAGATTTTCTTTTTTCACGAAAACATCCCGCGTATAAATGCCTAAAAACCATTTTCAGGATTTTTCAAAATTCATCCTCTAAAGGTCCAAAAAAGGACATCAGTTGGTAAAAGTACACCCAATGACATAAAAAAATAAAACGAAGCATGAATATTATGTACAGAGGTTTCTTTTATGATGTATACGTCGAATAAGAAAGGATTTTTCGAAATTTTAGTTCTAAGGACTTCAAAAAGGACAAACACATAACTATTTTGTTAGCCATCAAATATGGATTTTCTTTTTTCACGAAAACATCCCGCGTATAAATGCCTAAAAACCATTTTCAGGATTTTTCAAAATTCATCCTCCGTCCAAAAAAGGACATAATTTCGTAAAAATACACCCAATAATAAAATAAAACACAATAAAATAAAACGAAGCATGTTATGAAATTTTTGTCATGTGTCAAAGAATATATTACAATATATTACTATAATTACAACTAGCTTAACTACCCGGCATTGCTCGGGAAATAAAATGTTATTATATAATACTACATTGTATTTGGTATGTTTTTATTTATGTTTTTTATTTGTTTATTTTAATTTTATAATTTTTTATTGTACAATATTAGAAATGTTTTGTTTTGTACCAAATACAATGTAGTATTATAAAATAACATTTTATTTCCCGAGCAATGCCGGGTAGTTAAGCTAGTAAATATATAAAAATTTGATTTTAAAACAAGAGGCGGTTCAGTTTCTAGCGTAATATTCTTTAATTTGCTGTTTTCTTGATGGTATGTGTGTTATGTTCACTAGATTAATAGGAAGTTCGTTTAGGAGTTTGGGAATTGTTACCATCAGTGTCGATTGGCCATAGTGATTATAAAATTTCGGAACCTTAAATCTACCTTCGCATTTTCTCCTTGTACTATAGTTGTGATCCAAATCCTTGCGATACTGACTTTCCATGTAAAATTCGTTGACTAAACAGAGCTTGTACAGTTGTTTGACGTTAAGTACCTGCAGTGACTCGCTGAAGTTTGCAGGAATGCATTCGATGCGGCGTTTTCTAGCGAGTATCTTTAGGATAGCGTTTTGACTTTCCTGTAGAATCCTGCAGTGGGTTGAATTTCCACAGTGGAAGCTCAAGTGCTTTAGCATATAGGATACACTACGGAGCTTTTTTTGCAGATGTTGTATGGGATCGTGCCACCTTAGGTTATGGTCTACTGTAACACCGAGATATTTATATTTTGTGACCAGTGTTGTACCTAGTATCCTCCAATAGGATACTAGAACAACTTAAATGTCGTAGATCCTCCCTCGAGAAGGATCACTGACAATGATAGGGGTTGTTGTCGTTAGTCCTTCGATGTGAAGGACCACGGACGCTTGTGCCACGGGCAAGGATCTGCCGACTTTGTGGTCTTACCATTGGGATCCGGCAACCTGCCGTAGTGGATCCCCTCGCCTAGTTACCACGGGCACCAAGGTGCCGCCTTTGTAGTCCTTTAACCTGTCGGGCAATACTGCCGTCTTTCGACAGGTGCTGAAAATAAAGACTTGGATTATGGTTCTTACTTTTATTTATTTCCAGTAATTATCCAGGGAGACTCGACTGCGATTTACGCTTGCTATATTACTTCCACTCTTGGTGTTTTTTTGTGTAGCTACCACTTATGGTTAATATCTGATTTCAACTGTTTGATTACAACTGCGAAAGATGGGTTTATATCTCTTCTGAGACTCGTTGTTGGCCAGAATCATTTCCGCGTCGGTTTTGCAACTATCTCAAGAGTTATTTTTGACAATAATTCTTGACAACAAGTTGCGAATTTTGCTCTTCTGAATTGAGCGCGCTGTTCCACTTATTGGAATGCGATCAAGTTCGGCTTTTATCTGGGCCACAGTGGTGTGTGATTCACCTGTACTTTCGAGCTCCACAATTAAAGTGCAGCCTAGAAGTATGTGTTACCACAAGTTAAGCATTGTTAACTACTGGGCCGAAAGGTATGTGTTCATAACAACGTTAAGCGTTGTTATTACCAAAGCAATGATTCTGACCTACAACATCCCTCCACCCTCGGGGAAGAAAAATTTAGTATCGTAAAACGATATTAAATTTTTCTTGTACATTTATGGTCTGTTGAATTGTGGGTGGGCTTGTGTTCATTTTAGTTTTGCTTATTGTCTACATTTTTTTTTTCTCTTTATGAATATCTTGTGAATTATGTAAGTAATATAACTATTATATGATATTATGTGATATTAGCTAATATCATAATACAATTAATTAACAATTACAATCATAATAATTACAATGCAATTAATTATCAATGATGACAATTAATTTTATAATTTGCTATAATATTTCAATAATACAACCGGTAACTGCATTTCTTCGGTCTCGTCTGTGTGTAGGTTGATGATGATTTGATGTTGGTGTTGACCTTGACGTAGCTGTTGATGTTTTTGTTCATGTAACTGTTTATGTTACTGTTGGCGTTGCTGTTGATGTACACCCCGCTGAATTCATGTCTTCTTCTCGGTGTGTTGTGGGAATTTTGTTGCTGCTGGGTAGCTGTGTTGTAGTGACTATACTCGAAACGGCCGTTGTTAGCTATCGACCTTAGTTCCCGTTATTCTGCTGGTACTGTTCGGTTGTTCGTTGGTTATAGTGTCGGTTGTCCCACAATTGGGATCAATTGTTGTTTGCTTGGACTGTAGTGGATGGTTGAGATGTTTCCGGAATCATCGTTTTAACGTCTTGCTTAATCGTTTCAACATCTTCGCTTGTAGCTAGTGGTGATGCGTTTTTCGATCGCTGCCACTTGAGGTAATGTTGTAGACGTCATAAAACCGTAAACTTCAAAATGTCGCCGTAAATTCAACTGGCGAACCTGTGACTGCATTAGTAGTTGTCTACTAGGTGCTTCATCGCCGCGACGTTGTGATGCTATCCCTTACGCTTAACGTAACTTTCGCTTGAAGTTAAGCTGCTAGGCTGCCATCATGATTCACGATGATTTCGCTGTTGCACAGCCACTGGTAATGTAATTAGCTGCTGCAAATGGGTTAGCTGCAAATGGGTTAGCTCTATTTTGTTGCGTGTCTCATTGCGGTGGTTTTGGTCTCCACGGGACCTCACGGTACTGTGTATTTGTCACCAATATCACTTAATAATTTTGAGGTTCGACTGTTGTTCAAAATTTGTCGAATCTCTTTGAAGGTAGTTTGGTGTTTTTGTCGAATGTTGTTGCATTGATACGTTTGATTATTGCAACTATTCCATCTTTTCGTTGCGATGTTTGTTTTCGCTACTCTGCTCAGCTGTTCCAGCTACCCTTCCCCCTTCGAGATGGCTGGGCGCTTATCGTCGCCCTGTTGTCAACATGTTGTGGTGTGATGTTGCACTTCTGCTGTTGTGATGGGTGTACATCAGGACGGGTGTCAGGTTCTCTGCATGATCGGTTCTTATTATGTATTTTACATTTTTTACTGATGCTTACGTATTCAAATTTTACATATTTTAATTCTTTATTTATATTTTTACCATAGATATGTCGGTTGAATATAATTTATTTAATACCAATTTAAAATAAGGTGAATTTCAACTAAAATTTAATTAATGTATTTTAGTGCTAATAAGATAAAGTTATTTTGTTTCAATTATAATTTTTTATATAATTTCTATTTTATTTTAAGAAATATTAGTTTTTCTTTTTAATCAATTTAAGTGCATTTCTCACCTTTTTTCTAATAACTATATGTTCTTTCCTCTTTCCTTTTAATTTTCTTAATTTCGTATTGAAGGTACATATTTTATTCTAAATTACAATTTAATTAACTTTTAAATTACTTTTATCTATGTATCTATATGTGCACATTATTATTTATAATTGTACTTTAAATTTCGTGTATAACAACGCTTTCATTATTTACTTTTGTTTTTTGCTTTTGTTAAAAATGATTTACTTTTGTTTTTGCTTTTTTTTTCTTAATCGCTTAAACTGACACTGCATTCTGTTCGTGTTCAGTTGCTCTACTTCTACACCTGGTTTGTTGCAGTGCTTGCGTTAATCGCTCAATTTTAGCTTTTGTTTTGTTTATTTATATTACATTTTCTATTGCAACGCTTGCAACTAGACGTATTTATGATGTGTAAATTATGGTTATGCATAAACTAACTCTTTATGCATAGATTTCATGTGCATTTATTCCTATAATAAATGCAAATGCAATAGCAATGGCTGTTTATTTAAAACGGAAACAGCTACTTTTCATTTGCCGTATATTACCAATTAAAATTAATACCAACTAAAGGGTTCAATTTCAAAATTTTACAAAAGAAAAGACTCCGATATTAATTACGAATTTATTTTACTATATTTTTATTTCTTTTACTATAAGTTTTCTTTTTCTTATATTTTTACGCTTAAATAAACAAGTTGTTGCTTATTGAAACGTTATTCTGATTTTCTTTGTGACCTTCGTTTTGAAATTTGTTGAATTTCACTCGTCATTCAAGCGTAAGATTACAATCAATTTAAAATTAATAGTAGTAAATTATTAGTAATAAACTTAAAAATGTTATTTTCGTATGCTATAATAAATTCTATCAAGCCTATTTTATATATATTTATTCTATCCTACTCCTAATAAGGTGCCTATTGTGATTAATTTACTTTAATTTATGACTACTTTATTTGATTTACCCCTAAACCTATTTTCTTAGTTTAAGTGATTCTGATTCCTATATAATTATCTAGTTAATTCTATTTTCCTATTTAATTGCTGCTATATAACTTAAGTAAGTTATTGTGGAATGGCTTTTCCTTTCCCTTAATATTTAACACTGTCGTAATTGGACTTTTAATTCTCACTACTTTATATGGCCCTATCCAAATGGGAGCAAACTTATTTTTCCTACTTTGATTCTTAGTTAATACATTATCTCCTACTCTAAATTCCACTAAATTTAATTTATTGTCATACTGATTTTTGGCCACCCTTTTAGCCATTTCCTGATTTTTCCTCACTATTTCGTGAGCTCTTTGAATTTGGAATTTCAAAACTTTATTCGGATCTTCGGCATTATATACCGGACTACACTTCCTTTTTAAATTAGTCGGCATTTCTATGTCGAATCCGAATAAGGTACGAAACGGAGTTTGCTTGGTCGTAATGTGGGGTGTGTGGTTGTGAACGTGCATTGCTGCAGTTAACCATTGATCCCAATTCGAACCATCTTCTTTAGCAAAGCTACGTAAGTATTCCGCTAAAGGTCTGTGGCTTCTCTCTAATGAGCCATTAGCCTGTGGATGGTAAGGCGTTATGTGTAATTTTTTGATACCTAATAATTTGCAGGTATCCGAGAACAATTTCGAAATGAAATTAGTTCCGTTATCTGTAATAAGAATTCGTGGAATTCCGTAACGCGTAATTACTTCGTCATAAAACGCTCTGGCAACAGTACTTGCTTCCGCGTCTGGTATAGCTGTACATGCCATAAATTTCGAGAAGTCATCTTGAAACGTTAAAATATATTTGTTACCCGACACCGTTTCAGGTAGAATACCTACTATGTCCATGTAAACTTTGTCAAATGGCCTAATTGGTGTATCTGTCAGCACCATGTTCATTTTTGTCAATTTTGAGCTTTTGTTAGCTTGGCACTTAGGACAGTTTTTTACATAATCCTTGATTTGTTTTTGCATTCCCGGCCATCTATATTGTTGCCTAATTCTTAAATAAGTTTTCACTGCTCCCTGGTGACCTCCTAATGGTGTGTTGTGAAAGTCCTTTATAACTGTCTCTATTTGTTTTGGGTCTTCTAATGGAATTCTGTTTTCATTTTGTGTTATGCCCGGCGTGTCAGGTTCTACAGGCGTCTGACTTCTGCTTGTTTTAACACTACTCCCTTGGGTCTTCCTTTCTCTTGTTTTAGAGCGGGTCTGGACCGCTGTTACTGTATTCTGATTTTGAGGAATTCTACTCAATGCGTCTGCGTTTAAATTTTTCTTGCCTGGCTTATATATGATTTCGAAATCGTATTCTGATAATTTATGCCTAAATCTCGCCAGTCTTGAAGTTTGATCTTTTAAGTTTGCTATTGCCTTTAAGGGCTGATGGTCAGTAAAAATTTTAAAATGTCTGCCCAAGAGATATGCTCTGAAGTTTTTTGTTGCCCACACAATGGCTAAGAACTCTTTTTCTACAGTTGAGTAACGCTTTTCTGCGTCGTTCAAGGCTCTGCTCGCAAAGGCTATCGGCCTATCTTCGCCTATTTTACCCTGAGAAAGTACCGCGCCTAACGCTTCGTTACTGGCATCAGTAGTTAGTATGAATTCTTTTTCGAAATCCGGATATGCCAAAACCGGTGGTGTTATTATTGCCTTTTTTAATGCTTCGAACGCTGTCTGGCATTCTTGCGTCCAATTGAACTTAGCGTCTTTCCTTAGTAGTTTATTAATAGGAAGAGCTATCTTTGCTGTACCCGGAATGAATTTTCTATAATAGTTTACTAGTCCTAAATATGCCTGCACCTCCTTTCTATTTTTGGGCGGCGGAATGCTCTTAACGCATTCCACTTTGCTGGGGTCAGGGAGTGCGCCCTGATCTGTGCATTTATGACCTAAATAAACAATTTCTCTTCTTAGAAATCTGCATTTTCCTGTATTAAGTTTTAGATTATGTTCACGTAATTTCTGTAATACTGTCATCTAAACTATGTCATAAACATCTAACTATGTCATCTAAATAAACAAAACAGTCTATTCCTTGTAGACCTGTTAGGATATGATTCATTATCCTCTGAAATGTTGCTGGGGCACCTGTTAGCCCAAATGGCATTCGATTGAATTCGAAGTGCCCTAGTCCCGTACTAAATGCGGTTTTCTCCTTGTCCCTGTCATCGACTAAAACTTGGTGATATCCACTTGCCAAATCTAGCGTTGTGAAATATCTGCTATGGCCTAATTGCTCTAAAATTTCATCAATACGAGGAATGGGAAAAACTTGTTTAATCGTGGCTTCATTCAGTTTTCTGTAATCTATCACTAGTCTCCATTTTTTCTCTCCGTCCTTGCCACTTTTCTTGGGTACTAAAAGTAACGGTGAGTTCCATGGTGAAGTGCTATGTGTAATTATGCCGTCATCTAGGAGTTTATTCACTTGTTTATTTATTTCCTCCCTATGTATTTGAGGTAATCTATATTGTTTTCTATTTATTGGCGGTCGATCTGCGCCCGTTGGAATTTCGTGTTTCAATACGTTTGTGAATGAAAGTTCGTCTCCTTCTAATAGGAAGATGTCATGAAAAGATTTTACTATTCCTTCTATTGAATTCTTTTCTTCCATATTCAAATCTTTATCTAACTCAATTTCATTGAGCAATTTATTTATTCTTCCTTTGGCGTCTATTTTTCCTATGCTATTTATTGCCTTTACAGTACTTTGTATTTTGTAATCGTCAAAATTTTTGAATTTTGGTTTAAATTCGCTATTTATTTCATAATCATACTCCGTCGTATTTAATATTGGAGCATAAACTGTGTTATCTTTCACCTTTACTAGTGTGTCCGCTATATAGATCCCTGGATCTATTTCTTCCTTATGAATTACCACATTCGTAAATTTTTTACGAAGTTTTAATGGTACTATTGTAATTGTTCTTGCATCAACTGGTATGTAGTGTTGTTTGCTTTCCTCTTCTATCTGCTCGATAGTTTTTATCGGAAATTCCAAAATAATCTCTTTTCTTTCATTGAATAGTGTTAAAATCTTTTCCATTGTGTTTATAATGGAGTTGTTCCACAAATTATCTCTTCCTAATATGCCGTCTGCTGGTACTCCTTGTTTAAGTGACACAACGTGTAGCGTTAAACTTAAGGACTGTACCTCATTATGACATATTGTTGTTGATTCTTCTGTAGTCACACAACCTCCAAATGCTCCGCTCAAGTCTTTCCTATTCGACAAGTCTATTATTGTGCTATCTTTTATTGCACATTTCTTTAACAGGCTTGTATCTGCTCCTGTATCTACCAGTAAAATGAGATTTCCACTTATCGCCTCTGCGCAAGGTAATTCGATGAACACGTCATGTAGCTGGGTTTGATTGCAGTTAGATACTCCTGTTTCTATACTTCTAATATCTTGTAACTTCTTCACTGAGCTAGTTACGTTTTGGTTTAAATGTAGTTTTTTCTCGTTCAATTTACTTGGCATCTCTAAATCAACTGTTTCTCCAAACGTATGATTTCTCTCCGTTACGTTGTTTTTCTTATTATTATCAGTCCCTTTTAACTCCCTATTAATTTTTAAGTCTCTTGAAGGTGGTAACGTTTCAAGAATCGCTTCCGATGTCGGACTTACGGTTACCACTTTATTCGTTAAATTTGGTAACGTATCCACAACCGGTTCGGATGTATGAATTACTGTTACTCCTTCATTTGGCCTTAAGTTACTAATATTTTTGGGTCCCCAGATTATTGGCCTATTCTGGGCCCTTGGCAGTTTCCCGGAGTATTACTTTGTAACGATTCCCAATTCCTTTTTGCATCGCAATTTCTTATCATATGTCCTGGTCTATTACACCAATGACATAACGTTTGGTTTGCTCTGTTCGGCTGATTCCTCTGCAATCCGTTCAGTGTAGTTGGGTTAGGATTTATTGCCCGTTTTTGGTTCCCGTTCTGCTGGAATGGGTTCTGAGGCCAATTCTGCTGTGGTCGGTTTGTCTGCCAGTTTTGTTGGACTTGGTTTGACTGCCAATTCTGATGAGGTCGGTTCCATTGCTGGTTTCCTTGACTTTGTTTGTTAGTCCTCTGATTCTTATTGATGTACTCACTTCTGTTGTTGACCTTGTTGTCACACCTCCAATTTGTCTCGTGTCCATATTTTAAACACTTCTGACAATATGGCGTATTCTTGCGAGTCAAACAATCGTCTCTGGTATGACCTCGCTTGTTACAAAATGAGCAAATTACTCTATTCGCCGCTCCTTGTGTAGTATTTTGTACCGAAGTGGGTTGCCTGGCAATTTTTCCTCCTGAAGCTATGCCCTGACTTTCCTGTTGAGTTTGCTCTTGTTGTTTACGCGGCATGGTGGCAGAACGCGGTGCATTCATATTAATGCTTAAGGGGTCTGTGTGGAGGATACTACTGTTTTCTATGGTTTCGAGTGCCTCTATGGCTAATTCTACCATTTGTTCGAGGTTTTTCTTCGTAACATTGAGCATATAAATTCTCAATGCAGCGTTCTTTAATCCTGTTTTAAAGGATTTCTCTACGGCTCCTTCCACCATACTCAAAACTGCCATATCACCGTTTCCATTATATTTCGTTCGCACTAACTCTACTGCCTGTGTTCGTAGGGTGGTTAGGCGTCTCGCAAACTGTCGTATATCTTCGTTAAGTAGCTGGCTACAACTTTGGATACTTATTATCACTGAGTCTAAGGATACCGCTGGCAAATATGCATTTTTTATTGTGAGGTAGAATTCCTCGAGGGTATTGAAGCGTTGTGACCTCACTAAATCATAGGTGTTGTAGGTCAGAATCACTGCTCTGGTAATAACAACGCTTAACGTTGCTATAACCACATACTTTTCGGCCCAGTAGTTAACAATGCACAAAATGCATACTTCTAGGCCATTCTTTATTAATTGCGTAGCTCGAAAGTACAGGTGAATCACACACCGCTGTGGCCTAGATAAAAGCCGAACTTGATCGCATTCCAATAAGTGGAACAGCGCGCGAACTTGATCGCATTCCAAATTTGCAATGAGTGTCAAAATTAATTCTTGAGAGAATTGCAAAACGATGCGGAAATGATTCTGACCAACAACGAATCTCAGAAGAGATATAAACCCATCTTTCGAGTTGTAATTAGGCAGTTGTAATTTAGCAGCAAAAGCTAAGCAGGCGAAGTATAGAGTAAAAGTCTAAAGTTGTAGTTACACAGTGAAGTACATAACATTGTAAAAGGACCAAGAAGTCGGAAGAAGAAGCATCGAAATAAACGTAAGAAAATTAACCCAAGGCTTTATTTTCAGCACCTGTCGAAAGACGGACAGGTTAAAGGACCACAAGGGCGGCACCTTGGTGCCCGTGGTAACTAGGCGAGGGGATCCACTACCGCAGGTTGCCGGATCCCAATGGTAAGACCACAAAGTCGGCAGATCCTTGCCCGTGGCACAAGCGTCCGTGATCCTTCGCGTCGAAGGATGTACGACAACAACCCCTATCATTGTCAGTGATCCTTCTCGAGGGAGGATCTACGACATTACGTTTGTTCTGGTGTCCTACTGGAGGATACCAGATACAACATAGGCATCTCCATGTAACCTCTGCTTAATGCAGTCTATGTAGTCCTGAATGTTGTCCGGACCTACATCTCTTGCGGCTAATTCGCACCCGTGTATGAATTTATACACTTCGCTGCGTAAGTCTGGCGAATGTGTTCCAGAAAAGAGCGGTACCAGCCTATTTGTAATTTTAGCTATTTCTCCTATACCCATTTTGATTTGTGTTGCCACTAATGGTTTAAATGTAGGAAATGAAACTGAATTATATTCCCTTGGACTGAGTATGGCTGGGGTAGGTTCCTTATGGTATAGTGATTGTTCGTGCGCTAGCTCTATTTCCTGTTGTAGGCGTCTATTTTCCTCTTTAAGTTCAGGTATTCTAGCATGCGCCTTTTCTAAGGATGCACAGTCCTCTCTTGATTTTTGTGCTGATTCCTGTTCTAGCGTTTTATTTAATGTTTCTTCTGTTAAACCCTTCTTCTCTAATAATTTCCTTAGTTGTTCGTTCTCGTCTTCTAAGATCTTTAGTATGTTTTCCTGAAACTGTCTTTCCTTTACATAAGTATCGAACTTATTTTTTAACGAGTTGAATTCTGATAAACAGTCCCGTAAACTTTTATCTTTGTTTTCTATTATATTTTTTAAAAACACTAGCAATTCCTCTATTAATGCGTCTGCTTTTTCTACAGTTGATATTTCTCCTAGTGCGTCTATTTTAGTTTTTATCAACTCTAAATATTCTTTATTGGAAACGGTATTTTTTAATATGTTCCAAACTTTTGTCACTAGTTCTCCTACCTGTCTCTTCAAATCCCTATGGTCTTTTTCTAATGCTAAATATGCTTGTTCGTGAAGCGATTCTGCCATTAATTATCCTATACTTATTTTTTTTGTATTTATTTATTTTGGATATTTCATAATCAATTAAAATTTTAATTGCTTTTCTTCAAGCAATTAACTTTTGCTTATTCAGCTTTTAATCATTGACACCCTTTTGTCTGAACACGTTGTAAACATGTATATATATATTAATATTATATATTTATTTTTTTTTTGTAATTCGAGCTTGTGGCTCAATTGTGCTCGCCTGGTGCCTGACGAAATTTTAGTTTTTTGATTACTTCTTTTGTTTTTCTTGCTTTGTTAGCGTTTTTTTGCTACCAATCACTCGCTAGCAATTTTGTAGCTTCTGGCCTTGCTTGAAGTTCAAGCTCAAGTTCGTGACCTACTTTTTGTTGCAATAAATTTCTTGCATTTATGCAGAATCTATTTTATTTATTGGCTTGCAGCTATCGCTGTTAGCCTGGTTGCTATTAATTAATTTGTTATTAAAAAATACTGACGGATTTGTTTGTTGTATCTTTTTATTTATTCTTTTCCAAAACTTAAACATAGACCTTATTTCAAATGTGTTTTCTACAGGTGGTTGTGCCTAACTAGCTCAAATTTTCTTCTTGGTTTGCCCAACAAGTTTATTAAAGTTTTCACTTAACCAAAACTATTATTTAGACATGAGTTGTCAACAATCTCAAAATTTTTCAATTTAAATTCTAATTCCAAAAATTTTCAATTTATACACGTTCCACCATTTCAAGTACCACCTTTAATTTTATTTGCATAATTTTATATGTATTAAATTTTAATTTATATAATTTCACCACAATTCTATTTAGTGTTTGTTGCTGTTCTTCCCACGCTGTTTCTTGTCGTTTGTCTTGTAAATTTGGCGTATCGGCCTCAGGAATTCATTCTTTTCCTCTTTGGTTGTGGCTATTGTTGCTAGCCGGTGCAGGTTGGCGACTTCTCTCCGTTGTTTTACTTTTCTTCCGCCGCGACTCTTTGGTGGGTGTGGGTTAACAGTCGTTTCTTTCTTTGCCTCCTCACGTGTTGACTTCTGCCTCTTCCAGTACTCTTCTAGACTTATTGGTCTCGGCCCCGCTTGTTTGTCATTAAGTGCTTCCTCGAGGGATAATACACGTTCCGATGACATCGATATTGATTCTTGATTTTTTATTCGTTTATTCTATTTTTAAAAAGAATTTTTACTCATTTTGAATTTATTTTATATTTCACTTCAATATAAAAGAAAAAGCGATCCTTGGATCGTAAAACCGGCTGCGCCAAAATGTTGTACCTAGTATCCTCCAATAGGATACTAGAACAACTTAAATGTCGTAGATCCTACCTCGAGAAGGATCACTGACAATGATAGGGGTTGTTGTCGTTAGTCCTTCGATGTGAAGGACCACGGACGCTTGTGCCACGGGCAAGGATCTGCCGACTTTGTGGTCTTACCATTGGGATCCGGCAACCTGCCGTAGTGGATCCCCTCGCCTAGTTACCATGGGCACCAAGGTGCCGCCTTTGTAGTCCTTTAACCTGTCGGGCAATACTGCCGTCTTTCGACAGGTGCTGAAAATAAAGACTAGGATTATGGTTCCTACTTTTATTTATTTCCAGTAATTATCCAGGGAGACTCGACTGCGATTTACGCTTGCTATATTACTTCCACTCTTGGTGTTTTTTTGTGTAGCTACCACTTATGGTTAATATCTGATTTCAACTGTTTGATTACAACTGCGAAAGATGGGTTTATATCTCTTCTGAGACTCGTTGTTGGCCAGAATCATTTCCGCGTCGGTTTTGCAACTATCTCAAGAGTTATTTTTGACAATAATTCTTGACAACAAGTTGCGAATTTTGCTCTTCTAAATTGAGCGCGCTGTTCCACTTATTGGAATGCGATCAAGTTCGGCTTTTATCTGGGCCACAGTGGTGTGTGATTCACCTGTACTTTCGAGCTCCACAATTAAAGTGCAGCCTAGAAGTATGTGTTACCACAAGTTAAACATTGTTAACTACTGGGCCGAAAGGTATGTGTTCATAACAACGTTAAGCGTTGTTATTACCAAATCAATGATTCTGACCTACAACACCAGTTCGATATAATCCTCGCACGATTCGTCTGCTCTACTAATGGTGTTTTGGTGAATACAATCCAATGAGTGTAATTTAAGAATTATTTCTCTGTGCAATATATGCGGCGGTTTGATATGCATGAGTTTGGTTTTGGATGCATTTATTTTCAGGCCTTATCATGAGACCACCTTGATATTATATCTAGTTCTCTTTGCATCTTTTCTGTCGCAGACTTAAGACACCTATGAGAAATGATTATCGCAGTATCATCTGCGTATGCAAACACCGAGCTGTTTGTGAGTGTTTTCAGCATACCATTTGCATATATAATATAATAGCAGCCCTAGTTTTGAGCCTTGCGGAACACTGCTTCGGATTTCCATTTCTGTACTCACCACATCACCAATTTTCACTCGGAAAGCTCTACATGAAAGGTAGTTTTGCATCCATTTCAAGCACTTGCCACGAATTCCTGCATTTTCTAAGGCCTCAATCAGCTTATCATGTGACAGAGTATCAAAAGCTTTGGTAAAGTCGATAAATAACGCCAGGCTGTGATGATTTTTACTCAAGCTGTCATTTAGCCTATCAGCAAATCTCCCAAGCAACTGGTTTATATTTTGAGTTTTCTGAAAACCATATTGATTTGGACTGATGATATTATTTTTTGCAATGAAGTCTGTGAGTCTTCTACACATAACTTCCTCAAGGATCTTTTCAATAACTGGCAGAATTGAGATCGGTCTATAGTTGATATCGGTCTTTATTCCGCTTTCAAAGAAGGCGAACTAAAAAGATCTTTAAGGATTTCGGTATTGTCGCTTGTGTAAAACTCATATTGATTAATTTTCTAATAGTTGGACCTATAACTGTTGCATTATTTTTAAGATCTTTTGATCTTATCTCACTTAGACCAGGTCCTTTTTTGACGTCCAGTGATCTCAGGATATTTATGATCTCCATATCACTGGCAGGTTCCAAGAATACTGAGTTTACCGTCTTCTGTTCAACATGCTGACTAGTTTGAATGCCACAGACGTGAAGGGTTTTCTCTACATTATTTTTAAATGTAGTAGCAAATTCAAGTAATAACTTTTCTACATCTTTGTCTCTAAATTTTTTTGTTATTATGTCATCTAATTTATCCGACTTCTTCCCCAAGATTTCATTTATGATTTGCCAAGTCTTTTCTGTTTTCATTTAATTTGGTTTGATAAAATTTAATTTTGGCATGTTCAATTTTTTTGTTTACAAAATTTCGGAATTTTTTATATTCAACTTCTTTTTGTTTATCATTTGGTTTTAAGTACCACTTCCTATAAAGTCTGTCACGTTTTTTACAAAGGTCTAATAATTCGTCATTCATCCACAAATTTATTTTTCGCATTTTGTTGTTTCTCTTTATCTTGATTTTTGCTTGATCATAAATGTTATTAAACATTCTATGCATCTGATCACATAATTCATCAGTATTGGTGCAGCTTAATAAATGATCCCAGTGGGTGCTCGATATTAAAGCATTTACTTTTCTATCGCTAATACATACATCTTCGTTGGTATTATTCCTTCTGCTATGATTTTTATTGGAGTTTTTGAAAGTTAGTCCGCATGTAAGGGAATAGTGATCAGATATGTTGGTTTGGATAACAAATGAGTCTATATTCGCTTCCTTGCATCTGATGAAGAGATGATCTATATTAGTGCTTGCGTTTCTAATTAGGTCTTTTCTGGTGCTCTCATAGTTTATTTGCTGCAAGCCATGTGACGACTGTAAATCAAGATATTTTAGTGCTTTATTATCCAGTTTGTGCAAATCAATATTATTATCACCAACTATTATTATATCATTCTTATCTTTAATTTTACTCAGTACATGTTCAAGATCTTCGTTAAACGTTACAGTGCTAAGAGAGGGTGGTCGATAGGTCGCAATCAAGGCAATGAATTGGTTTTCTATCTTTATATTTAACTGTATTGATTCAAATGAGACCGCGTTAGGAATACAGCATTCCTACGCTAATTGATTTCTGATATATACTGCTATTCCTCCCCCCCTCGCATTATCTCTGCATCTGAACTCTGAATTAAAACCATAAATTGAAAATAAACAACTTTCGCTAGTAGTTATATTTGTTTCCACTAAAACAATAATATCCACTGTGATGACGCAAAATTCTGCGTCACACATTATTTCACACTATTTGAATGTTCAATACTAAACTTGTATTTTTCCTTATACTACATATATATACATAATCGAATCTAATATAAATAATGTAATGAATAACGTATTAATATAAGGCAATAAATATAAGTGATAGTGAAATAAGAGGAAAATATGTTAAAATAACTAGAAATAAGTATATAAGTAAAATAAGAATTAGTCATAAGGAATACAAACGGTGACCAGAACGAACAACGCAGAACAACGCAGAACAATTCATGGAAATAACGGGACCAACAAGCACAAGAGCATTCCTACGAGAAAGAGCGAGAGAAGAGTGGACAAAGACATGCGTACACAGCGGAACAAAATCCGCGCACAAACATATAAAAGGAACGAGCTCAACCACATTTTCTGCATTCGATGCAGGCATAATCTCTACCGCAGTGAGTTTTTTGCCTCTCATATTCTGCATTATTTCTTGTTTCACACTTTCGGAAGAGAATTTCACAACAATAGCGTTTTGTTTCTGCTTTGTGCGGTATGCGTCAGCTATTGAGTTTTCGGGCAGTTTTACATTGATTAACTGCTACGTTGTGCACAATTCTCTTAACATTTTCGTTGGTTCTCTTTGGCACATTCTTGATCGTGTTGTTTTTAGATAGCGATGCTTGTTCTAAGTTGTTTATCTTCTGCTCTAAGACATTAAAGGCCCAACCATGCAATGCATATGCATGTTAAGTTTTATGAGAGAACTCAACGAAAAGCAAGCTATTCATTCCATGCATCAGTAGAACGACCAAGCATTGCATGAAATTGAAAGCAATTAAAACAGCTGTTTCATAGTTCAGAAAAACACCACATATGTCTTCTTCTGCTTTTAAGGGTTGCCTAGCCTCACATGAAAAGTTGAGATTCGCGTAGTACGCCTCCTCAAAACTGAAGAAATTGTTTAATGTTGCATAAAATTAATTAAAAACTTTAAAGAGAGTCATATAGTATTTTTTTTATAACTTTTAGTAGATTTCTGGGACTTTTCAATAGGAAAACACTAAATAAAATAATAAAATTTTAGGTTGCAAGAATTTAAGTTGCAAATTCGTATGCGGTGGTAACTCAGTTTCCGTTGCTTGTGACGGAAAGTACGATCCAGACCGCATATTCGTATTCACGCTATGCAAGAAGAGAGAGAACGAACTTGACGAAACTATGCATGTGCATAGCATGCATGTTCATGGATGCGCAAATGGGATTCAGTGTATTCGTAGTTTCTCTCTTTTCATGCATAGCATGCATATGCATTGCATGGTTGGGCCTTAATGCGTTTGTCCTTCTCTTCATTCTTTTGCTTAAGCTCTTTGACTTCCAATGATAACTGGGAGACAGCTTCGTTAAGTTTGACAAACATATTTGTCATCTCTTTCTTTAGCTTGTCATGTGCACTTGTTATACGATTGCTAAGTTGGTATGTCAAATTCTTAATGTCAGTGGTATCAGTTTTAAGTTCAGTAGTAGTAGCTTTGATAGTGCAAATTTCATTATTTATGGTCATCATGGACAGCGAATCATTTGTTTTAAGCCGTTTAGCTTGGTTGTCCTCCTCCAATTCTACATTTCGTTGTTTTTGTGATTGGTGTGTCGAACCAGTGTTTGCACTAATTGTTGGAGAATTTACTAATTTACCTTTCTGGCGGCAGTTTTGACATTTCCATTCAGTTCTACGGTCGTTGTTCATCTTTGAATAAGTGAACTCAGAGACCGCAAAATGGAATTTTGAACCACAGTGATAACACTTTACACACTCGCCCGATCCTGGCTTGGAACACGTAAGGCACACATTCTTACTCAGCTCTGTTGCATCTTTTTGCTCCATACTATTCGATTGAAAACCGTCCTTCAGATTCACAGGTAGTAGTTGAAAGTGTAGTTCTATTTTATTTGGCTCACCACATAGATTTGATCAAAAAAATCTATTTTTACGAGTTTCTATACGTTCAGCTTAATATTTAATCAATTTTTAACAGATGATCACTTTTTGAGGAGTTAAAATTTTAATTGACAGATCGACTTGGTAGGCAAAAACACGTCCATACACAACGAACGAACAAACAAGAGATGTTTATTGCATATTCATTCAGATGTTTATTGCATATTCAAGAGATGCATATTCATGAATATGAAGAACATTTAACCATTATTAAAAATGTTTGCTTCATTCCTTTTGTAATTCCAATAGTTTGAAACGATGCGATTTTCTTTGGTCGTTTTAATGACCTATATCGCGATTTCAATATTAGGTTTTTTCAAACCATATCCATAGCCGGGGTGGCTCAGGGCTGTCCAGGTTCGTCTCAAGAAATTTTTAGTAATAAGGGCCACTGTTGAGTTTATTATCAGTTTATTGTTGAACTCTACGATACGATTACAATGGTGCATTAACAATATTCCGTATAATATTCTATAAATAAAAACTGACTTAATAATCTAAATCTCTAACTAAAATAAATTTCATACCTATAAATAAAAACTGAGGCGTGTTACAGCGAGGAGAGTTACCGTTGCCGTTGTTGTCTTTGTCCTGGTCTTAGTACCTTTAGTGTCGGCCGCGCTGAGTTGGATTACTGGAATTAATACTCTGAAGTTCTAACAACGCATAGGGGCAGGACGTAGGAACATCGCAGCTGAGCACGTGGTGGTCGACTTGGCCTCGCACGTGTCCCAACCGCGATCGCTATCCTCAGCCGGATCATGTGGTGGTCGACTTGGCCTGCCACAGGAGTCCGACCGTGGGTGCGTAGGAGCCGGGGTGGGTATTTTGGAGAGGCTAAATATTGGAGAGAGGCTAACGAGAAGGGAGAGGCTCAATATTGGTGAGAGCCTCCAGGTTGAGGAGAGGCTAGTAAGTTGGGAGAGGCTAATAAGTTGGTAGAGGCTAATAAGTTGGGAGAGGCTAGTAAGTTGGGAGAGGCTAGTAAGTTGGGAGAGGCTAGTAAGTTGGGAGAGATTATGCGTTGCTGGAACTTACCGAGATGTTTCTGCTTTCCTGTCTGAAAACCAAGTGACCGAACTTCACTGTCGTTCCGATTTTATATCCGTTGCTTGAAGTTCGTTTCGTCTATTGCCTGACTCGCTCTAACTACGTGTGTCTTGCTCTAGCACATACCAAACATTATCTCAGTGTAAATGTGTACATGTATGCGTGAACAACCTACATGTCTCTGTCTCGCTCGGATATACAAGATTACTAATGTTTTCCTAACAGGGATGCATTAAAAGTAATGATTGAACTACAATAGTGCTTAATGGTAATAAATTTCTTCTTTTGAAATTTATTTCAACGTACTAAAAACTAAAATTATTTCATTTTCAACTTATTATATATTATTCATTAAGTAAACTTAGTTATTAGGTAACTTATAGTAGTAATTAATTAATTGGACTTATGATACTGACACTATAATTTGTGTATGAGAGGGTGGTTCGCAGAACACTCCCTCACAAGTTTCCGAATTATGGCAATGAAAAGCATTGCCACGCCCATTTAATCCTCGTCCATACACAACGAACGAACAAACAAGAGATGTTTATTGCATATTCATTCAGATGTTTATTGCATATTCATGAATATGATGAATCATGAATTCATGAATATGAAGAACATTTAACCATTATTAAAAATGTTTGCTTCATTCCTTTTCGTTGATACAAATTTCGGATTTTTTGCAAGCTTCATATGAATGTGCCACGCCTTTCTGTTATCCGATCAACTTCATATTTTACAGAAATTATTTCTTTATCCAATGGAACAATTTTAGGGAGCAGTGTAAAAGAATGCTGCAAAAAATTTTCGCCCAGTAGAGCTAAGGTCCACCCTAGTGTACATTCGTCCTATGACTCTATTTTCTCGTTTTCTCTCTACCCAGCCATTCTGTTTTTGGAGAATGAATTGCTCCGGTATTTTAACTCGGATTAAAAATGCGTACAAGTATTTTAATAGGTTGCCTTTTATTTTTATACAATGTAAGGTTTTATATTTCTTTTTCTATTGTTATTATAATTATATGGGTTTCACTTTTAATTTTAATTAATTATAATTTAATTAATTTAATTTAATTATAATTATACCCTACCCTTAAGGAATAAGGAATATACCAGGAATATATATTCTTGATCAGCGTGACCTCCTAAGTCGATTTAGCGATGTAGAACCATTCACGATCCAAGTTTTCAGATTCCTAGGCGTAATATGTTCCAAATTATGGCAATTAAAAGCATTGTCGCGCCCGTTTAATCCTCCTATTCCTAGGTCACATAGTTTCCGAATTATGTCAATTAAAAACATTGCCATGCTCGTTTAATCCTCCTGCGGGCAGAATCGTCACAAAATCCATTTGTAGTGCAACTCCGCAGTGAAAGAACATTCACGATGCAAGTTTTCAGATTCCTAGGCCTAATAGTTTTGGAATTATTGCAATTAAAAGCATTGCCACAACCATTTAATCCTCCTAGGGGCAGAATTTTCCACAAATCCATTTGTAGTGCAACTCTGCAGTGTAAGACCATTCAGGACGCAAGTTCTACGCCTAATGGTTACCGAATTATGGAAATTAAAAGCACTACCACGATCATTTAATCCTCCTAGGGGACGAATTTTCACAAAATCCATTTGTAGTGCAACTCTGTAGTGTAAGAACAGTCACGATGCAAGTTTTCAGATTCCTAGTTCTAATAGTTTCGGAATTATGGCAATTAAAATCATAGCCAGGCCCATTTAATCCTCCTAGGGGACGAATTTTCACAAAATGCATTTGTAGTGCAACTCTGTAGTGTAAGACCATTCACTTATACTACATATATATACATAATCGAATCTAATATAAATAATGTAATGAATAACGTATTAATATAAGGCAATAAATATAAGTGATAGTGAAATAAGAGGAAAATATGTTAAAATAACTAGAAATAAGTATATAAGTAAAATAAGAATTAGTCATAAGGAATACAAACGGTGACCAGAACGAACAACGCAGAACAACGCAGAACAATTCATGGAAATAACGGGACCAACAAGCACAAGAGCATTCCTACGAGAAAGAGCGAGAGAAGAGTGGACAAAGACATGCGTACACAGCGGAACAAAATCCGCGCACAAACATATAAAAGGAACGAGCTCAACCACATTTTCTGCATTCGATGCAGGCATAATCTCTACCGCAGTGAGTTTTTTGCCTCTCATATTCTGCATTATTTCTTGTTTCACACTTTCGGAAGAGAATTTCACAACAATAGCGTTTTGTTTCTGCTTTGTGCGGTATGCGTCAGCTATTGAGTTTTCGGGCAGTTTTACATTGATTAACTGCTACGTTGTGCACAATTCTCTTAACATTTTCGTTGGTTCTCTTTGGCACATTCTTGATCGTGTTGTTTTTAGATAGCGATGCTTGTTCTAAGTTGTTTATCTTCTGCTCTAAGACATTAAAGGCCCAACCATGCAATGCATATGCATGTTAAGTTTTATGAGAGAACTCAACGAAAAGCAAGCTATTCATTCCATGCATCAGTAGAACGACCAAGCATTGCATGAAATTGAAAGCAATTAAAACAGCTGTTTCATAGTTCAGAAAAACACCACATATGTCTTCTTCTGCTTTTAAGGGTTGCCTAGCCTCACATGAAAAGTTGAGATTCGCGTAGTACGCCTCCTCAAAACTGAAGAAATTGTTTAATGTTGCATAAAATTAATTAAAAACTTTAAAGAGAGTCATATAGTATTTTTTTTATAACTTTTAGTAGATTTCTGGGACTTTTCAATAGGAAAACACTAAATAAAATAATAAAATTTTAGGTTGCAAGAATTTAAGTTGCAAATTCGTATGCGGTGGTAACTCAGTTTCCGTTGCTTGTGACGGAAAGTACGATCCAGACCGCATATTCGTATTCACGCTATGCAAGAAGAGAGAGAACGAACTTGACGAAACTATGCATGTGCATAGCATGCATGTTCATGGATGCGCAAATGGGATTCAGTGTATTCGTAGTTTCTCTCTTTTCATGCATAGCATGCATATGCATTGCATGGTTGGGCCTTAATGCGTTTGTCCTTCTCTTCATTCTTTTGCTTAAGCTCTTTGACTTCCAATGATAACTGGGAGACAGCTTCGTTAAGTTTGACAAACATATTTGTCATCTCTTTCTTTAGCTTGTCATGTGCACTTGTTATACGATTGCTAAGTTGGTATGTCAAATTCTTAATGTCAGTGGTATCAGTTTTAAGTTCAGTAGTAGTAGCTTTGATAGTGCAAATTTCATTATTTATGGTCATCATGGACAGCGAATCATTTGTTTTAAGCCGTTTAGCTTGGTTGTCCTCCTCCAATTCTACATTTCGTTGTTTTTGTGATTGGTGTGTCGAACCAGTGTTTGCACTAATTGTTGGAGAATTTACTAATTTACCTTTCTGGCGGCAGTTTTGACATTTCCATTCAGTTCTACGGTCGTTGTTCATCTTTGAATAAGTGAACTCAGAGACCGCAAAATGGAATTTTGAACCACAGTGATAACACTTTACACACTCGCCCGATCCTGGCTTGGAACACGTAAGGCACACATTCTTACTCAGCTCTGTTGCATCTTTTTGCTCCATACTATTCGATTGAAAACCGTCCTTCAGATTCACAGGTAGTAGTTGAAAGTGTAGTTCTATTTTATTTGGCTCACCACATAGATTTGATCAAAAAAATCTATTTTTACGAGTTTCTATACGTTCAGCTTAATATTTAATCAATTTTTAACAGATGATCACTTTTTGAGGAGTTAAAATTTTAATTGACAGATCGACTTGGTAGGCAAAAACACGTCCATACACAACGAACGAACAAACAAGAGATGTTTATTGCATATTCATTCAGATGTTTATTGCATATTCAAGAGATGCATATTCATGAATATGAAGAACATTTAACCATTATTAAAAATGTTTGCTTCATTCCTTTTGTAATTCCAATAGTTTGAAACGATGCGATTTTCTTTGGTCGTTTTAATGACCTATATCGCGATTTCAATATTAGGTTTTTTCAAACCATATCCATAGCCGGGGTGGCTCAGGGCTGTCCAGGTTCGTCTCAAGAAATTTTTAGTAATAAGGGCCACTGTTGAGTTTATTATCAGTTTATTGTTGAACTCTACGATACGATTACAATGGTGCATTAACAATATTCCGTATAATATTCTATAAATAAAAACTGACTTAATAATCTAAATCTCTAACTAAAATAAATTTCATACCTATAAATAAAAACTGAGGCGTGTTACAGCGAGGAGAGTTACCGTTGCCGTTGTTGTCTTTGTCCTGGTCTTAGTACCTTTAGTGTCGGCCGCGCTGAGTTGGATTACTGGAATTAATACTCTGAAGTTCTAACAACGCATAGGGGCAGGACGTAGGAACATCGCAGCTGAGCACGTGGTGGTCGACTTGGCCTCGCACGTGTCCCAACCGCGATCGCTATCCTCAGCCGGATCATGTGGTGGTCGACTTGGCCTGCCACAGGAGTCCGACCGTGGGTGCGTAGGAGCCGGGGTGGGTATTTTGGAGAGGCTAAATATTGGAGAGAGGCTAACGAGAAGGGAGAGGCTCAATATTGGTGAGAGCCTCCAGGTTGAGGAGAGGCTAGTAAGTTGGGAGAGGCTAATAAGTTGGTAGAGGCTAATAAGTTGGGAGAGGCTAGTAAGTTGGGAGAGGCTAGTAAGTTGGGAGAGGCTAGTAAGTTGGGAGAGATTATGCGTTGCTGGAACTTACCGAGATGTTTCTGCTTTCCTGTCTGAAAACCAAGTGACCGAACTTCACTGTCGTTCCGATTTTATATCCGTTGCTTGAAGTTCGTTTCGTCTATTGCCTGACTCGCTCTAACTACGTGTGTCTTGCTCTAGCACATACCAAACATTATCTCAGTGTAAATGTGTACATGTATGCGTGAACAACCTACATGTCTCTGTCTCGCTCGGATATACAAGATTACTAATGTTTTCCTAACAGGGATGCATTAAAAGTAATGATTGAACTACAATAGTGCTTAATGGTAATAAATTTCTTCTTTTGAAATTTATTTCAACGTACTAAAAACTAAAATTATTTCATTTTCAACTTATTATATATTATTCATTAAGTAAACTTAGTTATTAGGTAACTTATAGTAGTAATTAATTAATTGGACTTATGATACTGACACTATAATTTGTGTATGAGAGGGTGGTTCGCAGAACACTCCCTCACAAGTTTCCGAATTATGGCAATGAAAAGCATTGCCACGCCCATTTAATCCTCGTCCATACACAACGAACGAACAAACAAGAGATGTTTATTGCATATTCATTCAGATGTTTATTGCATATTCATGAATATGATGAATCATGAATTCATGAATATGAAGAACATTTAACCATTATTAAAAATGTTTGCTTCATTCCTTTTCGTTGATACAAATTTCGGATTTTTTGCAAGCTTCATATGAATGTGCCACGCCTTTCTGTTATCCGATCAACTTCATATTTTACAGAAATTATTTCTTTATCCAATGGAACAATTTTAGGGAGCAGTGTAAAAGAATGCTGCAAAAAATTTTCGCCCAGTAGAGCTAAGGTCCACCCTAGTGTACATTCGTCCTATGACTCTATTTTCTCGTTTTCTCTCTACCCAGCCATTCTGTTTTTGGAGAATGAATTGCTCCGGTATTTTAACTCGGATTAAAAATGCGTACAAGTATTTTAATAGGTTGCCTTTTATTTTTATACAATGTAAGGTTTTATATTTCTTTTTCTATTGTTATTATAATTATATGGGTTTCACTTTTAATTTTAATTAATTATAATTTAATTAATTTAATTTAATTATAATTATACCCTACCCTTAAGGAATAAGGAATATACCAGGAATATATATTCTTGATCAGCGTGACCTCCTAAGTCGATTTAGCGATGTAGAACCATTCACGATCCAAGTTTTCAGATTCCTAGGCGTAATATGTTCCAAATTATGGCAATTAAAAGCATTGTCGCGCCCGTTTAATCCTCCTATTCCTAGGTCACATAGTTTCCGAATTATGTCAATTAAAAACATTGCCATGCTCGTTTAATCCTCCTGCGGGCAGAATCGTCACAAAATCCATTTGTAGTGCAACTCCGCAGTGAAAGAACATTCACGATGCAAGTTTTCAGATTCCTAGGCCTAATAGTTTTGGAATTATTGCAATTAAAAGCATTGCCACAACCATTTAATCCTCCTAGGGGCAGAATTTTCCACAAATCCATTTGTAGTGCAACTCTGCAGTGTAAGACCATTCAGGACGCAAGTTCTACGCCTAATGGTTACCGAATTATGGAAATTAAAAGCACTACCACGATCATTTAATCCTCCTAGGGGACGAATTTTCACAAAATCCATTTGTAGTGCAACTCTGTAGTGTAAGAACAGTCACGATGCAAGTTTTCAGATTCCTAGTTCTAATAGTTTCGGAATTATGGCAATTAAAATCATAGCCAGGCCCATTTAATCCTCCTAGGGGACGAATTTTCACAAAATCCATTTGTAGTGCAACTCTGTAGTGTAAGACCATTCACGATGCAAGTTTTTAGAGTCCTAGGCCTAATAGTTTCCGAATTATGGGAATTAAAAGCATTACCACGCCCATTTAATCCTCCTAAGGGCAGAATTGTAACAAAATCCATTTGTAGTGCAGCTCTATAGTCTAAGAACATTCACGATGCAAGTTTTCAGATTCCTAGGCCTAATACTTCGGAATTATGGCAACTAAAAGCATTGCTACGGCCATTTAATCCCCCTAGGGGCGGAATTTTCACAAAATTCATTTGTAGTACAACTCTGCAATGCAAGAACAGTCACGATGCAAGTTTTCAGATTCCCAGGCCTAATAGTTTCCAAATGTTGGCAATTAAAAGCGTTACCACGCCTATTTAATCCTCCTAGAGGACGAATTTTCACAAAATTCATTTGTAGTGCAACTCTGCAGTGTAAGAACTTTCACGATGTAAGTTTTCAGATTCCTAGGCCTAATAGTTTTCGAATTATGGAAATTAAAACCATTGCCACTACCATCTAATCCTCCTAGGGGCAGAATTTTCACAAAATCCATTTGTAGTGCAACTCTGCAGTGTAAGAACTTTCACGATGCAAGTTTTCAGATTCTTAGGTATAATAGTTTCCGCATTATGGCAATTAAAAATATTGCCGCGCCCATTAAGTCCTCCAAGGCGCAGAATTTTCAACAAATCCATTTGTAGTGCAATTTTGCCGTGTAAGACAATTCACAATGCAAGTCCTACGCCTAATGGTTACCGAATTATAGCAATAAGCATTTCCTCCAACATTTAATCCTCTTAGGGGTAGAATTGTAACAAAATCCATTTGTAGTGCAACTCTGCAGTGTAAGAACATTCACGCCGCAAGTTTTCAGATTCCTAGGCCTAATAGTTTCGGAATTATGGCAACTACAAGCATTGCCACACCCATTTAATCCTCCTAGGGGCAGAATTGTAACAAAATCCACTTGTAGTGCAACTCTACAGTGTAGCAATATGGCAACACTGTTTGAAGTTGAACACTGAGTGAAGTTATATTTTTTTGTGCTCCTGTGTTTTCGATTATTTTTTTGTATTAGACTGCCAGTAGTAATATTGGTGCAATTGTCTTAAATTACAGCTAAAAGCTTAAACAGCAAGCTGAATTGAATATTCTGATCAATACAGACTATTTATAGATTTTCCACAAAACTTTTCTTCAACTTTGGTTCGCTTCTCTAACTATGGATACACTCTAAACTTTGCGCCAAAAAGGTGTTTCACCTCGCTCTCCCTGTCAGTACTGTGTTACGGATGCAAAGGATGCGAGTGGTCTTCGTAATGCCTTCCGTGTTCGAGCTCCGACCGACAGGAATATTGCACCCCCCCATAATCTTCAAACTTCACTCTCCAGATGATCGCACTAAATTAATGAAGTCGGTGGCAGACTTTTGTAAAGATAAGAAAAGGCAGATATCGCTAAACGACATCGGTGTAGACCAGCGGTGCCCAAGAGCAGCCATTCGGCTACTCAATTTTTGACTCACATAATATGTATACATTGAGAGCGTTAACGAAATCTCGTCAGTAGCTTCCGAGACAGCGGCGAGGTAGGGTTGTATGCTGCGATTGTTTGATTTTGCTACACCCAAAAAATTATTGTTGTTTGTCTTTATGACAAAGTTTATGTGAATGTTCCCTATATATTAAAAAATTATTCCCTATATATTAAAATAATTATTATTGCATTATCTACTTTAGATTATAAAATATTATTGCATAACTACTCTATTTTACAAAATATTACATTTACATTACTTATTTCAAGTTAATTTCCGATCTTATGCTTCATTCGAAATGTACTGCAATAATCCAAATATGTAGCGTGCAAACAAACAAAAATCCAAAAATATTCATTCTTTGCGTTTCAGCGCATATATTTTTCACAGTGCTAAGTGAAAAAATGTCCAATACATACTCAAAATGTGATAGTGTGTGTTTGGACATCGCTGGTGTAGACTGTAATGGAAAAGTGGCAATTTTTGAATCCCTTACAAAGAAAAACCGTGTCCTAATGCAACATGCTACACAGTTAAAAAGAAGAAATAAACTGTTTGCTGCCTTCTCAAGGCGTGGATTTGTTTTTTTGAAAAAAAATCGCGATGATCAGCTGCAACGAGTGAGGAGTTCGGAGAACATTGATGCGATCGCAGTTTGAACCAGTTATGTAGGAGCAAACACATTATGCGTAAATTTATGTTATCCGTTACCAGTGGCGTAGCTAGGTAACCAAGGGCCCTGAGGCAAATTAAAAAATGGGGCCCCACTGCTATGTAAACTGATTAGGTTTTATCAAATAAAAATATGAAATATACAAATATTTTAAAAATGCTAAGCTACTTAAGCTCTTTTTGTGCACTGCAGGGCAGGTAATAATAATATTAAACAGTAACAACATAAATTACAATTAATAGTTGGTGTAGGTTTGGCTCATAAAACGAAATAGAGAATATTCAAGGGTTTATTATATAAAGGTCGACCCTACCAACTGACTAACTGCTTTAGTTTTCGCAAAAGTATCAATGACTTCGTTTAAATCCAGACTTGATGCGGTTTTGTTTTCAATTGCTATTAGCGATAAATGTCGGAGTCGAGTTTGGCTCTTATTATTTCTTAAATAATTTTTTATTATTTTTAATTTGCTAAATTACCTTTCAGCTGCTGCAGAAGTGACAGGAATTGTACACCATTAAACACACCACTCATCACACTGGCTCCACCATAGCCTTGCCCCACACATTTTTTTAAATCAATATTTTTGTCGATAAATATGGCGCCATGTTTGATGGCTGCATAGAAGCCTAGAAACATTTCTTAACACCTATTGTTCTGCTTGATGTCTGTTGGAAATGGTCCTAAAGGCTGTAAAGGCCCCATATCAAGAATTTGACGTTTTTCGTTATCACTTAATATTTTGTTCGTGAAGTTTCCCAAATCATAAGAAGATTTGTCGTACACATTTTCGAAAAATGTAGAGGTCTGTGGTTCCTCCAAACCCTCCGCTCTTATGTGTGTCATGCAAACATCATCCACGTTCACATAATCGGCGGCGGAGGTATCTCCAACTGCAATAATTGTCGAATCTTCTTCAGTAGGCTTCTCAACCAACACTGCAGTTACCACATTACTTGAGTCACTATCAATAGAAATATTTTGGAAAGATGTACTTGTAGAAGGCTGACTAAAAAACTTGTCAATTTTGCGCAATTTTTGTTTACTATCTTCTCTTTCTTGGCGTTGTTTGCGTTTATATGCACCACTGGGTATCTTCTTTTTATCCATAATTTTAGTTTTCTAATTTATTTAAACAATACAATATTAGATTGTGCTCGAGTAGGTAGGTACTCACTGTTCACTGACGACGTTAAAAGTAAAATAAAAGTAAAGAGAAACACAATGATACGCTACAAGTGTCGTTGGGGAATCCCCGGAAAAAAAATTATCACCGTTAGTGTTACCACATTTAACGCAGGAGACCATGAACGATCTCCTGCCCGCAGACCGGAATTAATGTACCTACTGCAGATGACTTGCATTTTTTCACGATATTTCGCGTTATACAATTTCGGCTATAGCCGTCGGCGGGGGGAGTAAAGTGACTGTAACCTGGACGGTTGGTTGGCTGGAAGTTGTGGCTTAGAACAAAAAATAATTAAAACGTTGAGTGGTTGAAAAGAATAAATTAATGAAGAAGGAAGGAAGGAAGAATGAGAATGTAATCGTATGGAAATCCAGAGAATGTATGTGACTCTTCAGCTTAATTTCAGAGATGCAGCTTAATGAGCTGAAGACATGCTAATTATTTGAAAGCTGCTGATATCTGAAGGGGATGAGATAAATTTATAGCTCAGAGAAGAACGCAAGAAATGTGGCGAAAAGGGAGAAAGGAAAAAAGGAATAGATGAGGATGAGGATGAGGTTGAGGAAGAGCACACGTAGTAGATTTGCAAATGTTTTTTAAAATTTAAAACTGAATATAATATTTCAATTAATAAATAATTCTTTGATTCCTTATGGCAGTGCAATAAAGTAAAATATACCTGTACAATTTCTAATTTAATTCAATTTTAAACTTTATAAGTACTCTCTGTCAAATCCTCGATATTGCTATAAATAATTTAAGATTCTTCATTTCATTTCCTTATGCAAATTAATTAGCAATCAATAAGCTAGATCAAAAAGAAATTATGCAATAAATCAATAACGTGTCCAACAATAATACAACAATAATGTCAACTATAGATTTGACACGATTTATTGACTTAACGGACTTCAATATGAGTGGTAAAATCAAATAAATTAGAACCACTATATTGACCAGTACAAAAAAGTTTATTGACATTAGCTTACTTACTCCTGATACAGCATTAATTTTTTAACCGTTCTCGAAAAAAAATCTTAATTCGAATTCACAATAAAACGCACATCGATGAATAATAAAACGCACATATCACTATCCGTCAAATTGACAACACTGCCAACCTACAGAAAGAATTTAGGGGAATTCCCTAGGCATAACTTTTGAATTTCTCTCAACTGAGTTGTCATGATTAAAGTGGGGTTGCAACCTGTCATATTTATTTTGAAAATGGGAGAAATTTCCAAAAGTTCGATCGAGATTTCTGGTAAGGATTCGAGGGCCCCCTGAGTATGAGGGCCCCGGGGCACTGCCCCGCCTAGCCCCTAGGTAGCTACGCCACTGTCCGTTACTCGTCGACGTGTGTTTTATTTTTTTATTAAGTATTATACTCTTGTAATCTGTATTAAAATATTTAATTTTCTAAGATATATTTTTATGGACTTCTTGCAATATCTAACTCTACATTCTACAGCTTGGCACTATTTTCTACTTGCTCCTCTATTCTCTACCACTCTCTGCTTTATGTTGTCTGGTGCTCTGAATGTTATTTCGTCGCTGATGATTTCCGGTCATCTTGAGTCGAACGCTGGCGTAAGCAAAAAAGGCATAGTTGATATTTTTGATGGTATGAACTCAGGTTTTAAGATAGCTTGCTTTAATGTAAGAAGCCTGTCAGACGATAAATTTGATTTAGTTAGATACACCTTTGAAAATACGGATATGGATCTGGTGTGTGTTAGAGAAACATGGCTTCATCCAGATCTTGAAGATGCTTGTCTTAACCTCAGGGGTTATAGAACACTACGTAATGACAGGCCGGACAGAAGAGGTGGTGGAGTTGCTATTTTCTATAAATGTTATCTCAATGTTGATGTAGTTGGCAAGTCGAATGGATCTGATGTTGAATTCTTGAATATTAGAATATGCAACTCCAATTACAAAATCCTTGTCGCTTGTGTGTACAATCCCAACCGTAACAACTGTCTTGAACCCTTTTTCAGTAATCGTCAAGAGTCTCTTTTTGATTACGATTATTATATAGTATGAGGTGACTTTAACATAAATATCCTGTCTCCCGAACCTGCTACTAACAACTTCCTTGGTAACCTGAACACTGTTGGTCTAGAGGTCGTAAGCTCATGTGTGCCTACTCGTTATGCAACCAATGCTAGGCCCAGCCTACTTGACATATTTGCTGTGTCTGACCTGAATCTTGTTTTGTTCTGTGACCAAACCACGTTCATATCTGACCACGATCTTATTTTCTGTACTATTAATCTTAAATTGTCGCCAACTGTTGAACCTGACCATTTTGATTTTCGGGACTATAAATCTATTGACCATAATTCAATGTACCGTGACGTGTCCTGTATTGATTGGTCGATGTGCTGGCACTCTATATCTGTAGATGACAAATTAAACTTCTTTACTAGTACTGTGTTAACCATTCTTGACCGGCATGTACCTCTCCGAAAAGTTCAAATGAGAAACAGTGAAGTTCCCTGGTTCACTAATTTGGTTAAGCGTGCACTTATAGAAAAATACAGAATGCATCGTATATGGAAAAAGAATAATTCCATTATAAACTATCAAAATTACAAGAAAGCGAGAAATCTTGCCACAGCCGCAGTAAGAAGTGCAAAACCAGTTTTTTACAGGTCAAAGTTAGATGCGTCCTTGCCTACAAAAAAGCTCTGGAGCAATCTAAAACAAATTGGTGTATGCAATAACACCAGCACGCGTTGTGATATAAATCCTGACGAAATAAATAATTATTTCATAACTAACTCTGTTAGAGACTCGTCTTGTTTCCAATCATATGATTTCAAATAATGGTTGCAACGGATTCCAATTTGAGGCAGTTGGTATTCCAGACTTATTTAGATGTGTAAACAAAATTAGGTCTAATGCCATTGGATCCGATATGATACCGATACAATTTCTTAAGTTAATTTTAACGCACGTAGCGAGTCCTTTGGTACATATCATAAATCATTGCTTCACTACGTCAAATTTCCCCAAAGTATGGAAGCTTGCCATAATAACCCTTATACCTAAGACATCAAATCCTCATAGCGATTATCGTCCGATTAGTATCCTCTCTTCAGTATCTAAGATTATGGAAATGCTAATGGCTGAGCAAATAACAAAATACATATATAAATGATAATAATATGCTATCACCGCTACAATTCAAGACAAAATTGTTTTTGTGCTTCAGACAAAAGCACAGCTGCTCGACCGCAATTCTGAAAGTGCTGGACGACATACGGATACCTTTCGACAATGGCCATCTCACTCTCCTCTGCCTGCTTGATTTCTCCAAAGCCTTTGACCATGTAGATCACAATATACTATGCCACAAACTTAGTATCTATTATAACTTTTCTTCGAACGCAGTTCGACTGATGTACAACTACCTTTCTAATAGGCACCAAAGGGTTTGTGTTAACAATTCTTATTCGACTTTCCAGCAGACAAAGATTGGAGTCCCTCAAGGTTCCATTCTTGGTCCACTCCTTTTCAGCATGTTCATTAATGACATTTGCTCTGTAAGCTAATGCTGAACCCCTTAAAGTCTACCGTTCTGCCTATATCTAAATCTGCTGTAAAGACCTGTGACTTACCTGACATAATCTTAAACGGCAGCAAATTGGATTTTGTTTACAAAGCAAAAAATTTTGGCTTTGTCACTAACACTAAACTAACTTGCATAGACCACATAAGCTTAATTATTAAAATAATCTATATGAAACTGAGGAATCTAAGGAGATCTGCTTATTTCATCCCAATAACTACTAGGAAATTACTGGCTGTACAAATGATAATTCCTTTATTAACATACTCCGAAAATGTATACTGCAAGCTTGATTACTCATCTAAACAGAGGCTGCAAGTAGCATACAATAATGTTATCCGTTATGTCTTTGGACTACGCAGACTAGAGAGTGTTTCTGCTTATAGTAACGAAATCCTTGGTTGTAGTTTGTTTAACTATTTAAAGGCGAGAAATTGTTTGTTTCTCTTTGAATTAATCTATACAAGAACTCCTGCTTACTTATTTGAGAAACTTAATTTCTGCAGATCGGCTAGGTGCGCTAGTTTTATTGTTCCATGCCACAGGTTTCTTGCACCCGGCCGATTGTTTTACGTCAGCGCCATTCAGTTGTGGAATTCATTACCAGTAGAGATAAAGCGAACTACTAATAAGAGCATTTTCAGGCAACTAATTTTCCAATAATTTTCTCATAATTTCTCATTTTCCTCCTATTTATCTACGATCTATATTCCTAGCTATTCTGATCCCTGTTTAATTATTCTATGTTTTCTTAAGATATTTATACTTCCTAACCATACATCGTACCGATATATCTACCTCACTTTTTATTTTTAAATGTTAAGTTAAGTTAGTTAAGAATCAAATTTGTAAATCTTATGTCAAATTATGCACCCGTTGATATGCATTAAAAAGAATGTTCTCTTATGTGCTACAAGAATAACTAAATAAATAAAAACCAGAAAGAGTGTTAACTTCTGGCCTGGCCGAAGTTCATATACCCTACACACGTTTACTTAAAAATTAGGCGTGGCAATGGTCTAATTTTTTTTTTCTTCTAAATCTCAAATAGCCTGTGATGACAGAGAGTGCCAAATTTGATGAAAATATCTCTTATTCGTCCTCCTGTAATCGAGTTTTCTTTTAATTAGTTGGCGGACCACGCCCATTTTTGGTAGTCTGTTTTGGCCAGGGACAGTGGAGTTCTGGACAAAATTTCAACCCCAAATTCGCTCTACAAGCTGAGAAATTGAGCTATAAGCATGGATTAATTTATACTCACTATAAAAAGTAGGCGTGGCAATGGTCCGATTTTGCCCATTTTCAATACCAATGAGTTTCTGATGATAGACAATATTCGTACCAAATTTTATGAAAATATCTCTTCGTTGTCCTGTAATCGAGTTTTATTTAATTAGTGGGCGGACCACGCCCATTTTTGGTAGTCTGTTTTGGTCAGGGACAGTGGACTTCTGGACAAAATTTCAACACCAAATTCAGTCTACAAGCTCCGAAATTCAGCTATAAGCATGGATTAATTTATATTCACTACAAAAGTAGGCGTGGCAATGGTCCGATTTTGCCCATTTTCAATACCAATGAGTTTCTGATGATAGACAATATTCGTACCAAATTTTATGAAAATATCTCTTCGTTGTCCTGTAATCGAGTTTTATTTAATTAGTGGGTGGACCACGCCCATGTTTGGTAGTCTGTTTTGGTCAGGGACAGTGGACTTCTGGACAAAATTTCAACACCAAATTCAGTCTACAAGCTCCGAAATTCAGCTATAAGCATGGATTAATTTATATTCACTACAAAAGTAGGCGTGGTAATGGTCCATTTTCAATAGCAATGAGTTTTTTGTGATAGACAATATTCGTGCCAAGTTTCAAGAAGATATCTCTATTCTTTCTCTTGCAATCGTGATTTCCACAGCCGGACAGACAGACAGACAGATGGACGGACATGGCTAAATCGACTCAGGAGGTCACGCTGATCAAGAATATATATACATTCCTATACCTGTCACGCCTCCTTTAATGCGTTACAAACGGAAGCAGTAAGTGAATATACCCTCTCACTTCGTGTGCAGGGTATAATAAATAAATAAAGTAAAAACATTCACGATTCAATTTTCAGATTCCTAGGCCTAATAGTTTCCGAATTATGGCAATTAACATCACTACCACGCCCATTTAATCCTCCTAGAGGCAGAATTGTAACAAAATCCATTTGCAGTGCAACTCTAAATTGTAACAACATTCATGATGCGAGATTTCAGATTCCTAGGCCTAATAGTTTCGGAATTATGGCAACTAAAACCATTGCCACATCCATTTAATCCTCCTAGGGGCGGAATTTTCACAAAATCCATTTGCAGTGCAACTCTGCAGTGTAAGAACAGTCACGACGCAAGTCCTACGCCTAATGGTTACCGAATTATGGCAATTAAAAGCATTACGACGATCATTTAATCCTCCTAGGGGACGAATTTTCACAAAATCCATTTGTAGTGCAACTCTGCAGTGTAAGACCATTCACGACGCAAGTCCTACGCCTAATGGTTGCCGAATTATAGCAATAAAAAGCATTTCCACCATCATTTAATCCTCTAGGGCACGAATTTTCACAAAATCCATTTGTAGTGCAACTCTGCAGCGTAAACACATTCACGCCGCAAGTTTTCAGATTCCTAGCCCTAATAGTTTCGGAATTGTGTCACCTACAGGCATTGCCACGTCCATTTAAACCTCCTAGGGGCAGAATTGTAACAAACTCCATTTGCAGTGCAACTCTACAGTGTAAAAGCATTCACGATTCAAGTTCTCAGATTCCTAGACCTAATAGTTTCGGAATTATGGCAACTAAAAGCATTGCCACGGCCATTTAATCCTACTAGGGGCGGAATTTTCACAGAATCCATTTGTAGTGCAACTCTGCAGTGTAAGAAGAGTCACGATGCAAGTTTTCAGATTCCTAGGCCTAATGCTTTCCGAATTGTGGCAATTAAAAATATTGCCCAGCCCATTAAGTCCTCCTAGGGGCAGAATTTTCATCAAATCCATTTGTAGTGCAACTCTGCAGTGTAGGAACATTCACGATGCAAGTTTTCAGATTCCTAGGCCTAATAGTTTCCGAATTATGGCAATTAAAAGCATTGCCACGACCATTTAATCCTCCTAGGGGCAGAATTGTCACAAAATCCATTTGTAACGCAACTCTGCAGTGCAAGACCATTCACTATGCAAGTTTTCAGATTCCTAGGCCTAATAGTTTCCGAATTATGGCATCTAAAAGCATTGCGACGATCATTTGATCCTCCTAGGGGCAAAATTTCCACAAAATCCATTTGTAGTGCAACTCTGCAGTCTAAGACCATTCACGATGCAAGCTTTCAGGTTCCTATGCCTAATACTTTCCGAATGATGGCAATTAAAAGCATTGCGACGATCATTTGATCCTCCTAGGGGCAAAATTTCCAAAAAATCTAACAGTAGTGCAACTCTGCAGTGTAAGACTACTCACGATGCAAGTTTTCAGATTCCTAGTCCTAATAGTTTCGGAATTATGGCAACTAAAATCATTGTCACGCCCTTTGAATCCTCCTATTCCTAGGTCACATAGTTTCCGAATTATGGCAATTAAAAACACTGCCATGCTCGTTTAATCCTCCTGGGAAGAAGTGTCACAAAATCCATTTGTACCGGAACTCTGAAGTGTAAGAGGATTCACGATGCAAGTTTTCAGATTCCTAGGCCTAATAGTTTCCGAATTATGGCCTAATAGTTTCCGAATTATGGCTACTAAAAGCATTGCCACGATCATTTGATCCTCCATGTGCAAAATTTCCACAAAATCTAACAGTTGTGCAACTCTGCAGCGTAAGACTACTCAGTCCTAGTCCTAATAGTTTCGAAATTATGGCAACTAAAAGCATTGTCACGCCCTTTTAATCCTCCTATTCCTAGGTCACATAGTTTCCGAATTATGGCAAGTGAAAACATTGCCACGCTCGTATAATTCTCCTGGGAAGAATTGTCACAAAATCCATTTGTAACGGAACTCTGCAGTGTAAGAGAATTCACGATGCAAGTTTTCAGATTCCTAGGCCTAATAGTTTCCGAATTATGGCCTAATAGTTTCCGAATTATGGCTACTAAAAGCATTGCCACGATCATTTGATCCTCCATGTGCAAAATTTCCACAAAATCTAACTGTAGTGCAACTCTGCAGTGTAAGACCATTCACGATGCAAGTTTTCAGATTCCTAGGCCTAATAGTTTTCGAATTATGGAAATTAAAACCATTGCCACTACCATTTAATTCTCCTGGGGGCAGAATCGTCACAAAATCCATTTGTAGTGCAACTATGCAGCGTAAGATTATTCACGGTGCAAGTTTTCAGTTCTATGCCTAAGAGATTCCGAATTATGGCAATTAAAAGCAATGCCACGCCCGTTTAATCCTCCTAGGGGCAGAATTTTCACAAAATCCATTTGTAGTGCAACTGATGTACAACTACCTTTCTAATAGGCACCAAAGGGTTTGTGTTAACAATTCTTATTCGACTTTCCAGCAGACAAAGATTGGAGTCCCTCAAGGTTCCATTCTTGGTCCACTCCTTTTCAGCATGTTCATTAATGACATTTGCTCTGTAAGCTAATGCTGAACCCCTTAAAGTCTACCGTTCTGCCTATCTCTAAATCTGCTGTAAAGACCTGTGACTTACCTGACATAATCTTAAACGGCAGCAAATTGGATTTTGTTTACAAAGCAAAAAATTTTGGCTTTGTCACTAACACTAAACTAACTTGCATAGACCACATAAGCTTAATTATTAAAATAATCTATATGAAACTGAGGAATCTAAGGAGATCTGCTTATTTCATCCCAATAACTACTAGGAAATTACTGGCTGTACAAATGATAATTCCTTTAATAACATACTCCGAAAATGTATACTGCAAGCTTGATTACTCATCTAAACAGAGGCTGCAAGTAGCATACAATAATGTTATCCGTTATGTCTTTGGACTAAGCAGACTAGAGGTGTTTCTGCTTATAGTAACCAAATCCTTGGTTGTAGTTTGTTTAACTATTTAAAGGCGAGAAATTGTTTGTTTCTCTTTGAATTAATCTATACAAGAACTCCTGCTTACTTATTTGAGAAACTTAATTTCTGCAGATCGGCTAGGTGCGCTAGTTTTATTGTTCCATGCCACAGGTTTCTTGCACCCGGCCGATTGTTTTACGTCAGCGCGATTCAGTTGTGGAATTCATTAGCAGTAGAGATAAAGCGAACTACTAATAAAAGCATTTTCAGGCAACTAATTTTCCAATACTTCTCATAATTTCTCATTTTCCTCCTATTTATCTACGATCTATATTCCTAGCTATTCTGATCCCTGTTTAATTATTCTATGTTTTCTTAAGATATTTATACGTCCTAACCATACATCGTACCGATATATCTACCTCACTTTTTATTTTTAAATGTTAAGTTAAGTTAATACCAATGAGTTTCAATACCAATGAGTTGCTGATGATAGACAATATTCGTACCAAATTTTATGAAAATATCTCTTCGTTGTCCTGTAATCGAGTTTTATTTAATTAGTGGGCGGACCACGCCCATTTTTGGTAGTCTGTTTTGGTCAGGGACAGTGGACTTCTGGACAAAATTTCAACACCAAATTCAGTCCACAAGCTCCGAAATTCAGCTATAAGCATGGATTAATTTATATTCACTACAAAAGTAGGCGTGGTAATGGTCCATTTTCAATAGCAATGAGTTTCTTGTGATAGACAATATTCGTGCCAAGTTTCAAGAAGATATCTCTATTCTTTCTCTTGCAATCGTGATTTCCACAGCCGGACAGACAGACAGACAGATGGACGGACATGGCTAAATCGACTCAGGAGGTCACGCTGATCAAGAATATATATACATTCCTATACCTGTCACGCCTCCTTTAATGCGTTACAAACGGAAGCAGTAAGTGAATATACCCTCTCACTTCGTGTGCAGGGTATAATAAATAAATAAAGTAAAAACATTCACGATTCAATTTTCAGATTCCTAGGCCTAATAGTTTCCGAATTATGGCAATTAACATCACTACCACGCCCATTTAATCCTCCTAGAGGCAGAATTGTAACAAAATCCATTTGCAGTGCAACTCTAAATTGTAACAACATTCATGATGCGAGATTTCAGATTCCTAGGCCTAATAGTTTCGGAATTATGGCAACTAAAACCATTGCCACATCCATTTAATCCTCCTAGGGGCGGAATTTTCACAAAATCCATTTGCAGTGCAACTCTGCAGTGTAAGAACAGTCACGACGCAAGTCCTACGCCTAATGGTTACCGAATTATGGCAATTAAAAGCATTACGACGATCATTTAATCCTCCTAGGGGACGAATTTTCACAAAATCCATTTGTAGTGCAACTCTGCAGTGTAAGACCATTCACGACGCAAGTCCTACGCCTAATGGTTGCCGAATTATAGCAATAAAAAGCATTTCCACCATCATTTAATCCTCTAGGGCACGAATTTTCACAAAATCCATTTGTAGTGCAACTCTGCAGCGTAAACACATTCACGCCGCAAGTTTTCAGATTCCTAGCCCTAATAGTTTCGGAATTGTGTCACCTACAGGCATTGCCACGTCCATTTAAACCTCCTAGGGGCAGAATTGTAACAAACTCCATTTGCAGTGCAACTCTACAGTGTAAAAGCATTCACGATTCAAGTTCTCAGATTCCTAGACCTAATAGTTTCGGAATTATGGCAACTAAAAGCATTGCCACGGCCATTTAATCCTACTAGGGGCGGAATTTTCACAGAATCCATTTGTAGTGCAACTCTGCAGTGTAAGAAGAGTCACGATGCAAGTTTTCAGATTCCTAGGCCTAATGCTTTCCGAATTGTGGCAATTAAAAATATTGCCCAGCCCATTAAGTCCTCCTAGGGGCAGAATTTTCATCAAATCCATTTGTAGTGCAACTCTGCAGTGTAGGAACATTCACGATGCAAGTTTTCAGATTCCTAGGCCTAATAGTTTCCGAATTATGGCAATTAAAAGCATTGCCACGACCATTTAATCCTCCTAGGGGCAGAATTGTCACAAAATCCATTTGTAACGCAACTCTGCAGTGCAAGACCATTCACTATGCAAGTTTTCAGATTCCTAGGCCTAATAGTTTCCGAATTATGGCATCTAAAAGCATTGCGACGATCATTTGATCCTCCTAGGGGCAAAATTTCCACAAAATCCATTTGTAGTGCAACTCTGCAGTCTAAGACCATTCACGATGCAAGCTTTCAGGTTCCTATGCCTAATACTTTCCGAATGATGGCAATTAAAAGCATTGCGACGATCATTTGATCCTCATAGGGGCAAAATTTCCAAAAAATCTAACAGTAGTGCAACTCTGCAGTGTAAGACTACTCACGATGCAAGTTTTCAGATTCCTAGTCCTAATAGTTTCGGAATTATGGCAACTAAAATCATTGTCACGCCCTTTGAATCCTCCTATTCCTAGGTCACATAGTTTCCGAATTATGGCAATTAAAAACACTGCCATGCTCGTTTAATCCTCCTGGGAAGAAGTGTCACAAAATCCATTTGTAACGGAACTCTGAAGTGTAAGAGAATTCACGATGCAAGTTTTCAGATTCCTAGGCCTAATAGTTTCCGAATTATGGCCTAATAGTTTCCGAATTATGGCTACTAAAAGCATTGCCACGATCATTTGATCCTCCATGTGCAAAATTTCCACAAAATCTAACAGTTGTGCAACTCTGCAGCGTAAGACTACTCAGTCCTAGTCCTAATAGTTTCGAAATTATGGCAACTAAAAGCATTGTCACGCCCTTTTAATCCTCCTATTCCTAGGTCACAAAGTTTCCGAATTATGGCAATTGAAAACATTGCCACGCTCGTTTAATTCTCCTGGGAAGAATTGTCACAAAATCCATTTGTACCGGAACTCTGAAGTGCAAGAGAATTCACGATGCAAGTTTTCAGATTCCTAGGCCTAATAGTTTCCGAATTATGGCCTAATAGTTTCCGAATTATGGCTACTAAAAGCATTGCCACGATCATTTGATCCTCCATGTGCAAAATTTCCACAAAATCTAACAGTTGTGCAACTCTGCAGTGTACGACTACTCACGATGCAAGTTTTCAGATTCCTAGTCCTAATAGTTTCAGAATTATGGCAACTATAAGCATTGTCACGCCCTTTTAATCCTCCTATTCCTAGGGTTACATAGTTTTCGAATTATGGCAATGAAAAACATTGCCGCGCTCGTTTAATCCTCCTGGGAAGAATTGTCACAAAATCCATTTGTAACGGAACTCTGCAGTGTCAGAGGATTCACGATGCAAGTTTTCAGATTCCTAGGCCTAATAGTTTCCGAATTATGGCAATTAAAAGCATTGCCACGACCATTTGATCCTCCTAGGGGCAGAATTTTCACAAAATCTAACTGTAGTGCAACTCTGCAGTCTAAGACCATTCACGATGCAAGCTTTCAGGTTCCTATGCCTAATACTTTCCGAATGATGGCAACTAAAAGCATTGCGACGATCATTTGATCCTCCTAGGGGCAAAATTTCCACAAAATCTAACAGTAGTGCAACTCTGCAGTGTAAGACTACTCACGATGCAAGTTCTCAGATTCCTAGTCCTAATAGTTTCGGAATTATGGCAACTAAAATCATTGTCACGCCCTTTGAATCCTCCTATTCCTAGGTCACATAGTTTCCGAATTATGGCAATTAAAAACACTGCCATGCTCGTTTAATCCTCCTGGGAAGAAGTGTCACAAAATCCATTTGTACCGGAACTCTGAAGTGTAAGAGGATTCACGATGCAAGTTTTCAGATTCCTAGGCCTAATAGTTTCCGAATTATGGCCTAATAGTTTCCGAATTATGGCTACTAAAAGCATTGCTACGATCATTTGATCCTCCATGTGCAAAATTTCCACAAAATCTAACAGTTGTGCAACTCTGCAGCGTAAGACTACTCAGTCCTAGTCCTAATAGTTTCGAAATTATGGCAACTAAAAGCATTGTCACGCCCTTTTAATCCTCCTATTCCTAGGTCACATAGTTTCCGAATTATGGCAATTGAAAACATTGCCACGCTCGTTTAATTCTCCTGGGAAGAATTGTCACAAAATCCATTTGTAACGGAACTCTGCAGTGTAAGAGAATTCACGATGCAAGTTTTCAGATTCCTAGGCCTAATAGTTTCCGAATTATGGCCTAATAGTTTCCGAATTATGGCTACTAAAAGCATTGCCACGATCATTTGATCCTCCATGTGCAAAATTTCCACAAAATCTAACAGTTGTGCAACTCTGCAGTGTACGACTACTAACGATGCAAGTTTTCAGATTCCTAGTCCTAATAGTTTCAGAATTATGGCAACTATAAGCATTGTCACGCCCTTTTAATCCTCCTATTCCTAGGGTTACATAGTTTTCGAATTATGGCAATGAAAAACATTGCCGCGCTCGTTTAATCCTCCTGGGAAGAATTGTCACAAAATCCATTTGTAACGGAACTCTGCAGTGTCAGAGGATTCACGATGCAAGTTTTCAGATTCCTAGGCCTAATAGTTTCCGAATTATGGCAATTAAAAGCATTGCCACGACCATTTGATCCTCCTAGGGGCAGAATTTTCACAAAATCTAACTGTAGTGCAACTCTGCAGTGTAAGACCATTCACGATGCAAGTTTTCAGATTCCTAGGCCTAATAGTTTTCGAATTATGGAAATTAAAACCATTGCCACTACCATTTAATTCTCCTGGGGGCAGAATCGTCACAAAATCCATTTGTAGTGCAACTATGCAGCGTAAGATTATTCACGGTGCAAGTTTTCAGTTCTATGCCTAAGAGATTCCGAATTATGGCAATTAAAAGCAATGCCACGCCCGTTTAATCCTCCTAGGGGCAGAATTTTCACAAAATCCATTTGTAGTGCAACTGATGTACAACTACCTTTCTAATAGGCACCAAAGGGTTTGTGTTAACAATTCTTATTCGACTTTCCAGCAGACAAAGATTGGAGTCCCTCAAGGTTCCATTCTTGGTCCACTCCTTTTCAGCATGTTCATTAATGACATTTGCTCTGTAAGCTAATGCTGAACCCCTTAAAGTCTACCGTTCTGCCTATCTCTAAATCTGCTGTAAAGACCTGTGACTTACCTGACATAATCTTAAACGGCAGCAAATTGGATTTTGTTTACAAAGCAAAAAATTTTGGCTTTGTCACTAACACTAAACTAACTTGCATAGACCACATAAGCTTAATTATTAAAATAATCTATATGAAACTGAGGAATCTAAGGAGATCTGCTTATTTCATCCCAATAACTACTAGGAAATTACTGGCTGTACAAATGATAATTCCTTTAATAACATACTCCGAAAATGTATACTGCAAGCTTGATTACTCATCTAAACAGAGGCTGCAAGTAGCATACAATAATGTTATCCGTTATGTCTTTGGACTAAGCAGACTAGAGGTGTTTCTGCTTATAGTAACCAAATCCTTGGTTGTAGTTTGTTTAACTATTTAAAGGCGAGAAATTGTTTGTTTCTCTTTGAATTAATCTATACAAGAACTCCTGCTTACTTATTTGAGAAACTTAATTTCTGCAGATCGGCTAGGTGCGCTAGTTTTATTGTTCCATGCCACAGGTTTCTTGCACCCGGCCGATTGTTTTACGTCAGCGCGATTCAGTTGTGGAATTCATTAGCAGTAGAGATAAAGCGAACTACTAATAAAAGCATTTTCAGGCAACTAATTTTCCAATACTTCTCATAATTTCTCATTTTCCTCCTATTTATCTACGATCTATATTCCTAGCTATTCTGATCCCTGTTTAATTATTCTATGTTTTCTTAAGATATTTATACGTCCTAACCATACATCGTACCGATATATCTACCTCACTTTTTATTTTTAAATGTTAAGTTAAGTTAATACCAATGAGTTTCAATACCAATGAGTTTCTGATGATAGACAATATTCGTACCAAATTTTATGAAAATATCTCTTCGTTGTCCTGTAATCGAGTTTTATTTAATTAGTGGGCGGACCACGCCCATTTTTGGTAGTCTGTTTTGGTCAGGGACAGTGGACTTCTGGACAAAATTTCAACACCAAATTCAGTCCACAAGCTCCGAAATTCAGCTATAAGCATGGATTAATTTATATTCACTACAAAAGTAGGCGTGGTAATGGTCCATTTTCAATAGCAATGAGTTTCTTGTGATAGACAATATTCGTGCCAAGTTTCAAGAAGATATCTCTATTCTTTCTCTTGCAATCGTGATTTTCACAGCCGGACAGACAGACAGACAGATGGACGGACATGGCTAAATCGACTCAGGAGGTCACGCTGATCAAGAATATATATACATTCCTATACCTGTCACGCCTCCTTTAATGCGTTACAAACGGAAGCAGTAAGTGAATATACCCTCTCACTTCGTGTGCAGGGTATAATAAATAAATAAAGTAAAAACATTCACGATTCAAATTTTCAGATTCCTAGGCCTAATAGTTTCCGAATTATGGCAATTAACATCACTACCACGCCCATTTAATCCTCCTAGAGGCAGAATTGTAACAAAATCCATTTGCAGTGCAACTCTACATTGTAACAACATTCATGATGCGAGATTTCAGATTCCTAGGCCTAATAGTTTCGGAATTATGGCAACTAAAACCATTGCCACATCCATTTAATCCTCCTAGGGGCGGAATTTTCACAAAATCCATTTGCAGTGCAACTCTGCAGTGTAAGAACAGTCACGACGCAAGTCCTACGCCTAATGGTTACCGAATTATGGCAATTAAAAGCATTACGACGATCATTTAATTCTCCTAGGGGACGAATTTTCACAAAATCCATTTGTAGTGCAACTCTGCAGTGTAAGACCATTCACGACGCAAGTCCTACGCCTAATGGTTGCCGAATTATAGCAATAAAAAGCATTTCCACCATCATTTAATCCTCTAGGGCGCGAATTTTCACAAAATCCATTTGTAGTGCAACTCTGCAGCGTAAACACATTCACGCCGCAAGTTTACAGATTCCTAGGCCTAATTGTTTCGGAATTATGGCAACTAAAAGCATTGCCACGGCCATTTAATCCTCCTAGGGGCGGAATTTTCACAGAATCCATTTGTAGTGCAACTCTGCAGTGTAAGAAGAGTCACGATGCAAGTTTTCAGATTCCTAGGCCTAATGCTTTTCGAATTGTGGCAATTAAAAATATTGCCTAGCCCATTAAGTCCTCCTAGGGGCAGAATTTTCATCAAATCCATTTGTAGTGCAACTCTGCAGTGTAGGAACTTTCACGATGCAAGTTTGCACATTCCTAGGCTTAAGAGTTTCCGAATGATGGCAATTAAAATCAATGCCACGCCCATTTGATTCTCCTAGGGGCAGAATTTTCAAAACATCTATTTGTAGTGCAACTGTAAGACCATGAAGGATGCAAGTTTGCATATTCCTATGCCTAATAGTTTCCGAATTATGGCAAGTAAAAGGATTGCCATGCCCGTTTAATCCTCCTAGGAGCAGAATTGTCACAAAATCCATTTGTAGTGCAACTCTGCAGTGTAAGAACATTCACGATGCAAGTTTTCAGGTTCCTAGGCCTAATAGTTTCCGAATTATGGCAATTAAAAGCATTGCCACGACCATTTAATCCTCCTAGGGGCAGAATTGTCACAAAATCCATTTGTAACGCAACTCTGCAGTGCAAGACCATTCACTATGCAAGTTTTCAGATTCCTAGGCCTAATAGTTTCCGAATTATGGCAACTAAAAGCATTGCGACGATCATTTGATCCTCCTAGGGGCAAAATTTCCACAAAATCCATTTGTAGTGCAACTCTGCAGTCTAAGACCATTCACGATGCAAGCTTTCAGGTTCCTATGCCTAATACTTTCCGAATGATGGCAACTAAAAGCATTGCGACGATCATTTGATCCTCCTAGCGGCAAAATTTCCACAAAATCTAACAGTAGTGCAACTCTGCAGTGTAAGACTACTCACGATGCAAGTTTTCAGATTCCTAGTCTTAATAGTTTCGGAATTATGGCAACTAAAATCATTGTCACGCCCTTTGAATCCTCCTATTCCTAGGTCACATAGTTTCCGAATTATGGCAATTAAAAACACTGCCATGCTCGTTTAATCCTCCTGGGAAGAAGTGTCACAAAATCCATTTGTACCGGAACTCTGAAGTGTAAGAGGATTCACGATGCAAGTTTTCAGATTCCTAGGCCTAATAGTTTCCGAATTATGGCCTAATAGTTTCCGAATTATGGCTACTAAAAGCATTGCCACGATCATTTGATCCTCCATGTGCAAAATTTCCACAAAATCTAACAGTTGTGCAACTCTGCAGCGTAAGACTACTCAGTCCTAGTCCTAATAGTTTCGAAATTATGGCAACTAAAAGCATTGTCACGCCCTTTTAATCCTCCTATTCCTAGGTCACATAGTTTCCGAATTATGGCAAGTGAAAACATTGCCACGCTCGTATAATTCTCCTGGGAAGAATTGTCACAAAATCCATTTGTAACGGAACTCTGCAGTGTAAGAGAATTCACGATGCAAGTTTTCAGATTCCTAGGCCTAATAGTTTCCGAATTATGGCCTAATAGTTTCCGAATTATGGCTACTAAAAGCATTGCCACGATCATTTGATCCTCCATGTGCAAAATTTCCACAAAATCTAACTGTAGTGCAACTCTGCAGTGTAAGACCATTCACGATGCAAGTTTTCAGATTCCTAGGCCTAATAGTTTTCGAATTATGGAAATTAAAACCATTGCCACTACCATTTAATTCTCCTGGGGGCAGAATCGTCACAAAATCCATTTGTAGTGCAACTATGCAGCGTAAGATTATTCACGGTGCAAGTTTTCAGTTCTATGCCTAAGAGATTCCGAATTATGGCAATTAAAAGCAATGCCACGCCCGTTTAATCCTCCTAGGGGCAGAATTTTCACAAAATCCATTTGTAGTGCAACTGATGTACAACTACCTTTCTAATAGGCACCAAAGGGTTTGTGTTAACAATTCTTATTCGACTTTCCAGCAGACAAAGATTGGAGTCCCTCAAGGTTCCATTCTTGGTCCACTCCTTTTCAGCATGTTCATTAATGACATTTGCTCTGTAAGCTAATGCTGAACCCCTTAAAGTCTACCGTTCTGCCTATCTCTAAATCTGCTGTAAAGACCTGTGACTTACCTGACATAATCTTAAACGGCAGCAAATTGGATTTTGTTTACAAAGCAAAAAATTTTGGCTTTGTCACTAACACTAAACTAACTTGCATAGACCACATAAGCTTAATTATTAAAATAATCTATATGAAACTGAGGAATCTAAGGAGATCTGCTTATTTCATCCCAATAACTACTAGGAAATTACTGGCTGTACAAATGATAATTCCTTTAATAACATACTCCGAAAATGTATACTGCAAGCTTGATTACTCATCTAAACAGAGGCTGCAAGTAGCATACAATAATGTTATCCGTTATGTCTTTGGACTAAGCAGACTAGAGGTGTTTCTGCTTATAGTAACCAAATCCTTGGTTGTAGTTTGTTTAACTATTTAAAGGCGAGAAATTGTTTGTTTCTCTTTGAATTAATCTATACAAGAACTCCTGCTTACTTATTTGAGAAACTTAATTTCTGCAGATCGGCTAGGTGCGCTAGTTTTATTGTTCCATGCCACAGGTTTCTTGCACCCGGCCGATTGTTTTACGTCAGCGCGATTCAGTTGTGGAATTCATTAGCAGTAGAGATAAAGCGAACTACTAATAAAAGCATTTTCAGGCAACTAATTTTCCAATACTTCTCATAATTTCTCATTTTCCTCCTATTTATCTACGATCTATATTCCTAGCTATTCTGATCCCTGTTTAATTATTCTATGTTTTCTTAAGATATTTATACGTCCTAACCATACATCGTACCGATATATCTACCTCACTTTTTATTTTTAAATGTTAAGTTAAGTTAATACCAATGAGTTTCAATACCAATGAGTTTCTGATGATAGACAATATTCGTACCAAATTTTATGAAAATATCTCTTCGTTGTCCTGTAATCGAGTTTTATTTAATTAGTGGGCGGACCACGCCCATTTTTGGTAGTCTGTTTTGGTCAGGGACAGTGGACTTCTGGACAAAATTTCAACACCAAATTCAGTCCACAAGCTCCGAAATTCAGCTATAAGCATGGATTAATTTATATTCACTACAAAAGTAGGCGTGGTAATGGTCCATTTTCAATAGCAATGAGTTTCTTGTGATAGACAATATTCGTGCCAAGTTTCAAGAAGATATCTCTATTCTTTCTCTTGCAATCGTGATTTTCACAGCCGGACAGACAGACAGACAGATGGACGGACATGGCTAAATCGACTCAGGAGGTCACGCTGATCAAGAATATATATACATTCCTATACCTGTCACGCCTCCTTTAATGCGTTACAAACGGAAGCAGTAAGTGAATATACCCTCTCACTTCGTGTGCAGGGTATAATAAATAAATAAAGTAAAAACATTCACGATTCAAATTTTCAGATTCCTAGGCCTAATAGTTTCCGAATTATGGCAATTAACATCACTACCACGCCCATTTAATCCTCCTAGAGGCAGAATTGTAACAAAATCCATTTGCAGTGCAACTCTACATTGTAACAACATTCATGATGCGAGATTTCAGATTCCTAGGCCTAATAGTTTCGGAATTATGGCAACTAAAACCATTGCCACATCCATTTAATCCTCCTAGGGGCGGAATTTTCACAAAATCCATTTGCAGTGCAACTCTGCAGTGTAAGAACAGTCACGACGCAAGTCCTACGCCTAATGGTTACCGAATTATGGCAATTAAAAGCATTACGACGATCATTTAATTCTCCTAGGGGACGAATTTTCACAAAATCCATTTGTAGTGCAACTCTGCAGTGTAAGACCATTCACGACGCAAGTCCTACGCCTAATGGTTGCCGAATTATAGCAATAAAAAGCATTTCCACCATCATTTAATCCTCTAGGGCGCGAATTTTCACAAAATCCATTTGTAGTGCAACTCTGCAGCGTAAACACATTCACGCCGCAAGTTTACAGATTCCTAGGCCTAATTGTTTCGGAATTATGGCAACTAAAAGCATTGCCACGGCCATTTAATCCTCCTAGGGGCGGAATTTTCACAGAATCCATTTGTAGTGCAACTCTGCAGTGTAAGAAGAGTCACGATGCAAGTTTTCAGATTCCTAGGCCTAATGCTTTTCGAATTGTGGCAATTAAAAATATTGCCTAGCCCATTAAGTCCTCCTAGGGGCAGAATTTTCATCAAATCCATTTGTAGTGCAACTCTGCAGTGTAGGAACTTTCACGATGCAAGTTTGCACATTCCTAGGCTTAAGAGTTTCCGAATGATGGCAATTAAAATCAATGCCACGCCCATTTGATTCTCCTAGGGGCAGAATTTTCAAAACATCTATTTGTAGTGCAACTGTAAGACCATGAAGGATGCAAGTTTGCATATTCCTATGCCTAATAGTTTCCGAATTATGGCAAGTAAAAGGATTGCCATGCCCGTTTAATCCTCCTAGGAGCAGAATTGTCACAAAATCCATTTGTAGTGCAACTCTGCAGTGTAAGAACATTCACGATGCAAGTTTTCAGGTTCCTAGGCCTAATAGTTTCCGAATTATGGCAATTAAAAGCATTGCCACGACCATTTAATCCTCCTAGGGGCAGAATTGTCACAAAATCCATTTGTAACGCAACTCTGCAGTGCAAGACCATTCACTATGCAAGTTTTCAGATTCCTAGGCCTAATAGTTTCCGAATTATGGCAACTAAAAGCATTGCGACGATCATTTGATCCTCCTAGGGGCAAAATTTCCACAAAATCCATTTGTAGTGCAACTCTGCAGTCTAAGACCATTCACGATGCAAGCTTTCAGGTTCCTATGCCTAATACTTTCCGAATGATGGCAACTAAAAGCATTGCGACGATCATTTGATCCTCCTAGGGGCAAAATTTCCACAAAATCTAACAGTAGTGCAACTCTGCAGTGTAAGACTACTCACGATGCAAGTTTTCAGATTCCTAGTCTTAATAGTTTCGGAATTATGGCAACTAAAATCATTGTCACGCCCTTTGAATCCTCCTATTCCTAGGTCACATAGTTTCCGAATTATGGCAATTAAAAACACTGCCATGCTCGTTTAATCCTCCTGGGAAGAAGTGTCACAAAATCCATTTGTACCGGAACTCTGAAGTGTAAGAGGATTCACGATGCAAGTTTTCAGATTCCTAGGCCTAATAGTTTCCGAATTATGGCCTAATAGTTTCCGAATTATGGCTACTAAAAGCATTGCCACGATCATTTGATCCTCCATGTGCAAAATTTCCACAAAATCTAACAGTTGTGCAACTCTGCAGCGTAAGACTACTCAGTCCTAGTCCTAATAGTTTCGAAATTATGGCAACTAAAAGCATTGTCACGCCCTTTTAATCCTCCTATTCCTAGGTCACATAGTTTCCGAATTATGGCAAGTGAAAACATTGCCACGCTCGTATAATTCTCCTGGGAAGAATTGTCACAAAATCCATTTGTAACGGAACTCTGCAGTGTAAGAGAATTCACGATGCAAGTTTTCAGATTCCTAGGCCTAATAGTTTCCGAATTATGGCCTAATAGTTTCCGAATTATGGCTACTAAAAGCATTGCCACGATCATTTGATCCTCCATGTGCAAAATTTCCACAAAATCTAACAGTTGTGCAACTCTGCAGTGTACGACTACTCACGATGCAAGTTTTCAGATTCCTAGTCCTAATAGTTTCAGAATTATGGCAACTATTAGCATTGTCACGCCCTTTTAATCCTCCTATTCCTAGGGTTACATAGTTTTCGAATTATGGCAATGAAAAACATTGCCGCGCTCGTTTAATCCTCCTGGGAAGAATTGTCACAAAATCCATTTGTAACGGAACTCTGCAGTGTCAGAGGATTCACGATGCAAGTTTTCAGATTCCTAGGCCTAATAGTTTCCGAATTATGGCAATTAAAAGCATTGCCACGACCATTTGATCCTCCTAGGGGCAGAATTTTCACAAAATCTAACTGTAGTGCAACTCTGGAGTGTAAGACCATTCACGATGCAAGTTTTCAGATTCCTAGGCCTAATAGTTTTCGAATTATGGAAATTACAACCATTGCCACTACCATTTAATTCTCCTGGGGGCAGAATCGTCACAAAATCCATTTGTAGTGCAACTATGCAGCGTAAGATTATTCACGGTGCAAGTTTTCAGTTCTATGCCTAAGAGATTCCGAATTATGGCAATTAAAAGCAATGCCACGCCCGTTTAATCCTCCTAGGGGCAGAATTTTCACAAAATCAATTTGTAGTGCAACTGATGTACAACTACCTTTCTAATAGGCACCGAAGGGTTTGTGTTAACAATTCTTATTCGACTTTCCAGCAGACAAAGATTGGAGTCCCTCAAGGTTCCATTCTTGGTCCACTCCTTTTCAGCATGTTCATTAATGACATTTGCTCTGTAAGCTAATGCTGAACCCCTTAAAGTCTACCGTTCTGCCTATCTCTAAATCTGCTGTAAAGACCTGTGACTTACCTGACATAATCTTAAACGGCAGAAAATTGGATTTTGTTTACAAAGCAAAAAATTTTGGCTTTGTCACTAACACTAAACTAACTTGCATAGACCACATAAGCTTAATTATTAAAATAATCTATATGAAACTGAGGAATCTAAGGAGATCTGCTTATTTCATCCCAATAACTACTAGGAAATTACTGGCTGTACAAATGATAATTCCTTTAATAACATACTCCGAAAATGTATACTGCAAGCTTGATTACTCATCTAAACAGAGGCTGCAAGTAGCATACAATAATGTTATCCGTTATGTCTTTGGACTACGCAGACTAGAGAGTGTTTCTGCTTATAGTAACCAAATACTTGGTTGTAGTTTGTTTAACTATTTAAAGGCGAGAAATTGTTTGTTTCTCTTTGAATTAATCTATACAAGAACTCCTGCTTACTTATTTGAGAAACTTAATTTCTGCAGATCGGCTAGGTGCGCTAGTTTTATTGTTCCATGCCACAGGTTTCTTGCACCCGGCCGATTGTTTTACGTCAGCGCGATTCAGTTGTGGAATTCATTAGCAGTAGAGATAAAGCGAACTACTAATAAGAGCATTTTCAGGCAACTAATTTTCCAATACTTCTCATAATTTCTCATTTTCCTCCTATTTATCTACGATCTATATTCCTAGCTATTCTGATCCCTGTTTAATTATTCTATGTTTTCTTAAGATATTTATACTTCCTAACCATACATCGTACCGATATATCTACCTCACTTTTTATTTTTAAATGTTAAGTTAAGTTAGTTAAGAATCAAATTTGTAAATCTTATGTCAAATTATGCACCCGTTGATATGCATTAAAAAGAATGTTCTCTTATGTGCTACAAGAATAACTAAATAAATAAAAACCAGAAAGAGTGTTAACTTCGGCCTGGCCGAAGTTCATATACCCTACACACGTTTACTTAAAAATTAGGCGTGTCAATGGTCTAATTTTTTTTTTCTTCTAAATCTCAAATAGCCTGTGATGACAGAGAGTGCCAAATTTGATGAAAATATCTCTATGCGTCCTCCTGTAATCGAGTTTTCTTTTAATTAGTTGGCGGACCACGCCCATTTTTGGTAGTCTGTTTTGGCCAGGGACAGTGGAGTTCTGGACAAAATTTCAACCCCAAATTCGCTCTACAAGCTGAGAAATTGAGCTATAAGCATGGATTAATTTATACTCACTATAAAAAGTAGGCGTGGCAATGGTACGATTTTGCCCATTTTCAATACCAATGAGTTTCTGATGATAGACAATATTCGTACCAAATTTTATGAAAATATCTCTATTCGTTGTCCTGTAATCGAGTTTTATTTAATTAGTGGGCGGACCACGCCCATTTTTTGTAGTCTGTTTTGGTCAGGGACAGTGGACTTCTGGACAAAATTTCAACACCAAATTCAGTCTACAAGCTCCGAAATTCAGCTATAAGCATGGATTAATTTATATTCACTACAAAAGTAGGCGTGGTAATGGTCCATTTTCAATAGCAATGAGTTTCTTGTGATAGACAATATTCGTGCCAAGTTTCAAGAAGATATCTCTATTCTTTCTCTTGCAATCGTGATTTCCACAGCCGGACAGACAGACAGACAGATGGACGGCTAAATCGACTCAGGAGGTCACGCTGATCAAGAATATATATACATTCCTATACCTGTCACGCCTCCTTTAATGCGTTACAAACGGAAGCAGTAAGTGAATATCTATATATATAAAAATGAGTTGCCCTATGTTCGTGATTTTATAACACGAGAACCACTCAACCGATTTTCAAACGAGTACATGCGTTGGAAAGGTCTACTTTCACTGAGGGTTTATAAAAGAAAAACATCGAAAAATTTCTACGAATATGCGTTATACGCGCACTTTTATGATGGTGTGTTTTCCCTATATAAAATTGTTTTTTTTTATGCGAATTACATTTTGTCGGTATAAGGCTCTGATTGCTCACGCCATTTGACTTATTTAATTACTGTGTGTTTATTGATTGTCACTTAAGTTTACAGTGTGAGCATTGACATTTTTTAATTATTGATTTGTAATCTTCCACTTAAAATTAAAATCTTTTGCATAAAAAAACACGACACGATCAAGATCAAATCAAATCAAAAACAAAGAGAAGAACTTACAGTTTCCCGTTCGTTTGGCTTTTGCAATGACTTAATAAAGCTCAAGGCCAGTCGTTGCAAGTTTGCGGAATAAATTTAGAACTTCCTGTTTTTTTTTACACGGTCAACTGTATGTTGCATGTTCACGTGTTGGGAAGCCGTCGTCTTTATTCATTTTTTGTGAAAATGGCAATACTAAAAATGTGGTTTACCACCAAGCTCTGCAATAAATTTTTTCCTTTTTGATGTTCTCACTTTAAAAAATGTATATTATTTTGCACTTCTTTTTCAGGAAAATGTCTATTCTTTCTAGAAAATTTAATTTTTAATACAAAGACGTAAACGTATGTTATTGTATTGTCCAGCAACGCGGGCAGGGTTACTCTAGTATAATATAATAATAATATAATAATAAATAAATAAACTAAAAACATTCACGATTCAAATTTTCAAATTCCTAGGCCTAATAGTTTGCGAATTATGGCAATTAACATCACTACCACGCCCATTTAATCCTCCTAGAGGCAGAATTGTAACAAAATCCATTTGCAGTGCAACTCTACATTGTAACAACATTCATGATGCGAGATTTCAGATTCCTAGGCCTAATAGTTTCGGAATTATGGCAACTAAAACCATTGCCACATCCATTTAATACTCCTAGGGGCGGAATTTTCACAAAATCCATTTGCAGTGCAACTCTGCAGTGTAAGAACAGTCACGACGCAAGTCCTACGCCTAATGGTTACCGAATTATGGCAATAAAAAGCATTTCCACCATCATTTAATCCTCTAGGGCACCAATTTTCACAAAATCCATTTGTAGTGCAACTCTGCAGTGTAAGACCATTCACGACGCAAGTCCTACGCCTAATGGTTGCCGAATTATAGCAATAAAAAGCATTTCCACCATAATTTAATCCTCTAGGGCGTGGAAATTTTGCACATGGAGGATCAATTTCATTTTCACAAAATCATCAAAATTGTGATCAATTTTCACAAAATCCATTTGTAGTGCAACTCTGCAGTGTAAACACATTCACGCCGCAAGTTTTCAGATTCCTAGGCCTAATAGTTTCGGAATTGTGTCACCTACAGGCATTGCCACGTCCATTTAATCCTCCTAGGGGCAGAATTGTAACAAACTCCATTTGCAGTGCAACTCAACAATGTAAAAGCATTCACGATTCAAGTTCTCAGATTCCTAGACCTAATAGTTTCGGAATTATGGCAACTAAAAGCATTGCCACGGCCATTTAATCCTCCTAGGGGCGGAATTTTCACAGAATCCATTTGTAGTGCAACTCTGCAGTGTAAGAAGAGTCACGATGCAAGTTTTCAGATTCCTAGGCCTAATGCTTTCCGAATTGTGGCAATTAAAAATATTGCCTAGTCCATTAAGTCCTCCTAGGGGCAGAATTTTCATCAAATCCATTTGTAGTGCAACTCTGCAGTGTAGGAACTTTCACGATGCAAGTTTGCACATTCCTAGGCTTAAGAGTTTCCGAATTATGGCAATTAAAAGCAATGCCACGCCCATTTGATCCTCCTAGGGGCAGAATTTTCAAAACATCTATTTGTAGTGCAACTGTAAGACCATGAAGGATGTAAGTTTGCATATTCCTATGCCTAATAGTTTCCAAATTATGGCAAGTAAAAGGATTGCCATGCCCGTTTAATCCTCCTAGGAGCAGAATTGTCACAAAATCCATTTGTAGTGCAACTCTGCAGTGTAAGAACATTCACGATCCAAGTTTTCAGATTCCTAGGCCTAATATGGCAATTAAAAGCAATGCCACGCCCGTTTAATCCTCCTAGGGGCAGAATTTTCACAAAATCCATTTGTAGTGCAACTGATGTACAACTACCTTTCTAATAGGCACCAAAGGGTTTGTGTTAACAATTCTTATTCGACTTTCCAGCAGACAAAGATTGGAGTCCCTCAAGGTTCCATTCTTGGTCCACTCCTTTTCAGCATGTTCATTAATGACATTTGCTCTGTAAGCTAATGCTGAACCCCTTAAAGTCTACCGTTCTGCCTATCTCTAAATCTGCTGTAAAGACCTGTGACTTACCTGACATAATCTTAAACGGCAGCAAATTGGATTTTGTTTACAAAGCAAAAAATTTTGGCTTTGTCACTAACACTAAACTAACTTGCATAGACCACATAAGCTTAATTATTAAAATAATCTATATGAAACTGAGGAATCTAAGGAGATCTGCTTATTTCATCCCAATAACTACTAGGAAATTACTGGCTGTACAAATGATAATTCCTTTAATAACATACTCCGAAAATGTATACTGCAAGCTTGATTACTCATCTAAACAGAGGCTGCAAGTAGCATACAATAATGTTATCCGTTATGTCTTTGGACTAAGCAGACTAGAGGTGTTTCTGCTTATAGTAACCAAATCCTTGGTTGTAGTTTGTTTAACTATTTAAAGGCGAGAAATTGTTTGTTTCTCTTTGAATTAATCTATACAAGAACTCCTGCTTACTTATTTGAGAAACTTAATTTCTGCAGATCGGCTAGGTGCGCTAGTTTTATTGTTCCATGCCACAGGTTTCTTGCACCCGGCCGATTGTTTTACGTCAGCGCGATTCAGTTGTGGAATTCATTAGCAGTAGAGATAAAGCGAACTACTAATAAAAGCATTTTCAGGCAACTAATTTTCCAATACTTCTCATAATTTCTCATTTTCCTCCTATTTATCTACGATCTATATTCCTAGCTATTCTGATCCCTGTTTAATTATTCTATGTTTTCTTAAGATATTTATACGTCCTAACCATACATCGTACCGATATATCTACCTCACTTTTTATTTTTAAATGTTAAGTTAAGTTAATACCAATGAGTTTCAATACCAATGAGTTTCTGATGATAGACAATATTCGTACCAAATTTTATGAAAATATCTCTTCGTTGTCCTGTAATCGAGTTTTATTTAATTAGTGGGCGGACCACGCCCATTTTTGGTAGTCTGTTTTGGTCAGGGACAGTGGACTTCTGGACAAAATTTCAACACCAAATTCAGTCCACAAGCTCCGAAATTCAGCTATAAGCATGGATTAATTTATATTCACTACAAAAGTAGGCGTGGTAATGGTCCATTTTCAATAGCAATGAGTTTCTTGTGATAGACAATATTCGTGCCAAGTTTCAAGAAGATATCTCTATTCTTTCTCTTGCAATCGTGATTTTCACAGCCGGACAGACAGACAGACAGATGGACGGACATGGCTAAATCGACTCAGGAGGTCACGCTGATCAAGAATATATATACATTCCTATACCTGTCACGCCTCCTTTAATGCGTTACAAACGGAAGCAGTAAGTGAATATACCCTCTCACTTCGTATAATAAATAAATAAAGTAAAAACATTCACGATTCAAATTTTCAGATTCCTAGGCCTAATAGTTTCCGAATTATGGCAATTAACATCACTACCACGCCCATTTAATCCTCCTAGAGGCAGAATTGTAACAAAATCCATTTGCAGTGCAACTCTACATTGTAACAACATTCATGATGCGAGATTTCAGATTCCTAGGCCTAATAGTTTCGGAATTATGGCAACTAAAACCATTGCCACATCCATTTAATCCTCCTAGGGGCGGAATTTTCACAAAATCCATTTGCAGTGCAACTCTGCAGTGTAAGAACAGTCACGACGCAAGTCCTACGCCTAATGGTTACCGAATTATGGCAATTAAAAGCATTACGACGATCATTTAATTCTCCTAGGGGACGAATTTTCACAAAATCCATTTGTAGTGCAACTCTGCAGTGTAAGACCATTCACGACGCAAGTCCTACGCCTAATGGTTGCCGAATTATAGCAATAAAAAGCATTTCCACCATCATTTAATCCTCTAGGGCGCGAATTTTCACAAAATCCATTTGTAGTGCAACTCTGCAGCGTAAACACATTCACGCCGCAAGTTTACAGATTCCTAGGCCTAATAGTTTCGGAATTATGGCAACTAAAAGCATTGCCACGGCCATTTAATCCTCCTAGGGACGGAATTTTCACAGAATCCATTTGTAGTGCAACTCTGCAGTGTAAGAAGAGTCACGATGCAAGTTTTCAGATTCCTAGGCCTAATGCTTTTCGAATTGTGGCAATTAAAATTATTGCCTAGCCCATTAAGTCCTCCTAGGGGCAGAATTTTCATCAAATCCATTTGTAGTGCAACTCTGCAGTGTAGGAACTTTCACGATGCAAGTTTGCACATTCCTAGGCTTAAGAGTTTCCGAATTATGGCAATTAAAATCAATGCCACGCCCATTTGATTCTCCTAGGGGCAGAATTTTCAAAACATCTATTTGTAGTGCAACTGTAAGACCATGAAGGATGCAAGTTTGCATATTCCTATGCCTAATAGTTTCCGAATTATGGCAAGTAAAAGGATTGCCATGCCCGTTTAATCCTCCTAGGAGCAGAATTGTCACAAAATCCATTTGTAGTGCAACTCTGCAGTGTAAGAACATTCACGATGCAAGTTTTCAGGTTCCTAGGCCTAATAGTTTCCGAATTATGGCAATTAAAAGCATTGCCACGACCATTTAATCCTCCTAGGGGCAGAATTGTCACAAAATCCATTTGTAACGCAACTCTGCAGTGCAAGACCATTCACTATGCAAGTTTTCAGATTCCTAGGCCTAATAGTTTCCGAATTATGGCAACTAAAAGCATTGCGACGATCATTTGATCCTCCTAGGGGCAAAATTTCCACAAAATCCATTTGTAGTGCAACTCTGCAGTCTAAGACCATTCACGATGCAAGCTTTCAGGTTCCTATGCCTAATACTTTCCGAATGATGGCAACTAAAAGCATTGCGACGATCATTTGATCCTCCTAGGGGCAAAATTTCCACAAAATCTAACAGTAGTGAAACTCTGCAGTGTAAGACTACTCACGATGCAAGTTTTCAGATTCCTAGTCCTAATAGTTTCGGAATTATGGCAACTAAAATCATTGTCACGCCCTTTGAATCCTCCTATTCCTAGGTCACATAGTTTCCGAATTATGGCAATTAAAAACACTGCCATGCTCGTTTAATCCTCCTGGGAAGAAGTGTCACAAAATCCATTTGTACCGGAACTCTGAAGTGTAAGAGGATTCACGATGCAAGTTTTCAGATTCCTAGGCCTAATAGTTTCCGAATTATGGCTACTAAAAGCATTGCCACGATCATTTGATCCTCCATGTGCAAAATTTCCACAAAATCTAACAGTTGTGCAACTCTGCAGCGTAAGACTACTCAGTCCTAGTCCTAATAGTTTCGAAATTATGGCAACTAAAAGCATTGTCACGCCCTTTTAATCCTCCTATTCCTAGGTCACATAGTTTCCGAATTATGGCAAGTGAAAACATTGCCACGCTCGTATAATTCTCCTGGGAAGAATTGTCACAAAATCCATTTGTAACGGAACTCTGCAGTGTAAGAGAATTCACGATGCAAGTTTTCAGATTCCTAGGCCTAATAGTTTCCGAATTATGGCCTAATAGTTTCCGAATTATGGCTACTAAAAGCATTGCCACGATCATTTGATCCTCCATGTGCAAAATTTCCACAAAATCTAACAGTTGTGCAACTCTGCAGTGTACGACTACTCACGATGCAAGTTTTCAGATTCCTAGTCCTAATAGTTTCAGAATTATGGCAACTATTAGCATTGTCACGCCCTTTTAATCCTCCTATTCCTAGGGTTACATAGTTTTCGAATTATGGCAATGAAAAACATTGCCGCGCTCGTTTAATCCTCCTGGGAAGAATTGTCACAAAATCCATTTGTAACGGAACTCTGCAGTGTCAGAGGATTCACGATGCAAGTTTTCAGATTCCTAGGCCTAATAGTTTCCGAATTATGGCAATTAAAAGCATTGCCACGACCATTTGATCCTCCTAGGGGCAGAATTTTCACAAAATCTAACTGTAGTGCAACTCTGGAGTGTAAGACCATTCACGATGCAAGTTTTCAGATTCCTAGGCCTAATAGTTTTCGAATTATGGAAATTACAACCATTGCCACTACCATTTAATTCTCCTGGGGGCAGAATCGTCACAAAATCCATTTGTAGTGCAACTATGCAGCGTAAGATTATTCACGGTGCAAGTTTTCAGTTCTATGCCTAAGAGATTCCGAATTATGGCAATTAAAAGCAATGCCACGCCCGTTTAATCCTCCTAGGGGCAGAATTTTCACAAAATCAATTTGTAGTGCAACTGATGTACAACTACCTTTCTAATAGGCACCGAAGGGTTTGTGTTAACAATTCTTATTCGACTTTCCAGCAGACAAAGATTGGAGTCCCTCAAGGTTCCATTCTTGGTCCACTCCTTTTCAGCATGTTCATTAATGACATTTGCTCTGTAAGCTAATGCTGAACCCCTTAAAGTCTACCGTTCTGCCTATCTCTAAATCTGCTGTAAAGACCTGTGACTTACCTGACATAATCTTAAACGGCAGAAAATTGGATTTTGTTTACAAAGCAAAAAATTTTGGCTTTGTCACTAACACTAAACTAACTTGCATAGACCACATAAGCTTAATTATTAAAATAATCTATATGAAACTGAGGAATCTAAGGAGATCTGCTTATTTCATCCCAATAACTACTAGGAAATTACTGGCTGTACAAATGATAATTCCTTTAATAACATACTCCGAAAATGTATACTGCAAGCTTGATTACTCATCTAAACAGAGGCTGCAAGTAGCATACAATAATGTTATCCGTTATGTCTTTGGACTACGCAGACTAGAGAGTGTTTCTGCTTATAGTAACCAAATCCTTGGTTGTAGTTTGTTTAACTATTTAAAGGCGAGAAATTGTTTGTTTCTCTTTGAATTAATCTATACAAGAACTCCTGCTTACTTATTTGAGAAACTTAATTTCTGCAGATCGGCTAGGTGCGCTAGTTTTATTGTTCCATGCCACAGGTTTCTTGCACCCGGCCGATTGTTTTACGTCAGCGCGATTCAGTTGTGGAATTCATTAGCAGTAGAGATAAAGCGAACTACTAATAAGAGCATTTTCAGGCAACTAATTTTCCAATAATTTTCTCATAATTTCTCATTTTCCTCCTATTTATCTACGATCTATATTCCTAGCTATTCTGATCCCTGTTTAATTATTCTATGTTTTCTTAAGATATTTATACTTCCTAACCATACATCGTACCGATATATCTACCTCACTTTTTATTTTTAAATGTTAAGTTAAGTTAGTTAAGAATCAAATTTGTAAATCTTATGTCAAATTATGCACCCGTTGATATGCATTAAAAAGAATGTTCTCTTATGTGCTACAAGAATAACTAAATAAATAAAAACCAGAAAGAGTGTTAACTTCGGCCTACACACGTTTACTTAAAAATTAGGCGTGGCAATGGTCTAATTTTTTTTTCTTCTAAATCTCAAATAGCCTGTGATGACAGAGAGTGCCAAATTTGATGAAAATATCTCTATTCGTCCTCCTGTAATCGAGTTTTCTTTTAATTAGTTGGCGGACCACGCCCATTTTTGGTAGTCTGTTTTGGCCAGGGACAGTGGAGTTCTGGACAAAATTTCAACCCCAAATTCGCTCTACAAGCTGAGAAATTGAGCTATAAGCATGGATTAATTTATACTCACTATAAAAAGTAGGCGTGGCAATGGTCCGATTTTGCCCATTTTCAATACCAATGAGTTTCTGATGATAGACAATATTCGTACCAAATTTTATGAAAATATCTCTTCGTTGTCCTGTAATCGAGTTTTATTTAATTAGTGGGCGGACCACGCCCATGTTTGGTAGTCTGTTTTGGTCAGGGACAGTGGACTTCTGGACAAAATTTCAACACCAAATTCAGTCTACAAGCTCCGAAATTCAGCTATAAGCATGGATTAATTTATATTCACTACAAAAGTAGGCGTGGTAATGGTCCATTTTCAATAGCAATGAGTTTTTTGTGATAGACAATATTCGTGCCAAGTTTCAAGAAGATATCTCTATTCTTTCTCTTGCAATCGTGATTTCCACAGCCGGACAGACAGACAGACAGGTGGACGGACATGGCTAAATCGACTCAGGAGGTCACGCTGATCAAGAATATATATACATTACTATACCTGTCACGCCTCCTTTAATGCGTTACAAACGGAAGCAGTAAGTGAATATACCCTCTCACTTCGTGTGCAGGGTATAATAAATAAATAAAGTAAAAACATTCACGATTCAAATTTTCAGATTCCTAGGCCTAATAGTTTCCGAATTATGGCAATTAACATCACTACTACGCCCATTTAATCCTCCTAGAGGCAGAATTGTAACAAAATCCATATGCAGTGCAACTCTACATTGTAACAACATTCATGATGCGAGATTTCAGATTCCTAGGCCTAATAGTTTCGGAATTATGGCAACTAAAAGCATTGCCACGGCCATTTAATCCTCCTAGGGGCGGAATTTTCACAGAATCCATTTGTAGTGCAACTCTGCAGTGTAAGAAGAGTCACGATGCAAGTTTTCAGATTCCTAGTCCTAATAGTTTCGGAATTATGGCAACTAAAATCATTGTCACGCCCTTTGAATCCTCCTATTCCTAGGTCACATAGTTTCCGAATTATGGCAATTAAAAACACTGCCATGCTCGTTTAATCCTCCTGGGAAGAAGTGTCACAAAATCCATTTGTAACGGAACTCTGAAGTGTAAGAGGATTCACGATGCAAGTTTTCAGATTCCTAGGCCTAATAGTTTCCGAATTATGGCCTAATAGTTTCCGAATTATGGCTACTAAAAGCATTGCCACGATCATTTGATCCTCCATGTGCAAAAATTTCCACAAAATCTAACAGTTGTGCAACTCTGCAGTGTACGACTACTCACGATGCAAGTTTTCAGATTCCTAGTCCTAATAGTTTCAGAATTATGGCAACTATAAGCATTGTCACGCCCTTTTAATCCTCCTATTCCTAGGGTTACATAGTTTTCGAATTATGGCAATGAAAAACATTGCCGCGCTCGTTTAATCCTCCTGGGAAGAATTGTCACAAAATCCATTTGTAACGGAACTCTGCAGTGTCAGAGGATTCACGATGCAAGTTTTCAGATTCCTAGGCCTAATAGTTTCCGAATTATGGCCTAATAGTTTCCGAATTATGGCTACTAAAAGCATTGCCACGATCATTTGATCCTCCATGTGCAAAATTTCCACAAAATCTAACAGTTGTGCAACTTTGCAGCGTATGACTACTCAGTCCTAGTCCTAATAGTTTCGAAATTATGGCAACTAAAAGCATTGTCACGCCCTTTTAATCCTCCTATTCCTAGGTCACATAGTTTCCGAATTATGGCAATTGAAAACATTGCCACGCTCGTTTAACCCTAAAAGACCCAGTAGTGTCCAGCGGACACATTTTCAAATTTATTTGCGAAAAAAAAGGAAACTGTTTGCTTCACGGCAAAAACCTTTCATCTAATTTATCTGCTTCCTATGCTTTTTCAGTTCGTTCTGCAAACATTTCTTAAAATTAGTTAATTTTATTTATTTTAACATTTTTTTAAAAAACCAACGTCTCCACCCACATGTGTCTATAGGACACTGTTTCAACTTGCAGAACTTGCTGTTTGAGCGTGAGGAAATAGTATGAAAGGTGACACCCAGACATAGGTTCGGTAATTTCTTCAGAACTTATTTGCATATACAAATGTGATATTGATGAGTTTGGTATAATTGGTTCAGAGTGCAATTGAAGTGTTATTTTATTTACTCAATTACATCGCACCTTTGAAGACGTAAATACAATAGTGTGATTTGTGTAATTCTTTACTGTTGTGTTTTAAGAAATGGCTAAGAACAATGCTTTGACTACTGCTTTGAGGAAATTCGACGAGGATTGGAAAGCGGTGATGACGATTGTCAAAACGCCGAAAACGAGGTTGAAGACTTCGTTCCAGATGCATTTTCTGATGCTGAAAGCAATTGCACGGAAGAAGCATCAGATTCTGATGATGAACAGGTTTGCAGCGATGATGATACAACTCAACAAAATAACAAAACAATGAGTGAGTATCAAGGAAAAGACGGTACTTTGTGGAAAGGAGATCCAGATATATCAAGAAGAACATCATGGCATAATATGATAAGCACCAATATCCTCAAGGTTGTTTTGCCAGCAGGAACAAAAAATTAATGACCCAATCGACTGTTTGAAATTATTTTTTGCCCAAAATACATTGAAGCTTATTGTATAACACACTAATACCGCAGCGCATAGAATTTTACAAGATAAATGCAAACCAGTCGATGTTATTGAGTTGGAAGCATATTTAGTCCTATTATTTGCTCTTGGTGTCAATAAGCAAAATAATGTTGACTTCAAAGAATATTGGGATGCAATATTTGGGAATCCAATATTCCGCACCACTATTGGGAAGAATAGGTTTTCGGATATTCAAAGATGTTTGATATTTGATGACAAAAATACTAGGTCGTTCAGAAAATCGAAGGACAAATTGGCCCCAATTAGAGAATTGTGGGAAGATATAAATAAGAAATTATGCAATTTTATGTGCCAGAAGAAAATCTGACTATTGATGAGCAACTGATTTCTTTCAGAGGACTAAAATCTCTAAAATATCTAGAAGCTCAAAACAATGTTGCAAGATACATATGTGATTTAAATGTCTGTGGTGAACATTCAACCATGAAAATTGTCTGTATACGTTGTTCTGAAAAATAGATGTTCATATTTAATATCTAAAGTAACGAATATTTAAAATGAAATGAAACAGAATATTTTGTTGTCATAATACAGTAAAAACATGTTTTTGGTAAACTAGATCGAAAGCAAGTATAATAAAATTCTCAACATTCCAATTTCACTATTGTTTTTCTAAATGTTTAAAAAAATCCAAATGATGTGTCCGATGGACACAACTGGTCTGTTACGTTACAAAGTCTTTCTGGGTCGTTTAGGGTTAATTCTCCTGGGAAGAATTGTCACAAAATCCATTTGTAACGGAACTCTGCAGTGTAAGAGAATTCACGATGCAAGTTTTCAGATTCCTAGGCCTAATAGTTTCCGAATTATGGCCTAATAGTTTCCGAATTATGGCTACTAAAAGCATTGCCACGATCATTTGATCCTCCATGTGCAAAAATTTCCACAAAATCTAACAGTTGTGCAACTCTGCAGTGTACGACTACTCACGATGCAAGTTTTCAGATTCCTAGTCCTAATAGTTTCAGAATTATGGCAACTATAAGCATTGTCACGCCCTTTTAATCCTCCTATTCCTAGGGTTACATAGTTTTCGAATTATGGCAATGAAAAACATTGCCGCGCTCGTTTAATCCTCCTGGGAAGAATTGTCACAAAATCCATTTGTAACGGAACTCTGCAGTGTCAGAGGATTCACGATGCAAGTTTTCAGATTCCTAGGCCTAATAGTTTCCGAATTATGGCAATTAAAAGCATTGCCACGACCATTTGATCCTCCTAGGGACAGAATTTTCACAAAATCTAACTGTAGTGCAACTCTGCAGTGTAAGACCATTCACGATGCAAGTTTTCAGATTCCTAGGCCTAATAGTTTTCGAATTATGGAAATTAAAACCATTGCCACTACCATTTAATTCTCCTGGGGGCAGAATCGTCACAAAATCCATTTGTAGTGCAACTATGCAGCGTAAGATTATTCACGGTGCAAGTTTTCAGTTCTATGCCTAAGAGATTCCGAATTATGGCAATTAAAAGCAATGCCACGCCCGTTTAATCCTCCTAGGGGCAGAATTTTCACAAAATCCATTTGTAGTGCAACTGATATACAACTACCTTTCTAATAGGCACCAAAGGGTTTGTGTTAACAATTCTTATTCGACTTTCCAGCAGACAAAGATTGGAGTCCCTCAAGGTTCCATTCTTGGTCCACTCCTTTTCAGCATGTTCATTAATGACATTTGCTCTGTAAGCTAATGCTGAACCCCTTAAAGTCTACCGTTCTGCCTATCTCTAAATCTGCTGTAAAGACCTGTGACTTACCTGACATAATCTTAAACGGCAGCAAATTGGATTTTGTTTACAAAGCAAAAAATTTTGGCTTTGTCACTAACACTAAACTAACTTGCATAGACCACATAAGCTTAATTATTAAAATAATCTATATGAAACTGAGGAATCTAAGGAGATCTGCTTATTTCATCCCAATAACTACTAGGAAATTACTGTCTGTACAAATGATAATTCCTTTAATAACATACTCCGAAAATGTATACTGCAAGCTTGATTACTCATCTAAACAGAGGCTGCAAGTAGCATACAATAATGTTATCCGTTATGTCTTTGGACTACGCAGACTAGAGAGTGTTTCTGCTTATAGTAACCAAATCCTTGGTTGTAGTTTGTTTAACTATTTAAAGGCGAGAAATTGTTTGTTTCTCTTTGAATTAATCTATACAAGAAACTCCTGCTTACTTATTTGAGAAACTTAATTTCTGCAGATCGGCTAGGTGCACTAGTTTTATTGTTCCATGCCACAGGTTTCTTGCACCCGGCCGATTGTTTTACGTCAGCGCGATTCAGTTGTGGAATTCATTAGCAGTAGAGATAAAGCGAACTACTAATAAGAGCATTTTCAGGCAACTAATTTTCCAATACTTCTCATAATTTCTCATTTTCCTCCTATTTATCTACGATCTATATTCCTAGCTATTCTGATCCCTGTTTAATTATTCTATGTTTTCTTAAGATATTTATACTTCCTAACCATACATCGTACCGATATATCTACCTCACTTTTTATTTTTAAATGTTAAGTTAAGTTAGTTAAGAATCAAATTTGTAAATCTTATGTCAAATTATGCACCCGTTGATATGCATTAAAAAGAATGTTCTCTTATGTGCTACAAGAATAACTAAATAAATAAAAACCAGAAAGAGTGTTAACTTCGGCCTGGCCGAAGTTCATATACCCTACACACGTTTACTTAAAAATTAGGCGTGGCAATGGTCTAATTTTTTTTTTCTTCTAAATCTCAAATAGCCTGTGATGACAGAGAGTGCCAAATTTGATGAAAATATCTCTATGCGTCCTCCTGTAATCGAGTTTTCTTTTAATTAGTTGGCGGACCACGCCCATTTTTGGTAGTCTGTTTTGGCCAGGGACAGTGGAGTTCTGGACAAAATTTCAACCCCAAATTCGCTCTACAAGCTGAGAAATTGAGCTATAAGCATGGATTAATTTATACTCACTATAAAAAGTAGGCGTGGCAATGGTACGATTTTGCCCATTTTCAATACCAATGAGTTTCTGATGATAGACAATATTCGTACCAAATTTTATGAAAATCTCTCTATTCGTTGTCCTGTAATCGAGTTTTATTTAATTAGTGGGCGGACCACGCCCATTTTTGGTAGTCTGTTTTGGTCAGGGACAGTGGACTTCTGGACAAAATTTCAACACCAAATTCAGTCTACAAGCTCCGAAATTCAGCTATAAGCATGGATTAATTTATATTCACTACAAAAGTAGGCGTGGTAATGGTCCATTTTCAATAGCAATGAGTTTCTTGTGATAGACAATATTCGTGCCAAGTTTCAAGAAGATATCTCTATTCTTTCTCTTGCAATCGTGATTTCCACAGCCGGACAGACAGACAGACAGATGGACGGCTAAATCGACTCAGGAGGTCACGCTGATCAAGAATATATATACATTCCTATACCTGTCACGCCTCCTTTAATGCGTTACAAACGGAAGCAGTAAGTGAATATATAATATAATAATAATATAATAATAAATAAATAAACTAAAAACATTCACGATTCAAATTTTCAAATTCCTAGGCCTAATAGTTTGCGAATTATGGCAATTAACATCACTACCACGCCCATTTAATCCTCCTAGAGGCAGAATTGTAACAAAATCCATTTGCAGTGCAACTCTACATTGTAACAACATTCATGATGCGAGATTTCAGATTCCTAGGCCTAATAGTTTCGGAATTATGGCAACTAAAACCATTGCCACATCCATTTAATACTCCTAGGGGCGGAATTTTCACAAAATCCATTTGCAGTGCAACTCTGCAGTGTAAGAACAGTCACGACGCAAGTCCTACGCCTAATGGTTACCGAATTATGGCAATAAAAAGCATTTCCACCATCATTTAATCCTCTAGGGCACCAATTTTCACAAAATCCATTTGTAGTGCAACTCTGCAGTGTAAGACCATTCACGACGCAAGTCCTACGCCTAATGGTTGCCGAATTATAGCAATAAAAAGCATTTCCACCATAATTTAATCCTCTAGGGCGTGGAAATTTTGCACATGGAGGATCAATTTCATTTTCACAAAATCATCAAAATTGTGATCAATTTTCACAAAATCCATTTGTAGTGCAACTCTGCAGTGTAAACACATTCACGCCGCAAGTTTTCAGATTCCTAGGCCTAATAGTTTCGGAATTGTGTCACCTACAGGCATTGCCACGTCCATTTAATCCTCCTAAGGGCAGAATTGTAACAAACTCCATTTGCAGTGCAACTCAACAGTGTAAAAGCATTCACGATTCAAGTTCTCAGATTCCTAGACCTAATAGTTTCGGAATTATGGCAACTAAAAGCATTGCCACGGCCATTTAATCCTCCTAGGGGCGGAATTTTCACAGAATCCATTTGTAGTGCAACTCTGCAGTGTAAGAAGAGTCACGATGCAAGTTTTCAGATTCCTAGGCCTAATGCTTTCCGAATTGTGGCAATTAAAAATATTGCCTAGTCCATTAAGTCCTCCTAGGGGCAGAATTTTCATCAAATCCATTTGTAGTGCAACTCTGCAGTGTAGGAACTTTCACGATGCAAGTTTGCACATTCCTAGGCTTAAGAGTTTCCGAATTATGGCAATTAAAAGCAATGCCACGCCCATTTGATCCTCCTAGGGGCAGAATTTTCAAAACATCTATTTGTAGTGCAACTGTAAGACCATGAAGGATGCAAGTTTGCATATTCCTATGCCTAATAGTTTCCAAATTATGGCAAGTAAAAGGATTGCCATGCCCGTTTAATACTCCTAGGAGCAGAATTGTCACAAAATCCATTTCTAGTGCAACTCTGCAGTGTAAGAACATTCACGATGCAAGTTTTCAGATTCCTAGGCCTAATAGTTTCCGAATTATGGCAATTAAAAACATTGCCACGATCATTTGATCCTCCTAGGTGCAAAATTTCCACAAAATCTAATAGTAGTGCAACTCTGCAGTGTAAGACTACTCACTATGCAAGTTTTCAGATTCCTAGTCCTAATAGTTTCGGAATTATGGCAATTAAAAGCATTGCCACGACCATTTAATCCTCCTAGGGCAGAATTGTCACAAAATCCATTTGTAATGCAACTCTGCAGTGTATGACCATTCACGATGCAAGTTTTCAGATTCCTAGGCCTAATAGTTTCCGAATTATGGCAATTAAAAACATTGCCACGATCATTTGATCCTCCTAGGTGCAAAATTTCCACAAAATCTAACAGTAGTGCAACTCTGCAGTGTAAGACTACTCACTATGCAAGTTTTCAGATTCCTAGTCCTAATAGTTTCGGAATTATGGCAATTAAAAGTATTGCCACGACCATTTAATCCTCCTAGGGCAGAATTGTCACAAAATCCATTTGTAATGCAACTCAACAGTGTAAAAGCATTCACGATTCAAGTTCTCAGATTCCTAGACCTAATAGTTTCGGAATTATGGCAACTAAAAGCATTGCCACGGCCATTTAATCCTCCTAGGGGCGGAATTTTCACAGAATCCATTTGTAGTGCAACTCTGCAGTGTAAGAAGAGTCACGATGCAAGTTTTCAGATTCCTAGGCCTAATGCTTTCCGAATTGTGGCAATTAAAAATATTGCCTAGTCCATTAAGTCCTCCTAGGGGCAGAATTTTCATCAAATCCATTTGTAGTGCAACTCTGCAGTGTAGGAACTTGCACGATGCAAGTTTGCACATTCCTAGGCTTAAGAGTTTCCGAATTATGGCAATTAAAAGCAATGCCACGCCCATTTGATCCTCCTAGGGGCAGAATTTTCAAAACATCTATTTGTAGTGCAACTGTAAGACCATGAAGGATGCAAGTTTGCATATTCCTATGCCTAATAGTTTCCAAATTATGGCAAGTAAAAGGATTGCCATGCCCGTTTAATACTCCTAGGAGCAGAATTGTCACAAAATCCATTTCTAGTGCAACTCTGCAGTGTAAGAACATTCACGGTGCAAGTTTTCAGATTCCTAGGCCTAATAGTTTCCGAATTATGGCAATTAAAAACATTGCCACGATCATTTGATCCTCCTAGGTGCAAAATTTCCACAAAATCTAATAGTAGTGCAACTCTGCAGTGTAAGACTACTCACTATGCAAGTTTTCAGATTCCTAGTCCTAATAGTTTCGGAATTATGGCAATTAAAAGCATTGCCACGACCATTTAATCCTCCTAGGGCAGAATTGTCACAAAATCCATTTGTAATGCAACTCTGCAGTGTATGACCATTCACGATGCAAGTTTTCAGATTCCTAGGCCTAATAGTTTCCGAATTATGGCAATTAAAAACATTGCCACGATCATTTGATCCTCCTAGGTGCAAAATTTCCACAAAATCTAACAGTAGTGCAACTCTGCAGTGTAAGACTACTCACTATGCAAGTTTTCAGATTCCTAGTCCTAATAGTTTCGGAATTATGGCAATTAAAAGCATTGCCACGACCATTTAATCCTCCTAGGGCAGAATTGTCACAAAATCCATTTGTAATGCAACTCTGCAGTGTATGACCATTCACGATGCAAGTTTTCAGATTCCTAGGCCAAATAGTTTTCGAATTATGGCAATTAAAAGCATTGTCGCGCCCTTCTAATCCTCCTATTCCTAGGTCACATAGTTTCCGAATTATGGCAATTAAGAACATTACCACGCTCGTTTAATCCTCCTGGGAAGAAGTGTCACAAAATCCATTTGTAACGGAACTCTGAAGTGTAAGAGGATTCACGATGCAAGTTTTCAGATTCCTAGGCCTAATAGTTTCCGAATTATGGCTACTAAAAGCATTGCCACGATAATTTGATCCTCCATGTGCAAAATTTCCACAAAATCTAACAGTTGTGCAACTCTGCAGCGTAAGACTACTCAGTCCTAGTCCTAATAGTTTCGAAATTATGGCAACTAAAAGCATTGTCACGCCCTTTTAATCCTCCTATTCCTAGGTCACATAGTTTCTGAATTATGGCAATTGAAAACATTGCCACGCTCGTTTAATTCTCCTGGGAAGAATTGTCACAAAATCCATTTGTAACGGAACTCTGCAGTGTAAGAGAATTCACGATGCAAGTTTTCAGATTCCTAGGCCTAATAGTTTCCGAATTATGGCCTAATAGTTTCCGAATTATGGCTACTAAAAGCATTGCCACGATCATTTGATCCTCCATGTGCAAAATTTCCACAAAATCTAACAGTTGTGCAACTCTGCAGTGTACGACTACTCACGATGCAAGTTTTCAGATTCCTTGTCCTAATAGTTTCAGAATTATGGCAACTATAAGCATTGTCACGCCCTTTTAATCCTCCTATTCCTAGGGTTACAAAGTTTTCAAATTATGGCAATTAAAAACATTGCCGCGCTCGTTTAATCCTCCTGGGAAGAATTGTCACAAAATCCATTTGTAACGGAACTCTGCAGTGTCAGAGGATTCACGATGCAAGTTTTCAGATTCCTAGGCCTAATAGTTTCCGAATTATGGCAATTAAAAGGATTGCCACGACGATTTGATCCTCCTAGGGACAGAATTTTCACAAAATCTAACTGTAGTGCAACTCTGCAGTGTAAGACCATTCACGATGCAAGTTTTCAGATTCCTAGGCCTAATAGTTTTCGAATTATGGAAATTAAAACCATTGCCACTACCATTTAATTCTCCTGGGGGCAGAATCGTCACAAAATCCATTTGTAGTGCAACTATGCAGCGTAAGATTATTCACGGTGCAAGTTTTCAGTTCTATGCCTAAGAGATTCCGAATTATGGCAATTAAAAGCAATGCCACGCCCGTTTAATCCTCCTAGGGGCAGAATTTTCACAAATCCATTTGTAGTGCAACTGATGTACAACTACCTTTCTAATAGGCACCAAAGGGTTTGTGTTAACAATTCTTATTCGACTTTCCAGCAGACAAAGATTGAAGTCCCTCAAGGTTCCATTCTTGGTCCACTCCTTTTCAGCATGTTCATTAATGACATTTGCTCTGTAAGCTAATGCTGAACCCCTTAAAGTCTACCGTTCTGCCTATCTCTAAATCTGCTGTAAAGACCTGTGACTTACCTGACATACTCTTAAACGGCAGCAAATTGGATTTTGTTTACAAAGCAAAAAATTTTGGCTTTAATCGAGTTAAAAATAATCGAGTTTTCTTTTAATTAGTTGGCGGACCACGCCCATTTTTGGTAGTCTGTTTTGGCCAGGGACAGTGGAGTTCTGGACAAAATTTCAACCCCAAATTCGCTCTACAAGCTGAGAAATTGAGCTATAAGCATGGATTAATTTATACTCACTATAAAAAGTAGGCGTGGCAATGGTACGATTTTGCCCATTTTCAATACCAATGAGTTTCTGATGATAGACAATATTCGTACCAAATTTTATGAAAATATCTCTATTCGTTGTCCTGTAATCGAGTTTTATTTAATTAGTGGGCGGACCACGCCCATTTTTTGTAGTCTGTTTTGGTCAGGGACAGTGGACTTCTGGACAAAATTTCAACACCAAATTCAGTCTACAAGCTCCGAAATTCAGCTATAAGCATGGATTAATTTATATTCACTACAAAAGTAGGCGTGGTAATGGTCCATTTTCAATAGCAATGAGTTTCTTGTGATAGACAATATTCGTGCCAAGTTTCAAGAAGATATCTCTATTCTTTCTCTTGCAATCGTGATTTCCACAGCCGGACAGACAGACAGACAGATGGACGGCTAAATCGACTCAGGAGGTCACGCTGATCAAGAATATATATACATTCCTATACCTGTCACGCCTCCTTTAATGCGTTACAAACGGAAGCAGTAAGTGAATATATAATATAATAATAATATAATCTATATATATAAAAATAAGTTGTCCTATGTTCGTGATTTTATAACTCGAGAACCACTCAACCGATTTTCAAACGAGTACATGCGTTGGAAAGGTCTACTTTCACTGATGGTTTATAAAAAAAAAAAACATCGAAAAATTTCTACGAATATGCGTTATACGCGCACTTTTATGATGGTGTGTTTTCCCTATATAAAATTGTTTTTTTTTATGCGAATTACATTTTGTCGGTATAAGGCTCTGATTGCTCACGCCATTTGACTTATTTAATTACTGTGTGTTTATTGATTGTCATTTAAGTTTACAGTGTGAGCATTGACATTTTTTAATTATTGATTTGTAATCTTCCACTTAAAATTAAAATCTTTTGCATAAAAAAACAATTAAAAAAATTATTCAACAATGCCGCGAAGAAGACGTTCACAAATTGGCCGACGAACTCGCCACAGCAGTCAAATATGTTTAAATAGATCTAATCAGGATGAAGAACAGCGATTAGAAAGTAATGAATTAGCAAGGCAACGAATGGCACGATCAAGATCAAATCAAATCAAAAACAAAGAGAAGAACTTACAGTTTCCCGTTCGTTTGGCTTTTGCAATGACTTAATAAAGCTCAAGGCCAGTCGTTGCAAGTTTGCGGAATAAATTTAGAACTTCCTGTATTTTTACACGGTCAACTGTATGTTGCATGTTCACGTGTTGGGAAGCCGTCGTCTTTATTCATTTTTTGTGAAAATGGCAATACTAAAAATGTGGTTTACCACCAAGCTCTGCAATAAATTTTTTCCTTTTTGATGTTCTCACTTTAAAAAATGTATATTATTTTGCACTTCTTTTTCAGGAAAATGTCTATTCTTTCTAGAAAATTTAATTTTTAACACAAAGACGTAAACGTATGTTATTGTATTGTCCAGCAACGCGGGCAGGGTTACTCTAGTAATAAATAAATAAACTAAAAACATTCACGATTCAAATTTTCAAATTCCTAGGCCTAATAGTTTGCGAATTATGGCAATTAACATCACTACCACGCCCATTTAATCCTCCTAGAGGCAGAATTGTAACAAAATCCATTTGCAGTGCAACTCTACATTGTAACAACATTCATGATGCGAGATTTCAGATTCCTAGGCCTAATAGTTTCGGAATTATGGCAACTAAAACCATTGCCACATCCATTTAATACTCCTAGGGGCGGAATTTTCACAAAATCCATTTGCAGTGCAACTCTGCAGTGTAAGAACAGTCACGACGCAAGTCCTACGCCTAATGGTTACCGAATTATGGCAATAAAAAGCATTTCCACCATCATTTAATCCTCTAGGGCACCAATTTTCACAAAATCCATTTGTAGTGCAACTCTGCAGTGTAAGACCATTCACGACGCAAGTCCTACGCCTAATGGTTGCCGAATTATAGCAATAAAAAGCATTTCCACCATAATTTAATCCTCTAGGGCGTGGAAATTTTGCACATGGAGGATCAATTTCATTTTCACAAAATCATCAAAATTGTGATCAATTTTCACAAAATCCATTTGTAGTGCAACTCTGCAGTGTAAACACATTCACGCCGCAAGTTTTCAGATTCCTAGGCCTAATAGTTTCGGAATTGTGTCACCTACAGGCATTGCCACGTCCATTTAATCCTCCTAAGGGCAGAATTGTAACAAACTCCATTTGCAGTGCAACTCAACAGTGTAAAAGCATTCACGATTCAAGTTCTCAGATTCCTAGACCTAATAGTTTCGGAATTATGGCAACTAAAAGCATTGCCACGGCCATTTAATCCTCCTAGGGGCGGAATTTTCACAGAATCCATTTGTAGTGCAACTCTGCAGTGTAAGAAGAGTCACGATGCAAGTTTTCAGATTCCTAGGCCTAATGCTTTCCGAATTGTGGCAATTAAAAATATTGCCTAGTCCATTAAGTCCTCCTAGGGGCAGAATTTTCATCAAATCCATTTGTAGTGCAACTCTGCAGTGTAGGAACTTTCACGATGCAAGTTTGCACATTCCTAGGCTTAAGAGTTTCCGAATTATGGCAATTAAAAGCAATGCCACGCCCATTTGATCCTCCTAGGGGCAGAATTTTCAAAACATCTATTTGTAGTGCAACTGTAAGACCATGAAGGATGCAAGTTTGCATATTCCTATGCCTAATAGTTTCCAAATTATGGCAAGTAAAAGGATTGCCATGCCCGTTTAATACTCCTAGGAGCAGAATTGTCACAAAATCCATTTCTAGTGCAACTCTGCAGTGTAAGAACATTCACGATGCAAGTTTTCAGATTCCTAGGCCTAATAGTTTCCGAATTATGGCAATTAAAAACATTGCCACGATCATTTGATCCTCCTAGGTGCAAAATTTCCACAAAATCTAATAGTAGTGCAACTCTGCAGTGTAAGACTACTCACTATGCAAGTTTTCAGATTCCTAGTCCTAATACTTTCGGAATTATGGCAATTAAAAGCATTGCCACGACCATTTAATCCTCCTAGGGCAGAATTGTCACAAAATCCATTTGTAATGCAACTCTGCAGTGTATGACCATTCACGATCCAATTTTTCAGATTCCGAGGCCAAATAGTTTTCGAATTATGGCAATTAAAAGCATTGTCGCGCCCTTCTAATCCTCCTATTCCTAGGTCACATAGTTTCCGAATTATGGCATTAAGAACATTACCACGCTCGTTTAATCCTCCTGGGAAGAAGTGTCACAAAATCCATTTGTAACGGAACTCTGAAGTGTAAGAGGATTCACGATGCAAGTTTTCAGATTCCTAGGCCTAATAGTTTCCGAATTATGGCCTAATAGTTTCCGAATTATGGCTACTAAAAGCATTGCCACGATCATTTGATCCTCCATGTGCAAAATTTCCACAAAATCTAACAGTTGTGCAACTCTGCAGTGTACGACTACTCACGATGCAAGTTTTCAGATTCCTTGTCCTAATAGTTTCAGAATTATGGCAACTATAAGCATTGTCATGCCCTTTTAATCCTCCTATTCCTAGGGTTACATAGTTTTCGAATTATGGCAATTAAAAACATTGCCGCGCTCGTTTAATCCTCCTGGGAAGAATTGTCACAAAATCCATTTGTAACGGAAGTCTGCAGTGTCAGAGGATTCACGATGCAAGTTTTCAGATTCCTAGGCCTAATAGTTTCCGAATTATGGCAATTAAAAGCATTGCCACGACCATTTGATCCTCCTAGGGACAGAATTTTCACAAAATCTAACTGTAGTGCAACTCTGCAGTGTAAGACCATTCACGATGCAAGTTTTCAGATTCCTAGGCCTAATAGTTTTCGAATTATGGAAATTAAAACCATTGCCACTACCATTTAATTCTCCTGGGGGCAGAATCGTCACAAAATCCATTTGTAGTGCAACTATGCAGCGTAAGATTATTCACGGTGCAAGTTTTCAGTTCTATGCCTAAGAGATTCCGAATTATAACTAAATAAATAAAAACCAGAAAGAGTGTTAACTTCGGCCTGGCCGAAGTTCATATACCCTACACACGGTTACTTAAAAATTAGGCGTGGCAATGGTCTAATTTTTTTTTTCTTCTAAATCTCAAATAGCCTGTGATGACAGAGAGTGCCAAATTTGATGAAAATATCTCTATTCGTCCTCCTGTAATCGAGTTTTCTTTTAATTAGTTGGCGGACCACGCCCATTTTTGGTAGTCTGTTTTGGCCAGGGACAGTGGAGTTCTGGACAAAATTTCAATCCCAAATTCGCTCTACAAGCTGAGAAATTGAGCTATAAGCATGGATTAATTTATACTCACTATAAAAAGTAGGCGTGGCAATGGTACGATTTTGCCCATTTTCAATACCAATGAGTTTCTGATGATAGACAATATTCGTACCAAATTTTATGAAAATATCTCTATTCGTTGTCCTGTAATCGAGTTTTATTTAATTAGTGGGCGGACCACGCCCATTTTTGGTAGTCTGTTTTGGTCAGGGACAGTGGACTTCTGGACAAAATTTCAACACCAAATTCAGTCTACAAGCTCCGAAATTCAGCTATAAGCATGGATTAATTTATATTCACTACAAAAGTAGGCGTGGTAATGGTCCATTTTCAATAGCAATGAGTTTCTTGTGATAGACAATATTCGTGCCAAGTTTCAAGAAGATATCTCTATTCTTTCTCTTGCAATCGTGATTTCCACAGCCGGACAGACAGACAGACAGATGGACGGACATGGCTAAATCGACTCAGGAGGTCACGCTGATCAAGAATATATATACATTCCTATACCTGTCACGCCTCCTTTAATGCGTTACAAACGGAAGCAGTAAGTGAATATACTCTCTCACTTCGTGTGCAGGGTATAATAAATAAATAAAGTAAAAACATTCACGATTCAAATTTTCAGATTCCTAGGCCTAATAGTTTCCGAATTATGGCAATTAACATCACTACCACGCCCATTTAATCCTCCTAGAGGCAGAATTGTAACAAAATCCATTTGCAGTGCAACTCTACATTGTAACAACATTCATGATGCGAGATTTCAGATTCCTAGGCCTAATAGTTTCGGAATTATGGCAACTAAAACCATTGCCATATCCATTTAATCCTCCTAGGGGCGGAATTTTCACAAAATCCATTTGAAGTGCAACTCTGCAGTGTAAGAACAGTCACGACGCAAGTCGTACGCCTAATGGTTACCGAATTATGGCAATTAAAAGCATTACGACGATCATTTAATCCTCCTAGGGGACGAATTTTCACAAAATCCATTTGTAGTGCAACTCTGCAGTGTAAGACCATTCACGACGCAAGTCCTACGCCTAATGGTTGCCGAATTATAGCAATAAAAAGCATTTCCACCATCATTTAATCCTCTAGGGCACGAATTTTCACAAAATCCATTTGTAGTGCAACTCTGCAGTGTAAACACATTCACGCCGCAAGTTTTCAGATTCCTAGGCCTAATAGTTTCGGAATTGTGTCACCTACAGCCATTGCCACGTCCATTTAAACCTACTAGGGGCAGAATTGTAACAAACTCCATTTGCAGTGCAACTCAACAGTGTAAAAGCATTCACGATTCAAGTTCTCAGATTCCTAGACCTAATAGTTGCGGAATTATGGCAACTAAAAGCATTGCCACGGCCATTTAATCCTCCTAGGGGCGGAATTTTCACAGAATCCATTTGTAGTGCAACTCTGCAGTGTAAGAAGATGCACGATGTTTTCAGATTCCGAGGCCTAATGCTTTCCGAATTGTGGCAATTAAAAATATTGCCTAGTCCATTAAGTCCTCCTAGGGGCAGAATTTTCATCAAATCCATTTGTAGTGCAACTCTGCAGTGTAGGAACTTTCACGATGCAAGTTTGCACATTCCTAGGCTTAAGAGTTTCCGAATTATGGCAATTAAAAGCAATGCCACGCCCATTTGATCCTCCTAGGGGCAGAATTTTCAAAACATCTATTTGTAGTGCAACTGTAAGACCATGAAGGATGCAAGTTTGCATATTCCTATGCCTAATAGTTTCCGAATTATGGCAAGTAAAAGGATTGCCATGCCCGTTTAATCCTCCTAGGAGCAGAATTGTCACAAAATCCATTTGTAGTGCAACTCTGCAGTGTAAGAATATTCACGATGCAAGTTTTCAGATTCCTAGGCCTAATAGTTTCCGAATTATGGCCTAATAGTTTCCGAATTATGGCTACTAAAAGCATTGCCACGATCATTTGATCCTCCATGTGCAAAATTTCCACAAAATCTAACAGTTGTGCAACTTTGCAGCGTATGACTACTCAGTCCTAGTCCTAATAGTTTCGAAATTATGGCAACTAAAAGCATTGTCACGCCCTTTTAATCCTCCTATTCCTAGGTCACATAGTTTCCGAATTATGGCAATTGAAAACATTGCCACCCTCGTTTAACCCTAAAAGACCCAGTAGTGTCCAGCGGACACATTTTCAAATTTATTTGCGAAAAAAAAGGAAACTGTTTGCTTCACGGCAAAAACCTTTCATCTAATTTATCTGCTTCCTATGCTTTTTCAGTTCGTTCTGCAAACATTTCTTAAAATTAGTTAATTTTATTTATTTTAACACTTTTTTAAAAAACCATCGTCTCCACCCACATGTGTCTATAGGACACTGTTTCAACTTGCAGAACTTGCTGTTTGAGCGTGAGGAAATAGTATGAAAGGTGACACCCAGACATAGGTTCGGTAATTTCTTCAGAACTTATTTGCATATACAAATGTGATATTGATGAGTTTGGTATAATTGGTTCAGAGTGCAATTGAAGTGTTATTTTATTTACTCAATTACATCGCACCTTTGAAGACGTAAATACAATAGTGTGATTTGTGTAATTCTTTACTGTTGTGTTTTAAGAAATGGCTAAGAACAATGCTTTGACTACTGCTTTGAGGAAATTCGACGAGGATTGGAAAGCGGTGATGACGATTGTCAAAACGCCGAAAACGAGGTTGAAGACTTCGTTCCAGATGCATTTTCTGATGCTGAAAGCAATTGCACGGAAGAGGCATCAGATTCTGATGATGAACAGGTTTGCAGCGATGATGATACAACTCAACAAAATAACAAAACAATGAGTGAGTATCAAGGAAAAGACGGTACTTTGTGGAAAGGAGATCCAGATATATCAAGAAGAACATCATGGCATAATATGATAAGCACCAATATCCTCAAGGTTGTTTTGCCAGCAGGAACAAAAAATTAATGACCCAATCGACTGTTTGAAATTATTTTTTGCCCAAAATACATTGAAGCTTATTGTAAAATACACTAATACCGCAGCGCATAGAATTTTACAAGATAAATGCAAACCAGTCGATGTTATTGAGTTGGAAGCATATTTAGTCCTATTATTTGCTCTTGGTGTCAATAAGCAAAATAATGTTGACTTCAAAGAATATTGGGATGCAATATTTGGGAATCCAATATTCCGCACCACTATTGGGAAGAATAGGTTTTCGGATATTCAAAGATGTTTGATATTTGATGACAAAAATACTAGGTCGTTCAGAAAATCGAAGGACAAATTGGCCCCAATTAGAGAATTGTGGGAAGATATAAATAAGAAATTATGCAATTTTATGTGCCAGAAGAAAATCTGACTATTGATGAGCAACTGATTTCTTTCAGAGGACTAAAATCTCTAAAATATCTAGAAGCTCAAAACAATGTTGCAAGATACATATGTGATTTAAATGTCTGTGGTGAACATTCAACCACGAAAATTGTCTGTATACGTTGTTCTGAAAAATAGATGTTCATATTTAATATCTAAAGTAACGAATATTTAAAATGAAATGAAACAGAATATTTTGTTGTCATAATACAGTAAAAACATGTTTTTGGTAAACTAGATCGAAAGCAAGTATAATAAAATTCTCAACATTCCAATTTCACTATTGTTTTTCTAAATGTTTAAAAAAATCCAAATGATGTGTCCGATGGACACAACTGGTCTGTTACGTTACAAAGTCTTTCTGGGTCGTTTAGGGTTAATTCTCCTGGGAAGAATTGTCACAAAATCCATTCGTAACGGAACTCTGCAGTGTAAGAGAATTCACGATGCAAGTTTTCAGATTCCTAGGCCTAATAGTTTCCGAATTATGGCCTAATAGTTTCCGAATTATGGCTACTAAAAGCATTGCCACGATCATTTGATCCTCCATGTGCAAAAATTTCCACAAAATCTAACAGTTGTGCAACTCTGCAGTGTACGACTACTCACGATGCAAGTTTTCAGATTCCTAGTCCTAATAGTTTCAGAATTATGGCAACTATAAGCATTGTCACGCCCTTTTAATCCTCCTATTCCTAGGGTTACATAGTTTTCGAATTATGGCAATTAAAAACATTGCCGCGCCCGTTTAATCCTCCTAGGGGCAGAATTTTCACAAATCCATTTGTAGTGCAACTGATGTACAACTACCTTTCTAATAGGCACCAAAGGGTTTGTGTTAACAATTCTTATTCGACTTTCCAGCAGACAAAGATTGGAGTCCCTCAAGGTTCCATTCTTGGTCCACTCCTTTTCAGCATGTTCATTAATGACATTTGCTCTGTAAGCTAATGCTGAACCCCTTAAAGTCTACCGTTCTGCCTATCTCTAAATCTGCTGTAAAGACCTGTGACTTACCTGACATAATCTTAAACGGCAGCAAATTGGATTTTGTTTACAAAGCAAAAAATTTTGGCTTTGTCACTAACACTAAACTAACTTGCATAGACCACATAAGCTTAATTATTAAAATAATCTATATGAAACTGAGGAATCTAAGGAGATCTGCTTATTTCATCCCAATAACTACTAGGAAATTACTGGCTGTACAAATGATAATTCCTTTAATAACATACTCCGAAAATGTATACTGCAAGCTTGATTACTCGTCTAAACAGAGGCTGCAAGTAGCATACAATAATGTTATCCGTTATGTCTTTGGACTACGCAGACTAGAGAGTGTTTCTGCTTATAGTAACCAAATCCTTGGTTGTAGTTTGTTTAACTATTTAAAGGCGAAAAATTGTTTGTTTCTCTTTGAATTAATCTATACAAGAACTCCTGCTTACTTATTTGAGAAACTTAATTTCTGCAGATCGGCTAGGTGCGCTAGTTTTATTGTTCCATGCCACAGGTTTCTTGCACCCGGCCGATTGTTTTACGTCAGCGCGATTCAGTTGTGGAATTCATTAGCAGTAGAGATAAAGCGAACTACTAATAAGAGCATTTTCAGGCAACTAATTTTCCAATACTTCTCATAATTTCTCATTTTCCTTCTATTTATCTACGATCTATATTCCTAGCTATTCTGATCCCTGTTTAATTATTCTATGTTTTCTTAAGATATTTATACTTCCTAACCATACATCGTACCGATATATCTACCTCACTTTTTATTTTTAAATGTTAAGTTAAGTTAGTTAAGAATCAAATTTGTAAATCTTATGTCAAATTATGCACCCGTTGATATGCATTAAAAAGAATGTTCTCTTATGTGCTACAAGAATAACTAAATAAATAAAAACCAGAAAGAGTGTTAACTTCGGCCTACACACGTTTACTTAAAAATTAGGCGTGGCAATGGTCTAATTTTTTTTTCTTCTAAATCTCAAATAGCCTGTGATGACAGAGAGTGCCAAATTTGATGAAAATATCTCTATTCGTCCTCCTGTAATCGAGTTTCCTTTTAATTAGTTGGCGGACCACGCCCATTTTTGGTAGTCTGTTTTGGCCAGGGACAGAGGAGTTCTGGACAAAATTTCAACCCCAAATTCGCTCTACAAGCTGAGAAATTGAGCTATAAGCATGGATTAATTTATACTCACTATAAAAACTAGGCGTGGCAATGGTCCGATTTTGCCCATTTTCAATACCAATGAGTTTCTGATGATAGACAATATTCGTACCAAATTTTATGAAAATATCTCTTCGTTGTCCTGTAATCGAGTTTTATTTAATTAGTGGGTGGACCACGCCCATGTTTGGTAGTCTGTTTTGGTCAGGGACAGTGGACTTCTGGACAAAATTTCAACACCAAATTCAGTCTACAAGCTCCGAAATTCAGCTATAAGCATGGATTAATTTATATTCACTACAAAAGTAGGCGTGGTAATGGTCCATTTTCAATAGCAATGAGTTTTTTGTGATAGACAATATTCGTGCCAAGTTTCAAGAAGATATCTCTATTCTTTCTCTTGCAATCGTGATTTCCACAGCCGGACAGACAGACAGACAGGTGGACGGACATGGCTAAATCGACTCAGGAGGTCACGCTGATCAAGAATATATATACATTACTATACCTGTCGCGCCTCCTTTAATGCGTTACAAACGGAAGCAGTAAGTGAATATACCCTCTCACTTCGTGTGCAGGGTATAATAAATAAATAAAGTAAAAACATTCACGATTCAAATTTTCAGATTCCTAGGCCTAATAGTTTCCGAATTATGGCAATTAACATCACTACTACGCCCATTTAATCCTCCTAGAGGCAGAATTGTAACAAAATCCATATGCAGTGCAACTCTACATTGTAACAACATTCATGATGCGAGATTTCAGATTCCTAGGCCTAATAGTTTCGGAATTATGGCAACTAAAAGCATTGCCACGGCCATTTAATCCTCCTAGGGGCGGAATTTTCACAGAATCCATTTGTAGTGCAACTCTGCAGTGTAAGAAGAGTCACGATGCAAGTTTTCAGATTCCTAGTCCTAATAGTTTCGGAATTATGGCAACTAAAATCATTGTCACGCCCTTTGAATCCTCCTATTCCTAGGTCACATAGTTTCCGAATTATGGCAATTAAAAACACTGCCATGCTCGTTTAATCCTCCTGGGAAGAAGTGTCACAAAATCCATTTGTAACGGAACTCTGAAGTGTAAGAGGATTCACGATGCAAGTTTTCAGATTCCTAGGCCTAATAGTTTCCGAATTATGGCCTAATAGTTTCCGAATTATGGCTACTAAAAGCATTGCCACGATCATTTGATCCTCCATGTGCAAAATTTCCACAAAATCTAACAGTTGTGCAACTTTGCAGCGTATGACTACTCAGTCCTAGTCCTAATAGTTTCGAAATTATGGCAACTAAAAGCATTGTCACGCCCTTTTAATCCTCCTATTCCTAGGTCACATAGTTTCCGAATTATGGCAATTGAAAACATTGCCACGCTCGTTTAACCCTAAAAGACCCAGTAGTGTCCAGCGGACACATTTTCAAATTTATTTGCGAAAAAAAAGGAAACTGTTTGCTTCACGGCAAAAACCTTTCATCTAATTTATCTGCTTCCTATGCTTTTTCAGTTCGTTCTGCAAACATTTCTTAAAATTAGTTAATTTTATTTATTTTAACATTTTTTTAAAAAACCAACGTCTCCACCCACATGTGTCTATAGGACACTGTTTCAACTTGCAGAACTTGCTGTTTGAGCGTGAGGAAATAGTATGAAAGGTGACACCCAGACATAGGTTCGGTAATTTCTTCAGAACTTATTTGCATATACAAATGTGATATTGATGAGTTTGGTATAATTGGTTCAGAGTGCAATTGAAGTGTTATTTTATTTACTCAATTACATCGCACCTTTGAAGACGTAAATACAATAGTGTGATTTGTGTAATTCTTTACTGTTGTGTTTTAAGAAATGGCTAAGAACAATGCTTTGACTACTGCTTTGAGGAAATTCGACGAGGATTGGAAAGCGGTGATGACGATTGTCAAAACGCCGAAAACGAGGTTGAAGACTTCGTTCCAGATGCATTTTCTGATGCTGAAAGCAATTGCACGGAAGAAGCATCAGATTCTGATGATGAACAGGTTTGCAGCGATGATGATACAACTCAACAAAATAACAAAACAATGAGTGAGTATCAAGGAAAAGACGGTACTTTGTGGAAAGGAGATCCAGATATATCAAGAAGAACATCATGGCATAATATGATAAGCACCAATATCCTCAAGGTTGTTTTGCCAGCAGGAACAAAAAATTAATGACCCAATCGACTGTTTGAAATTATTTTTTGCCCAAAATACATTGAAGCTTATTGTAAAACACACTAATACCGCAGCGCATAGAATTTTACAAGATAAATGCAAACCAGTCGATGTTATTGAGTTGGAAGCATATTTAGTCCTATTATTTGCTCTTGGTGTCAATAAGCAAAATAATGTTGACTTCAAAGAATATTGGGATGCAATATTTGGGAATCCAATATTCCGCACCACTATTGGGAAGAATAGGTTTTCGGATATTCAAAGATGTTTGATATTTGATGACAAAAATACTAGGTCGTTCAGAAAATCGAAGGACAAATTGGCCCCAATTAGAGAATTGTGGGAAGATATAAATAAGAAATTATGCAATTTTATGTGCCAGAAGAAAATCTGACTATTGATGAGCAACTGATTTCTTTCAGAGGACTAAAATCTCTAAAATATCTAGAAGCTCAAAACAATGTTGCAAGATACATATGTGATTTAAATGTCTGTGGTGAACATTCAACCATGAAAATTGTCTGTATACGTTGTTCTGAAAAATAGATGTTCATATTTAATATCTAAAGTAACGAATATTTAAAATGAAATGAAACAGAATATTTTGTTGTCATAATACAGTAAAAACATGTTTTTGGTAAACTAGATCGAAAGCAAGTATAATAAAATTCTCAACATTCCAATTTCACTATTGTTTTTCTAAATGTTTAAAAAAGTCCAAATGATGTGTCCGATGGACACAACTGGTCTGTTACGTTACAAAGTCTTTCTGGGTCGTTTAGGGTTAATTCTCCTGGGAAGAATTGTCACAAAATCCATTTGTAACGGAACTCTGCAGTGTAAGAGAATTCACGATGCAAGTTTTCAGATTCCTAGGCCTAATAGTTTCCGAATTATGGCCTAATAGTTTCCGAATTATGGCTACTAAAAGCATTGCCACGATCATTTGATCCTCCATGTGCAAAAATTTCCACAAAATCTAACAGTTGTGCAACTCTGCAGTGTACGACTACTCACGATGCAAGTTTTCAGATTCCTAGTCCTAATAGTTTCAGAATTATGGCAACTATAAGCATTGTCACGCCCTTTTAATCCTCCTATTCCTAGGGTTACATAGTTTTCGAATTATGGCAATGAAAAACATTGCCGCGCTCGTTTAATCCTCCTGGGAAGAATTGTCACAAAATCCATTTGTAACGGAACTCTGCAGTGTCAGAGGATTCACGATGCAAGTTTTCAGATTCCTAGGCCTAATAGTTTCCGAATTATGGCAATTAAAAGCATTGCCACGACCATTTGATCCTCCTAGGGACAGAATTTTCACAAAATCTAACTGTAGTGCAACTCTGCAGTGTAAGACCATTCACGATGCAAGTTTTCAGATTCCTAGGCCTAATAGTTTTCGAATTATGGAAATTAAAACCATTGCCACTACCATTTAATTCTCCTGGGGGCAGAATCGTCACAAAATCCATTTGTAGTGCAACTATGCAGCGTAAGATTATTCACGGTGCAAGTTTTCAGTTCTATGCCTAAGAGATTCCGAATTATGGCAATTAAAAGCAATGCCACGCCCGTTTAATCCTCCTAGGGGCAGAATTTTCACAAAATCCATTTGTAGTGCAACTGATATACAACTACCTTTCTAATAGGCACCAAAGGGTTTGTGTTAACAATTCTTATTCGACTTTCCAGCAGACAAAGATTGGAGTCCCTCAAGGTTCCATTCTTGGTCCACTCCTTTTCAGCATGTTCATTAATGACATTTGCTCTGTAAGCTAATGCTGAACCCCTTAAAGTCTACCGTTCTGCCTATCTCTAAATCTGCTGTAAAGACCTGTGACTTACCTGACATAATCTTAAACGGCAGCAAATTGGATTTTGTTTACAAAGCAAAAAATTTTGGCTTTGTCACTAACACTAAACTAACTTGCATAGACCACATAAGCTTAATTATTAAAATAATCTATATGAAACAGGAATCTAAGGAGATCTGCTTATTTCATCCCAATAACTACTAGGAAATTACTGGCTGTACAAATGATAATTCCTTTAATAACATACTCCGAAAATGTATACTGCAAGCTTGATTACTCATCTAAACAGAGGCTGCAAGTAGCATACAATAATGTTATCCGTTATGTCTTTGGACTACGCAGACTATAGAGTGTTTCTGCTTATAGTAACCAAATCCTTGGTTGTAGTTTGTTTAACTATTTAAAGGCGAGAAATTGCTTGTTTCTCTTTGAATTAATCTATACAAGAACTCCTGCTTACTTATTTGAGAAACTTAATTTCTGCAGATCGGCTAGGTGCGCTAGTTTTATTGTTCCATGCCACAGGTTTCTTGCACCCGGCCGATTGTTTTACGTCAGCGCGATTCAGTTGTGGAATTCATTAGCAGTAGAGATAAAGCGAACTACTAATAAGAGCATTTTCAGGCAACTAATTTTCCAATACTTCTCATAATTTCTCATTTTCCTCCTATTTATCTACGATCTATATTCCTAGCTATTCTGATCCCTGTTTAATTATTCTATGTTTTCTTAAGATATTTATACTTCCTAACCATACATCGTACCGATATATCTACCTCACTTTTTATTTTTAAATGTTAAGTTAAGTTAGTTAAGAATCAAATTTGTAAATCTTATGTCAAATTATGCACCCGTTGATATGCATTAAAAAGAATGTTCTCTTATGTGCTACAAGAATAACTAAATAAATAAAAACCAGAAAGAGTGTTAACTTCGGCCTGGCCGAAGTTCATATACCCTACACACGTTTACTTAAAAATTAGGCGTGGCAATGGTCTAATTTTTTTTTTCTTCTAAATCTCAAATAGCCTGTGATGACAGAGAGTGCCAAATTTGATGAAAATATCTCTATTCGTCCTCCTGTAATCGAGTTTTCTTTTAATTAGTTGGCGGACCACGCCCATTTTTGGTAGTCTGTTTTGGCCAGGGACAGTGGAGTTCTGGACAAAATTTCAACCCCAAATTCGCTCTACAAGCTGAGAAATTGAGCTATAAGCATGGATTAATTTATACTCACTATAAAAAGTAGGCGTGGCAATGGTCCATTTTCAATAGCAATGAGTTTTTTGTGATAGACAATATTCGTGCCAAGTTTCAAGAAGATATCTCTATTCTTTCTCTTGCAATCGTGATTTCCACAGCCGAACAGACAGACAGACAGATGGACGGACATGGCTAAATCGACTCAGGAGGTCACGCTGATCAAGAATATATATACATTCCTATACCTGTCACGCCTCCTTTAATGCGTTACAAACGGAAGCAGTAAGTGAATATACCCTCTCACTTCGTGTGCAGGGTATAATAAATAAATAAAGTAAAAACATTCACGATTCAAATTTTCAGATTCCTAGGCCTAATAGTTTCCGAATTATGGCAATTAACATCACTACCACGCCCATTTAATCCTCCTAGAGGCAGAATTGTAACAAAATCCATTTGCAGTGCAACTCTACATTGTAACAACATTCATGATGCGAGATTTCAGATTCCTAGGCCTAATAGTTTCGGAATTATGGCAACTAAAACCATTGCCACATCCATTTAATCCTCCTAGGGGCGGAATTTTCACAAAATCCATTCGAAGTGCAACTCTGCAGTGTAAGAACAGTCAGGACGCAAGTCGTACGCCTAATGGTTACCGAATTATGGCAATTAAAAGCATTACGACGATCATTTAATCCTCCTAGGGGACGAATTTTCACAAAATCCATTTGTAGTGCAACTCTGCAGTGTAAGACCATTCACGACGCAAGTCCTACGCCTAATGGTTGCCGAATTATAGCAATAAAAAGCATTTCCACCATCATTTAATCCTCTAGGGCACGAATTTTCACAAAATCCATTTGTAGTGCAACTCTGCAGTGTAAACACATTCACGCCGCAAGTTTTCAGATTCCTAGGCCTAATAGTTTCGGAATTGTGTCACCTACAGGCATTGCCACGTCCATTTAATCCTCCTAGGGGCAGAATTGTAACAAACTCCATTTGCAGTGCAACTCAACAGTGTAAAAGCATTCACGATTCAAGTTCTCAGATTCCTAGACCTAATAGTTTCGGAATTATGGCAACTAAAAGCATTGCCACGGCCATTTAATCCTCCTAGGGGCGGAATTTTCACAGAATCCATTTGTAGTGCAACTCTGCAGTGTAAGAAGAGTCACGATGCAAGTTTTCAGATTCCTAGGCCTAATGCTTTCCGAATTGCGGCAATTAAAAATATTGCCTAGCCCATTAAGTCCTCCTAGGGGCAGAATTTTCATCAAATCCATTTGTAGTGCAACTCTGCAGTGTAGGAACTTTCACGATGCAAGTTTCCACATTCCTAGGCTTAAGAGTTTCCGAATTATGGCAATTAAAAGCAATGCCACGCCCATTTGATCCTCCTAGGGGCAGAATTTTCAAAACCTCTATTTGTAGTGTAACTGTAAGACCATGAAGGATGCAAGTTTGCATATTCCTATGCCTAATAGTTTCCGAATTATGGCAAGTAAAAGGATTGCCATGACCGTTTAATCCTCCTAGGAGCAGAATTGTCACAAAATCCATTTGTAGTGCAACTCTGCAGTGTAAGAACATTCACGATGCAAGTTTTCAGATTCCTAGGCCTAATAGTTTCCGAATTATGGCAATTAAAAACATTGCCACGATCATTTGATCCTCCATGTGCAAAATTTCCACAAAATCTAACAGTTGTGCAACTCTGCAGCGTAAGACTACTCAGTCCTAGTCCTAATAGTTTCGAAATTATGGCAACTAAAAGCATTGTCACGCCCTTTTAATCCTCCAATTCCTACGTCACATAGTTTCCGAATTATGGCAATTAAAAACATTTCCACGACCGTTTGATCCTCCTAGGGGCAGAATTTTCACAAAATCTAACAGTTGTGCAACTCTGCAGTGTAAGATTATTCGCGATGCAATTTTTCAGATTCCTAGGCCTAATAGTTTCCGAATTATGGCAATTAAAAGCATTGCGATGATCATTTCATCCTGCTAAGGGCAGAATTTTCACAAAATCCATTTGTAACGCAACTCTGCAGTGTAAGACCATTCACGATTTCAGATTCCTAGGCCAAATAGTTTCCGAATTATGGCAATTAAAAGCATTGTCGCGTCCTTTTAATCCTCCTATTCCTAGGTCACATAGTTTCCGAATTATGGCAATTAAAAATATTGCCACGCTCGTTTAATCCTCCTGGGATGAAATGTCACAAAATCCATTTGTAACGGAACTCTGCAGTGTAACGCCATTCACGATGCAAGTTTTCAGATTCCTAGGCCAAATAGTTTCCGAAATGTGCCAATTAAAAGCATTGCCACGCTCGTTTAATCCTCCTGGGGCAGAATCTTCACAAAATCCATTTGTAGTGCAACTATGCAGTGTAAGATCATTCACGGTGCAAGTTTTCAGTGCTACGCTTAAGAGTTTCCGAATTATGGCCCGTTTAATACTCCTAGGGGCACAATTTTCACAAAATCCATTTGTAGTGCAACTATACAGTGCAAGATGATTCACGGTGCAAGCTTTCAGACCCCTATGCCTAAGAGTTTCCGAATTATGGCAATTAAAAGCATTGTCGCGCCCTTCTAATCCTCCTATTCCTAGGTCACATAGTTTCCGAATTATGGCAATTAAGAACATTACCACGCTCGTTTAATCCTCCTGGGAAGAAGTGTCACAAAATCCATTTGTAACGAAACTCTGAAGTGTAAGAGGATTCACGATGCAAGTTTTCAGATTCCTAGGCCTAATAGTTTCCGAATTATGGCCTAATAGTTTCCGAATTATGGCTACTAAAAGCATTGCCACGATCATTTGATCCTCCATGTGCAAAATTTCCACAAAATCTAACAGTTGTGCAACTCTGCAGTGTACGACTACTCACGATCCAAGTTTTCAGATTCCTTGTCCTAATAGTTTCAGAATTATGGCAACTATAAGCATTGTCACGCTCTTTTAATCCTCCTATTCCTAGGGTTACATAGTTTTCGAATTATGGCAATTAAAAGCATTGCCACGACCATTTGATCCTCCTAGGGACAGAATTTTCACAAATCCATTTGTAGTGCAACTGATGTACAACTACCTTTCTAATAGGCACCAAAGGGTTTGTGTTAACAATTCTTATTCGACTTTCCAGCAGACAAAGATTGGAGTCCCTCAAGGTTCCATTCTTGGTCCACTCCTTTTCAGCATGTTCATTAATGACATTTGCTCTGTAAGCTAATGCTGAACCCCTTAAAGTCTACCGTTCTGCCTATCTCTAAATCTGCTGTAAAGACCTGTGACTTACCTGACATAATCTTAAACGGCAGCAAATTGGATTTTGTTTACAAAGCAAAAAATTTTGGCTTTGTCACTAACACTAAACTAACTTGCATAGACCACATAAGCTTAATTATTAAAATACTCTATATGAAACTGAGGAATCTAAGGAGATCTGCTTATTTCATCCCAATAACTACTAGGAAATTACTGGCTGTACAAATGATAATTCCTTTAATAACATACTCCGAAAATGTATACTGCAAGCTTGATTACTCATCTAAACAGAGGCTGCAAGTAGCATACAATAACGTTATCCGTTATGTCTTTGGACTACGCAGACTAGAGAGTGTTTCTGCTTATAGTAACGAAATCCTTGGTTGTAGTTTGTTTAACTATTTAAAGGCGAGAAAATTGTTTGTTTCTCTTTGAATTAATCTATACAAGAACTCCTGCTTACTTATTTGACAAACTTAATTTCTGCAGATCGGCTAGGTGCGCTAGTTTTATTGTTCCATGCCACAGGTTTCTTGCACCCGGCCGATTGTTTTACGTCAGCGCGATTCAGTTGTGGAATTCATTACCAGTAGAGATAAAGCGAACTACTAATAAGAGCATTTTCAGGCAACTAATTTTCCAATAATTTTCTCATAATTTCTCATTTTCCTCCTATTTATCTACGATCTATATTCCTAGCTATTCTGATCCCTGTTTAATTATTCTATGTTTTCTTAAGATATTTATACTTCCTAACCATACATCGTACCGATATATCTACCTCACTTTTTATTTTTAAATGTTAAGTTAAGTTAGTTAATAATCAAATTTGTAAATCTTATGTCAAATTATGCACCCGTTGATATGCATTAAAAAGAATGTTCTCTTATGTGCTACAAGAATAACTAAATAAATAAAAACCAGAAAGAGTGTTAACTTCGGCCTGGCCGAAGTTCATATACCCTACACACGTTTACTTAAAAATTAGGCGTGGCAATGGTCTAATTTTTTTTTTCTTCTAAATCTCAAATAGCCTGTGATGACAGAGAGTGCCAAATTTGATGAAAATATCTCTATTCGTCCTCCTGTAATCGAGTTTTCTTTTAATTAGTTGGCGGACCACGCCCATTTTTGGTAGTCTGTTTTGGCCAGGGACAGTGGAGTTCTGGACAAAATTTCAACCCCAAATTCGCTCTACAAGCTGAGAAATTGAGCTATAAGCATGGATTAATTTATATTCACTATAAAAAGTAGGCGTGGCAATGGTCCATTTCCAATAGCAATGAGTTTCTTGTGATAGACAATATTCGTGCCAAGTTTCAAGAAGATATCTCTATTCTTTCTCTTGCAATCGTGATTTCCACAGCCGAACAGACAGACAGACAGATGGACGGACATGGCTAAATCGACTCAGGAGGTCACGCTGATCAAGAATATATACACATTCCTATACCTGTCACGCCTCCTTTAATGCGTTACAAACGGAAGCAGTAAGTGAATATACCCTCTCACTTCGTGTGCAGGGTATAATAAATAAATAAAGTAAAAACATTCACGATTCCAATTTTCAGATTCCTAGGCCTAATAGTTTCCGAATTATGGCAATTAACATCACTACCACGCCCATTTAATCCTCCTAGAGGCAGAATTGTAACAAAATCCATTTGCAGTGCAACTCTACATTGTAACAACATTCATGATGCGAGATTTCAGATTCCTAGGCCTAATAGTTTCGGAATTATGGCAACTAAAACCATTGCCACATCCATTTAATCCTCCTAGGGGCGGAATTTTCACAAAATCCATTTGAAGTGCAACTCTGCAGTGTAAGAACAGTCAGGACGCAAGTCGTACGCCTAATGGTTACCGAATTATGGCAATTAAAAGCATTACGACGATCATTTAATCCTCCTAGGGGACGAATTTTCACAAAATCCATTTGTAGTGCAACTCTGCAGTGTAAGACCATTCACGACGCAAGTCCTACGCCTAATGGTTGCAGAATTATAGCAATAAAAAGCATTTCCACCATCATTTAATCCTCTAGGGCACGAATTTTCACAAAATCCATTTGTAGTGCAACTCTGCAGTGTAAACACATTCACGCCGCAAGTTTTCAGATTCCTAGGCCTAATAGTTTCGGAATTGTGTCACCTACAGGCATTGCCACGTCCATTTAATCCTCCTAGGGGCAGAATTGTAACAAACTCCATTTGCAGTGCAACTCAACAGTGTAAAAGCATTCACGATTCAAGTTCTCAGATTCCTAGACCTAATAGTTTCGGAATTATGGCAACTAAAAGCATTGCCACGGCCATTTAATCCTCCTAGGGGCGGAATTTTCACAGAATCCATTTGTAGTGCAACTCTGCAGTGTAAGAAGAGTCACGATGCAAGTTTTCAGATTCCTAGGCCTAATGCTTTCCGAATTGTGGCAATTAAAAATATTGCCTAGCCCATTAAGTCCTCCTAGGGGCAGAATTTTCATCAAATCCATTTGTAGTGCAACTCTGCAGTGTAGGAACTTTCACGATGCAAGTTTCCACATTCCTAGGCTTAAGAGTTTCCGAATTATGGCAATTAAAAGCAATGCCACGCCCATTTGATCCTCCTAGGGGCAGAATTTTCAAAACCTCTATTTGTAGTGTAACTGTAAGACCATGAAGGATGCAAGTTTGCATATTCCTATGCCTAATAGTTTCCGAATTATGGCAAGTAAAAGGATTGCCATGCCCGTTTAATCCTCCTAGGAGCAGAATTGTCACAAAATCCATTTGTAGTGCAACTCTGCAGTGTAAGAACATTCACGATGCAAGTTTTCAGATTCCTAGGCCTAATAGTTTCCGAATTATGGCAATTAAAAACATTGCCACGATCATTTGATCCTCCTAGGTGCAAAATTTCCACAAAATCTAACAGTAGTGCAACTCTGCAGTGTAAGACTACTGACGATGCAAGTTTTCAGATTCCTAGTCCTAATAGTTTCGGAATTATGGCAATTAAAAGCATTGCCACGACCAATTAATCCTCCTAGGGCAGAATTGTCACAAAATCCATTTGTAATGCAACTCTGCAGTGTATGACCATTCACGATGCAAGTTTTCAGATTCCTAGGCCAAATAGTTTTCGAATTATGGCAATTAAAAGCATTTTCGCGCCCTTCTAATCCTCCTTTCCTAGGTCACATATTTTCCGAATTATGGCAATTAAGAACATTACCACGCTCGTTTAATCCTCTTGGGGGTATATATATACAATATATATATATATATTGTTGTATATGCCTGCCGATACTGTTCAAGGAGACCTTTGAAATATTAACTGGTTTGGTTTGACGGTGGAGCGTGAAGTGGTTTTACAAAACGGCTTGAGGGAGATTTCATTTTTAGATTTGAGGATCCTTAGGTCTGTGAATCGTATTTTTTGCTCTGTTTATAGCAAGCTCATGGTGTCCGTCCGTATGATCCACTACCTATCTCGGGATAAATTCCAATGGAAAAGGCTACCTTGATGAATTACATCAATCGGGTTGTGGTTCGTACAAATAATCGGTACTTGTATACAGATTTGTGTGATTTAGAAGCTAAGTTTCCTAGGTATATGGTTGGTATATGGTTGCATTGCCATAATGCATTGCATTGCTACTAAAAGCATTGCCACGATCATTTGATCCTCCATGTGCAAAATTTCCACAAAATCTAACAGTTGTGCAACTCTGCAGCGTAAGACTACTCAGTCCTAGTCCTAATAGTTTCGAAATTATGGCAACTAAAAGCATTGTCACGCCCTTTTAATCCTCCAATTCCTACGTCACATAGTTTCCGAATTATGGCAATTAAAAACATTTCCACGACCGTTTGATCCTCCTAGGGGCAGAATTTTCACAAAATCTAACAGTTGTGCAACTCTGCAGTGTAAGATTATTCGCGATGCAATTTTTCAGATTCCTAGGCCTAATAGTTTCCGAATTATGGCAATTAAAAGCATTGCGATGACTATTTCATCCTGCTAAGGGCAGAATTTTCACAAAATCCATTTGTAACGCAACTCTGCAGTGTAAGACCATTCACGATTTCAGATTCCTAGGCCAAATAGTTTCCGAATTATGGCAATTAAAAGCATTGTCGCGCCCTTTTAATCCTCCTATTCCTAGGTCACATAGTTTCCGAATTATGGCAATTAAAAATATTGCCACGCTCGTTTAATCCTCCTGGGATGAAATGTCACAAAATCCATTTGTAACGGAACTCTGCAGTGTAACGCCATTCACGATGCAAGTTTTCAGATTCCTAGGCCAAATAGTTTCCGAAATGTGCCAATTAAAAGCATTGCCACGCTCGTTTAATCCTCCTGGGGCAGAATCTTCACAAAATCCATTTGTAGTGCAACTATGCAGTGTAAGATCATTCACGGTGCAAGTTTTCAGTGCTACGCTTAAGAGTTTCCGAATTATGGCCCGTTTAATACTCCTAGGGGCACAATTTTCACAAAATCCATTTGTAGTGCAACTATACAGTCCAAGATGATTCACGGTGCAAGCTTTCAGACCCCTATGCCTAAGAGTTTCCGAATTATGGCAATTAAGAACATTACCACGCTCGTTTAATCCTCCTGGGAAGAAGTGTCACAAAATCCATTTGTAACGAAACTCTGAAGTGTAAGAGGATTCACGATGCAAGTTTTCAGATTCCTAGGCCTAATAGTTTCCGAATTATGGCCTAATAGTTTCCGAATTATGGCTACTAAAAGCATTGCCACGATCATTTGATCCTCCATGTGCAAAATTTCCACAAAATCTAACAGTTGTGCAACTCTGCAGTGCACGACTACTCACGATCCAAGTTTTCAGATTCCTTGTCCTAATAGTTTCAGAATTATGGCAACTATAAGCATTGTCACGCTCTTTTAATCCTCCTATTCCTAGGGTTACATAGTTTTCGAATTATGGCAATTAAAAGCATTGCCACGACCATTTGATCCTCCTAGGGACAGAATTTTCACAAATCCATTTGTAGTGCAACTGATGTACAACTACCTTTCTAATAGGCACCAAAGGGTTTGTGTTAACAATTCTTATTCGACTTTCCAGCAGACAAAGATTGGAGTCCCTCAAGGTTCCATTCTTGGTCCACTCCTTTTCAGCATGTTCATTAATGACATTTGCTCTGTAAGCTAATGCTGAACCCCTTAAAGTCTACCGTTCTGCCTATCTCTAAATCTGCTGTAAAGACCTGTGACTTACCTGACATAATCTTAAACGGCAGCAAATTGGATTTTGTTTACAAAGCAAAAAATTTTGGCTTTGTCACTAACACTAAACTAACTTGCATAGACCACATAAGCTTAATTATTAAAATACTCTATATGAAACTGAGGAATCTAAGGAGATCTGCTTATTTCATCCCAATAACTACTAGGAAATTACTGGCTGTACAAATGATAATTCCTTTAATAACATACTCCGAAAATGTATACTGCAAGCTTGATTACTCATCTAAACAGAGGCTGCAAGTAGCATACAATAACGTTATCCGTTATGTCTTTGGACTACGCAGACTAGAGAGTGTTTCTGCTTATAGTAACGAAATCCTTGGTTGTAGTTTGTTTAACTATTTAAAGGCGAGAAAATTGTTTGTTTCTCTTTGAATTAATCTATACAAGAACTCCTGCTTACTTATTTGACAAACTTAATTTCTGCAGATCGGCTAGGTTCGCTAGTTTTATTGTTCCATGCCACAGGTTTCTTGCACCCGGCCGATTGTTTTACGTCAGCGCGATTCAGTTGTGGAATTCATTACCAGTAGAGATAAAGCGAACTACTAATAAGAGCATTTTCAGGCAACTAATTTTCCAATAATTTTCTCATAATTTCTCATTTTCCTCCTATTTATCTACGATCTATATTCCTAGCTATTCTGATCCCTGTTTAATTATTCTATGTTTTCTTAAGATATTTATACTTCCTAACCATACATCGTACCGATATATCTACCTCACTTTTTATTTTTAAATGTTAAGTTAAGTTAGTTAATAATCAAATTTGTAAATCTTATGTCAAATTATGCACCCGTTGATATGCATTAAAAAGAATGTTTTCTTATGTGCTACAAGAATAACTAAATAAATAAAAACCAGAAAGAGTGTTAACTTCGGCCTGGCCGAAGTTCATATACCCTACACACGTTTACTTAAAAATTAGGCGTGGCAATGGTCTAATTTTTTTTTTCTTCTAAATCTCAAATAGCCTGTGATGACAGAGAGTGCCAAATTTGATGAAAATATCTCTATTCGTCCTCCTGTAATCGAGTTTTCTTTTAATTAGTTGGCGGACCACGCCCATTTTTGGTAGTCTGTTTTGGCCAGGGACAGTGGAGTTCTGGACAAAATTTCAACCCCAAATTCGCTCTACAAGCTGAGAAATTGAGCTATAAGCATGGATTAATTTATACTCACTATAAAAAGTAGGCGTGGCAATGGTCCATTTTCAATAGCAATGAGTTTCTTGTGATAGACAATATTCGTGCCAAGTTTCAAGAAGATATCTCTATTCTTTCTCTTGCAATCGTGATTTCCACAGCCGAACAGACAGACAGACAGATGGACGGACATGGCTAAATCGACTCAGGAGGTCACGCTGATCAAGAATATATATACATTCCTATACCTGTCACGCCTCCTTTAATGCGTTACAAACGGAAGCAGTAAGTGAATATACCCTCTCACTTCGTGTGCAGGGTATAATAAATAAATAAAGTAAAAACATTCACGATTCAAATTTTCAGATTCCTAGGCCTAATAGTTTCCGAATTATGGCAATTAACATCACTACCACGCCCATTTAATCCTCCTAGAGGCAGAATTGTAACAAAATCCATTTGCAGTGCAACTCTACATTGTAACAACATTCATGATGCGAGATTTCAGATTCCTAGGCCTAATAGTTTCGGAATTATGGCAACTAAAACCATTGCCACATCCATTTAATCCTCCTAGGGGCGGAATTTTCACAAAATCCATTTGAAGTGCAACTCTGCAGTGTAAGAACAGTCAGGACGCAAGTCGTACGCCTAATGGTTACCGAATTATGGCAATTAAAAGCATTACGACGATCATTTAATCCTCCTAGGGGACGAATTTTCACAAAATCCATTTGTAGTGCAACTCTGCAGTGTAAGACCATTCACGACGCAAGTCCTACGCCTAATGGTTGCCGAATTATAGCAATAAAAAGCATTTCCACCATCATTTAATCCTCTAGGGCACGAATTTTCACAAAATCCATTTGTAGTGCAACTCTGCAGTGTAAACACATTCACGCCGCAAGTTTTCAGATTCCTAGGCCTAATGCTTTCCGAATTGTGGCAATTAAAAGTATTGCCTAGCCCATTAAGTCCTCCTAGGGGCAGAATTTTCATCAAATCCATTTGTAGTGCAACTCTGCAGTGTAGGAACTTTCACGATGCAAGTTTCCACATTCCTAGGCTTAAGAGTTTCCGAATTATGGCAATTAAAAGCAATGCCACGCCCATTTGATCCTCCTAGGGGCAGAATTTTCAAAACCTCTATTTGTAGTGTAACTGTAAGACCATGAAGGATGCAAGTTTGCATATTCCTATGCCTAATAGTTTCCGAATTATGGCAAGTAAAAGGATTGCCATGACCGTTTAATCCTCCTAGGAGCAGAATTGTCACAAAATCCATTTGTAGTGCAACTCTGCAGTGTAAGAACATTCACGATGCAAGTTTTCAGATTCCTAGGCCTAATAGTTTCCGAATTATGGCAATTAAAAACATTGCCACGATCATTTGATCCTCCATGTGCAAAATTTCCACAAAATCTAACAGTTGTGCAACTCTGCAGCGTAAGACTACTCAGTCCTAGTCCTAATAGTTTCGAAATTATGGCAACTAAAAGCATTGTCACGCCCTTTTAATCCTCCTATTCCTAGGTCACATAGTTTCCGAATTGTGGCAATTGAAAACGTTGCCACGCTCGTTTAATTCTCCTGGGAAGAATTGTAACAAAATCCATTTGTAACGGAACTCTGCAGTGTAAGAGAATTCACGATGCAAGTTTTCAGATTCCTAGGCCTAATAGTTTCCGAATTATGGAATAATAGTTTCCGAATTATGGCTACTAAAAGCATTGCCACGATCATTTGATCCTCCATGTGCAAAATTTCCACAAAATCTAACAGTTGTGCAACTCTGCAGCGTAAGACTACTCAGTCCTAGTCCTAATAGTTTCGAAATTATGGCAACTAAAAGCATTGTCACGCCCTTTTAATCCTCCAATTCCTACGTCACATAGTTTCCGAATTATGGCAATTAAAAACATTTCCACGACCGTTTGATCCTCCTAGGGGCAGAATTTTCACAAAATCTAACAGTTGTGCAACTCTGCAGTGTAAGATTATTCGCGATGCAATTTTTCAGATTCCTAGGCCTAATAGTTTCCGAATTATGGCAATTAAAAGCATTGCGATGACCATTTCATCCTGCTAAGGGCAGAATTTTCACAAAATCCTTTTGTAACGCAACTCTGCAGTGTAAGACCATTCACGATTTCAGATTCCTAGGCCAAATAGTTTCCGAATTATGGCAATTAAAAGCATTGTCGCGCCCTTTTAATCCTCCTATTCCTAGGTCACATAGTTTCCGAATTATGGCAATTAAAAGCATTCCCACGACCATTTGATCCTCCTGGGGGCAGAATTTTCACAAAATCTAACTGTAGTGCAACTCTACAGTGTAAGACTATTCGCGATGCAAGTTTTCAGATTCCTAGGCCTAATAGTTTCCGAGTTATGGCAATTAAAAGTATTGCCACGACCATTTAATCCTCCTAGGGCAGAATTGTCACAAAATTCATTTGTAACGCAACTCTGGAGTGTAAGACCATTCACGATGCAAGTTTTCAGATTCCTAGGGCTAATAGTTTCCGAGTTATGGCAATTAAAAGCATTGCCACGACCATTTAATCCTCCTAGGGCAGAATTGTCACAAAATTCATTTGTAACGCAACTCTGCAGTGTAAGACCATTCACGATGCAAGTTTTCAGATTCCTAGGGCTAATAGTTTCCGAATTATGGCAATTAAAAACATTGCCATGCTCGTTTAATCTTCCTGGGGGCAGAATTGTCATAAAATCCATTTGTAGTGCAACTATGAGGTGTAAGATCATTCACGGTGCAAGTTTTCAGTCCTATGCCTAAGAGATTCCGAATTATGGCAATTAAAAGTAATGCCACGCTTGTTTAATTTAAGAATTTTAACAAAATCCATTTGTAGTGCAACTATGCAGTGTAAGATCATTCACGATGCAAGTTTTCAGATTCCTATGCCAAATAGATGGCAATGGCAATTAAAAGCAATGGCACGCCGATTTGATCCTCCTAGGGGCAGAATTTTCAAAACATCTATTTGTAATGCAACTGTAAGACCATGAAGGATGCAAGATTGCAGATTCCTAGGCCTAACAGTTTCCGAATTATGGCAAGTAAAAGGATTTCCATGTCCGTTTAATCCTCCTAGGGGCAAAATTTGTCACAAAATGCATCTGTAGTGCAACTCTGCATTGTAAGAACATTCACGATGCAAGTTTTCAGATTCCTAGTCCTAATAGTTTCCGAATTATGGCAATTAAAAGCATTGTCACGCCCTTTTAATCCTCCTATTCTTAGGTCACATAGTTTCCGAATTATGGCAATTAAAAACATTGCCACGCTCGTCTAATCCTCCTGGGGGCAGAATCGTCACAAAATCCATTTGTAGTGCAAGACCATTCACTATGCAAGTTTTCAGATTCCTAGGCCCAATAGTCTCCGAATTATGGAATTAAAAGCATTGCCACGACCATTTCATCCTCCTAGGGTCAGAATTTTCACAAAATCTATTTCTAGTGCAACTCTTCCATTTTTAACGGAACTCTGAAGTGTAAGAGGATTCACGATGCAAGTTTTCAGATTCCTAGGCCTAATAGTTTCCGAATTATAGCAATTAAAAGAATTTCCACGACCATTTGATCCTCCTAGGGGCAGACTTTTCACAAAATCTAACTGTAGTGCAACTCTACAGTGCAAGACTATTCGCGATGCACGTTTTCAGATTCCTAGGCCAAATAGTTTCCGAATTATGGCAATTAAAAGCATTGTCGCGCCCTTTTAATCCTCCTATTCCTAGGTCACATAGTTTCCGAATTATGGCAATTAAAAATATTGCCACGCTCGTTTAATCCTCCTGGGGCAGAATCGTCACAAAATCCATTTGTAGTGCAACTATGCTGTGTAGGATCATTCACGGTGCAAATTTTCAGATTCCTATGCCTAAGAGTTTCCGAATTATGGAAATTAAAAGCAATGCCACGCCTGTTTAATCCTCCTAGGGTAGAATTTTCACAAAATCCATTTGTAGTGCAACTATGCAGTGTAAGATCATTCACGGTGCAAGTTTTCAGACGCCTGTGCCTAAGAGTTTCCGAATTATGGCAATTAAAAGCAATGGCACGCCAATTTGATCCTCCTAGGGGCAGAATTTTCAGAACATCTATTTGTAGTGCAACTGTAAGACCATGAAGGATGCAAGTTTGCAGATTCCTAGGCCTAATAGTTTCCGAATTATGGCAAGTAAAAGGATTGGCATACTCGTTTAATCGTCCTAGGGGCAGAATTGTCACAAAATCCATTTGTAACGCAACTCTGCAGTGTAAGACCATTCGCGATGCAAGTTTTCAGATTCCTAGGCCTCATAGTTTCCGAATTATGGCAATTAAAAGCATTGCGATGACCATTTCATCCTCCTAGGGTCTGCATTTTTAACAAAATCCATTTGTAGTGCAACTCTACAGTGTAAGACCATTCACGATGCAAGGTGTCAGGTTCCTATGCCTAATAGTTTCCGAATTATGGTAATTGAAAGCATTGCCACGACCATTTAATCCTGCTAAAGGCAAATTTTCACAAAATCCATTTGTAACGCAACTCTGCGGTGTAAGACCATTCACGATTTCAGATTCCTAGGCCAAATAGTTTCCGAATTATGGCAATTGAAAGCATTGTCGCGGCCTTTTAATCCTCCTATTCCTAGGTCACATAGTTTCCGAATTATGGCAATTAAAAATATTGCCACGCTCGTTTAATCCTCCTGGGGGCAGAATCGTCACAAAATCCATTTGTAGTGCAACTATGCAGTGTAAGATCATTCACGGTGCAAGTTTTCAGACCCCTATGCCTAAGAGTTTCCGAATTATGGCAATTAAGAGCAATGCCACGCCCATTTGATCCTCCTAGGGGCAGAATTTTCACAAAATCCATTTGTAGTGCAACTATGCAGTGTAAGATCATTCACGGTGCAAGTTTTCAGACGCCTGTGCCTAAGAGTTTCCGAATTATGGCAATTAAAAGCAATGACACGCCAATTTGATCCTCCTAGGGGCAGAATTTTCAAAACATCTATTTGTAGTGCAACTGTAAGACCATGAAGGATGCAAGTTTGCAGATTCCTAGGCCTAATAGTTTCCGAATTATGGCAAGTAAAAGTATTGGCATACTCGTTTAATCGTCCTAGGGGCAGAATTGTCACAAAATCCATTTGTAACGCAACTCTGCAGTGTAAGACTATTCGTGATGCAAGTTTTCAGATTCCTAGGCCTAATAGTTTCCGAATTATGGCAACTAAAAGCATTGCCACGATCATTTGATCCTCCTAGGGGCAAAATTTCCACAAAATCTAACAGTAGTGCAACTCTGCAGTGTACAATCATCATTTGTAGTGCAACTGTAAGACCATAAAGGATGCAAGTTTTCAGATTCCTAGGCCTAATAGTTTCCGAATTATGGCAACTAAAAGCATTGCCAGGATCACTTGATCCTCCTAGGGGCAAAATTTCCACAAAATCTAACAGTAATGCAACTCTGCAGTGTAAGACTACTCACGATGCATGTTTTCAGATTCCTAGTTCTAATAGTTTCAGAATTATGGCAATTACAAGCATTGTCACGCCCTTTTAATCCTCCTATTCCTAGGTCATATAGTTTCCGAATTATGGCAATTAAAAATATTGCCACGCTCGTTTAATCCTCCTGGGAAGAATTGTCACAAAATCTATTTGTAACGCAACTCTGCTGTGCAAGACCATTCACTATGCAAGTTTTCAGATTCCTAGGCCTAATAATTTCCGAATTATGGCAACTAAAAGCATTGCTACGACCATTTTATCCTCCTAGGGTCAGAACTTTCACAAAATCCATTTGTAGTGCAACTCTACAGTCTAAGACCATTCACGATGCAAGCTTTCAGGATCCTATGCCTAATACTTTCCGAATGATGGCAATTAAAAGCATTGCCACGACCATTTAATCCTCCTAGGGGCAGACTAGTCACAAAATCCATTTGTAACGCAACTCTGCAGTGTAAGACTATTCACGATGCAAGTTTTCAGATTCCTAGGCCTAATAGTTTCCGAATTATGGCAAGTAAAAGGATTGCCATGCCCGTTTAATCCTCCTAGGCGCAGAATTGTCACAAAATCCATTCGGAGTGCAACTCTGCAGTGTAAGAACATTCACGATGCAAGTTTTCAGATTCCTAGGCCTAATAGTTTCCGAATTATGGCAACTAATAGCATTGCGACGATCATTTGATCCTCCTAGGGCAAAATTTCCACAAAACCTAACAGTAGTGCTACTCTGCAGTGTAAGACTACTCACGATGCAAGTTTTCAGATTCCTAGTTCTAATAGTTTCAGAATTATGGCAATTATAAGCATTGTCACGCCCTTTTAATCCTCCTATTCCTAGGTCATATAGTTTCCGAATTATGGCAATTAAAAACATTGTCACGCTTGTTTAATCCTCCTGGGAAGAATTGTCAAAAAATCCATTTGTAACAGACCTCTGCAGTGTAAGTGTAAATTAAAACACTTCAATTGAATTTCGTTGAGAAACTGATTTTATTTTACTAAAACATCTTCTTATATAGTCTTAGTCTAAGGGGGTCTTATTTATATAATCTTAGTCTAAGGAGGTCTAATCTATATTTAGCCTATGTTGGGAAGATAACAATTCAACCCTTATTCTAGCGTGGGAAACTATTATTCTTAATTTTTTGGTCTCACGCAGGAGTATGTTTCTTATCTTTAGTGGACTGTATTTTTAGAATATTAGGTTTGTGTTTTATTTACATATTCTTGTGTTGTTTTATTTACATATACTTGTGTTCATATTTGAACATTCTGCCGAGGGGATAGAGGAAGAGGTGGGGAGAAATCTATTTTAACTCTAGTCCCTTTACAGCACTTAAGTTTAATATATACAATTAAAATAAAAATTAATATTGCAAGGATTAATATAAGCGATGTGTGTCCCGTTATGGTGTGAAACTTCAGTTCCTTCAGTTGTAGGTGCGTCTCCTCCAGAGTCTCCAGATGTTGTCTCAGTTCGTGTATGTTGAGGCTGTTATTCATAATCGTCGTATCCGGTGCCTGATCTGGTTCTCGTTGAATACACTTATGTTTCTTACCCAGGATATTGCCTTCTCAACTTCGTATACTTGAGATTCATAACTTCTATGTGATTTCAATGTAATCTCATTGTATAATGCCGTGCAATCTGCTTCTAGTTCCAACGTGCCCTTTTGAGGAAGTTCTCGCCAGTACTGTTTATCGAAACCGCAGTCAATGTGTAACGGGATTTTTGAATAGAGCATAAAAACCCAGCTATTCCTTGCTGACAATTCTTGCCAGAAGTCTTCTTGTTGTATTTCTTTAAATTTGCACGCGTCGCGTCTTATTCCTTTAAATGCTGAGATTTCGCATTTGTTATCCATTGCTGACTGCTGGGGTTTGTTGGTTCTGCAGGAATAGTAGCTGTCTGAATTTTTGTTGCATGCATTAATTTCAGGAAGAGTCATCAGCGTATATGAGACTGATTCAGAATCGTAGGCTAAATATTCTGCGTCCAAAAGAGCTATGACTGTTTTTCCGTTTACATGTATTGGTAGAGGAATAATTTTGAAAATCTCTGCTGATCTGGTGCTAAATAGTGGTATCTCTGCCTTTATCACTAACCGCTTGTCTACCACGATCCCTTTAGCTGTTAATGTCTTGTAAACTTCTCTCAGCTCGTTCCCGGAATGTCCACCAGGTAAGACTAGTGTTGAAGGTAGTTGTTTCTTTATATTCTCTAGTTCATGTTTCATTTGGTTTGGCTTTAATAACTGCGAATTGATATATCCGTGGTTTATGTCGATCAAAAGGCTAATTATTGCTGATTGGATGCTGCTACATTCATCAATAATCGCATTCAGCTGTGATGTTAGTAGTTGAAATATCAAAATACTTTTATCTTCATTCTGTTTTTTTATGGATTCGTCATAAAATATTTGCAACTGTATTCTCAATTTATTGAAGTTGGTGTTGATGTCTTCCGTAGTTTTCTGCACGATGTTGACCGTAGAATCGATGATGGAAGTCTGCTGCTTGACGTACATCTTTATTTTCTTTTGGTTCTCTAAAAGATCTCTCATGTTTTGCTCCATAGAATCTCTATCATCGGCGTTCATTATTCCAAAGAGAATATGGTATAACGAACCAACAAATTCAAAGGGGGCTCTTTTCGCCCGTTTATCTCTTACCAGGAGTTCATTGTTTTGTTTAAGGAAGGTGTAGCGGCGTTCCATGTAAGCTGACATAGCTTTGCATGCTTCTTTGTAGTTGCCTAAACGAAAGCATTGTTCGTTGAGCCTGTGAAGGAAATCCGGTATGGTTTCCATCTCTTCCATGTATGAATCTAAATCAAAATATATAATGAGATTCCATTTAGAGCTTTCTACGCTAGTTTCTCCAATTTTATCGAAATAAATTGCGGTGGTCTCATGGAGTGGTGAGATGGTTGCTCCCTTTAGAAAGGCAGCCGCTTTTATTCTCTTTGCTGATAGCATGAAGAGGAGAAGGAGCCAAAGACTCGTGTAGTTTAAGGTTTTCAATTTTTTTGGCTTAGAATATGTTAGGTTTACTGTCTGTGGCCTTTCTTCATTTTTCGGTTGATTGTCAGCAATACCTAGTGGACAAATTTTACTGATTGGTCGTTTCAATAATTTCCCGTTCAGCTTTAGGGTTATCACTCTCGTCTTGTCGTCTTTTCCAGAATGAACATCTGTAACTCTGCCTAGTGGCCATCTTGTAGGAGGCGTATTTTCTTGTTTTATTATTACCACTTCTCCAATCTTTATGTTTTCTTGCGGCATTTTCCATTTGTTCCGCTGTTGCAGAGTTGTATGGTATTCTTCCTTCCACCGAATCCAAAAATCTCTCTTAATTTTTTGAATTACCTTCCATCTATCTAGTGAACTAATGTTGGTGTCGGTGGTTACTTCAGGGCATTCGAGGATTGGCCGTCCAATTAAAAAGTGGCCTGGTGTTAAAACATCTATTTCTTCGGTGACATTTGTGGTCATTGCACATAGTGGTCTTGAGTTTAGCACCGATTCTATTTGAGCTAATAGTGTTGCAATTTCCTCGAATGTCAACTTCGTTTCTCCAATCACTCGTTTAATATGATGTTTAACTGATTTTACTCCGGCCTCCCATATTTCTCCCATGTGAGGAGCTCCCGGCGGTATAAAATGCCATTGAATGCTTTCGTCTGCTAGTACCGGTGCGATCGAAGCATTATTCCTTAGTGTTTTCTTAAATTCCAAGTCCAGTTTTTCTTTAGCTCCTATAAAGTTGGTTCCGTTGTCGGAATATAAGTGGCTACTCTTACCTCTTCTTGCAAAGAATCTCCGTAACGCTGCTAAAAATGCCTCTGACGTAAGGTCGCTCACGGCCTCCAGATGAATAGGCTTTGTTGCCAAGCATACGAATACTGAAATATACCCTTTATATGCCTTTTGACCTCTTCCTTTTGAAACTCTGATATGGATAGGTCCCGCGTAATCAATTCCTGTATGTGTGAATGGGTGTGACATTGTTACTCTTGGTCCTGGGAGGTTTCCCATTACTTGTGAGATGTGCTCGGAACGATATCGGATACACCTTGGACATGATCGGACGTATTTCTTCAGTGAATTTTTCATCCCAATAATCCAATATTTGCGCCTTATTACTGCCTCCATTATTTTAAGGCCTCCATGTAATGTCGAAGCGTGTACTTCTTGAATTAGTAGCTTAGAAAATCCACCTTTTCCCAATATAGTTGGGTGTTTTGTGTTAAAGGGTAGATCTGCATTTTGCAATCTTCCGCCAATGCGTAAAATGCCCTCATTATCCAGGAATGGATACATGTTTGCAATTTTGCTGTGTTTGTCTACGTTTTTTTTCTGTTTCAGAAGTTTAATGTCGATGCTGAATTCTTTTAACTGTTGATGTTTTATTTAAATTGTTTCAGCTTTCTGAAGTTCTTTCACTTGTAAACACCCTTCTGACTTCACTCCCTTGAGTACATTTATAAAGCGAAGTATGTATGCCACAACCCGTTTTAGTTTTGATAGGCTTGAATATTTACTCACTAAATTTGTAAGAACTCATCTTGCTTAGTCTGTAGATTGCTTATGAGTGCTATTGTGTCTTCTTTTACTTCGTTGACTTGTTTTGGCCATCGACTTTCTGGTTCAGCAATCCAGGTTGGACCCTTCCACCATAAATCAAGATTGTTGAGTTTCGCCGCTGAAATTCCCCTTGATGCCATATCAGCTGGGTTCTCTTTGGTTGAAACATGTCCCCATTGCGCCTCTGGATTAAGGGTCCTTATTTCTTCCGTTCGGGATCGTACAAATTTATCCTTACTTTTAGAGTTGTTGATCCATCCCAATGTGATTGAGGAATCGCTCCATGCGTATATTTTTGTATTATGCTTCAATATTTCTTTTATTTTATATAACAATTTAGACAGTAGATGAGCTGCACATAGTTCCAGTTTCGGTAAAGTTTTCCGATTTTTAATTCGATTTACCTTCGTTTTTGATGTGATGAGAGTGATGATTGTGTCTACTTTCGCATATATAACTGCTGCATATGCTTTTCGCGAGGCATCAGCAAACCCATGCAGTTCTAAATACTTATTTTTGGTTGTTTTAATCCATCTAGGTATTTCCACTTTCTGAAGCTCTATCATCTCTTGTCTGAAGATATCCCATTCTTTTTGAAGATCTTCTGGTAGTTCAAGATCCCAAGGTGTTTGCGTGATCCATAATTTTTGAATAAATAATTTTGCCACAATAGTTACTGGAGATAGCAAGCCAAGAGGGTCGAAGATTTGTGCCAGATATGATAACGCCTGCCGTTTCGTTCTGCAATCGTTTGCTGTGATATTTATACTAAACTTTAAAATATCGCGTTCCGGTTCCCAATGCAAACCGAGAGTTTTTACGGTCTCAGTGTCATTTATCGGAATAATTTGGTTGTCATCGAGTATGATTATGTGCTGTAGAATTTCGGAATGATTTGAGCTCCATTTGCGTAGCTTGAGTCCATATTTATTGAGTTGAGCTGTAACTGATTTTTGGATTTCAATACATTCTTCTAAAGTGTCAGCCCCTGTCATCAAATCGTCCATGTAAAAATCATCCTTGATTATGTTGTGTGTTGTCTTATCCTTAGCGTTATTAGCGATCTCGTGTAGCGAACGTGTTGCCAAAAAGGGTGCAGATGCTGTGCCATACGTTATCGTTTTTAACTTATATTCCTTTATTGGATCGTTCTTGTTTTCTCTCCATAAAATATGTTGGTAAGCTTGGTCTTCCTCTGCTACTTCTATTTGTCGAAACATCTTTTCCACATCTGCGGTTATGACATTTTGCCAAGATCGCCATTTAATTATTATGTCATAAATGTCTTTCTGAAGTCTCGGTCCTACCAGCATTACGTCGTTTAAGCTGCTGCCGTTGGATGTTTTAGCAGAGGCATCAAATACAACTCTTAATTTTGTTGTTAGACTTGTATTGCGGATTACTGGTTGATGAGGCATATAATATTTTCCCATTCGTAACTTTGTAGCCTCTTCCATATGTCCCAACTCTAAATATTCTCTCATGAATTGCACGTATTCATTCTTCAATTGACAGTTTCTGTCAAATTTTCGTTCCAAAGTTAATAACCGGGCCAATGCTTGATTTCTAGAGTTACCTAAATTCATTTCCTCTTTGAAAGGTATCTTTACAATTATTTTGCCTGCTTTATTAATTCTTGTCGTTTCGTTGTATAATTTCAGGCATCTCTCATCTTCTGATGTTGTGGGGGTCGTCGTTGGTATATCCTCCAGCTCCCAGAATCGTTCCAGATTTGTTAGTGCTACTGATTTTTTATGGTTGTTTGTTTTCCTTTCAATGATACCGGACAGAATCCACCCGAGTTTAGTGGCTTGTGCAAGCACTCATTCCTTTTTCTCGATTCCTTCGTCGAGTATTGCTCCATACTCGTCGCTTCCAATCAGTAAGTCAACTCTGTCTGACTTATTAAAATAAGGGTCTGCCAAAATTTGATTTTGCCACTGCTCGATATTATACGTAAAGCTTTTGTCTGGCTTCGATCCAGTTAATTGGGGTAGAACAAGTGCTTTGGTTTGTACAGCGAAATTACTTACGAATCTCGGCTTTATTTCGATTGTGACTTTGCTTTTTGATGTTCCCACATCTGAGTTTCCAAGACCTTGAAGTTCAGTTCTAATCTTCGTGCGTGGTAGTGATAGAATTTGAGCTGCTTCTTCTGTTATTGCTGTCATCTGTGATCCTTGGTCGATAAGGGCACGGAGCAAAATATATTCACCATTGTAAGATTTTACCTTTACCATAGCAGTTGCGAGAAGGATAGTCGGTGATGGTTCGTTGATGACCATGGTTGTAGTTTTGTTGGACTTCTCCGTGTTATCTTGGAAGTCTTTGTGAAGTAAGGTGTTATGTCTTTTTCCACATTGTTTGCATTTGTTTGCTGTGCTGACACATTTGGTATCTGTTTTGTGATTGATGCAAAGAAAGCAAAGCTTGTTGTTGTAAGCAAACGCGCGTCGGTTTTCTATGGTTAATCCTTGGAATTTTCGGCAGACTGATGTTTCATGTCCTGGTATATTGCAATAGAGACAAAGTTTTTGAGATAATGTATATGTATTTGTATTCGGCTTATTATTCCTGTATGCAGATCCAGGGTTATTTTTGACGAAGTTACTTGAATGCTTTTTCGACACTGTGTTTATTGTTTGGTAATGTGATTCCAAAAAGGAGAGTACATCGTCTAGAGCTTGGATCTCTTTTGTTTTACGAACATTTTGTTCATACAATCGTAATCCGTCCTTATCTAGCTTACGGATAATGATTCGGGCTATTATTGGATCGGATTTGTCTATATTTATTTGCAGAACTTTTAGAGCATGTATGCATTCATTTGTTGTATCGAGCAATTTTTGAACACTTGCTGCAGACTCGCTGTTCACTGCAGGTTGATCAAACAATTTATCTACCAATGTGGTAAATAGAACATGGCGATTTTCATACCTTTGTCGTAATATTTCTATTGCCGATTCATAATTGTTGCTGTTTACTGTTAGGTGTTGAATTAATTTACTTGCTTCACCTTTGATCATGGTTTTAAGGCGGTACATTTTTTCCACCTGCGAAATATGCTCGACCTCATGAATCAGTTTGTTGAAGAGGTCGTAAGAGGATGACCATTCATTGATGTCTCCGTAAAATGGCGGTATCTTAACTTCCTCCAGTTTTAATGTGCTTGTAATTGGTCTAATTTCAGGCACATCTATTTCCCGTGCTACGGCCTTTATTGTTGCAAAATAGAGTTGAAAAATATTTTCAAATTCTGCATCTATCGAACTTGTATCTCCGTCTCCGTCTATTCTTGTATAGGCGATCTCAATCGCTGTGAATCTTTTTGCTAGAGTCTCTTTAATTATGGCCAGTTCTGAGCGTGACGAATTTTTTAAATCATTTAGCGTTGTGCTTAGGAGATGCTCCATATTTTTTATTTTTGTTGACAGTTGTCTGTGCGTATTTGTTTTGGATTTTGCTGCGTCGTCTTCCTTAGACGGGATGGAATCACCGATGTGTTTATGCAGTACTATCTTTTTTACTGCCCCTTGGTCGGATGTAACATCTAGTGATTCTGGCGACGAGGAACTTCCTATTTCTTCCATCAATTTTACGGTTCTTTGGTAGATTTCTTCAACTGCACTGAAGTAGTCCTTGTTGAAGTAGTCGTCATCCGTTATTGCCGCTGCCAGTAGGCTTTGATGATGTTTTTGGAAAGACTGCCATAACATTCTTACGTGATTCATCTTTTCATCTCTAGTAGCCTTACGAAGGTTTCCTTCCTGACACTTGCTGTACAGGCAGACGATTTCTTCTCCTATCTGCTTCTGTTTCTCGTACAATTTTTGTCGATCCGACATGATTTCTGGTTTCTGATTTACACTCGTTGCACTAACTGGTGTCTAAGCCCCAGATACGCTTACACTTGCACTTACTGGTGTCTAAGCCCCAGATACGCTTACACTTGCACTTACTGGTGTCTAAGCTCCAGTTACGCTTACACTTGTTTCACTTACTGGTGTCTGAGCCCCAGATACGCTTTATAACGAACAATATGTTCACTTAATGTTAAACAACTTCTGAGTCTCTTTCCACCAATGGGGAAAAATACAGAAGAGTTTTTTTTTATTTTCGAACCTCTTACCACTGGTGGGGGAAAGTTCGAAGTATTTTGTTAATAATTCCTCTCTATTTTAGAGATTTTGGAATTTTTAGTTAACAATTTTTATAATTTTTAACTTGATTGGTTCAAAGTGCTCAGAATCTCTTACCGCTGGTGGGGGAAAATTCTGAGTGTCGCTTCGAAGGACCAAATGTAAATTAAAACACTTCAATTGAATTTCGTTGAGAAACTGATTTTATTTTACTAAAACATCTTCTTATATAGTCTTAGTCTAAGGGGGTCTTATTTATATAATCTTAGTCTAAGGAGGTCTAATCTATATTTAGCCTATGTTGGGAAGATAACAATTCAACCCTTATTCTAGCGTGGGAAACTATTATTCTTAATTTTTTGGTCTCACGCAGGAGTATGTTTCTTACCTTTAGTGGACTGTATTTTTAGAATATTAGGTTTGTGTTTTATTTACATATTCTTGTGTTCTTTTATTTACATATACTTGTGTTCATATTTGAACAGTAAGAGGATTCATTATGCAAGTTTTCAGATTCCTCGGCCTAATAGATTCCGAATTATGGCAATTAAAAGCATTTCCACGACCATTTGATCCTCCTAGGGGCAGAATTTTCACAAAATCTAACAGTAGTGCAACTCTGCACTGTAAGATTATTCGCGATGCAAGTTTTCAGATTCCTAGACCTAATAGTTTCCGAATTATGGTAATTAAAAGCCTTGTCGCGCCCTTTTAATCCTTCTATTCCTAGGTCACATAGTTTCCGAATTATGGCAATTAAAAGCATTTACACGACCATTTGATCCTCCTAGGGGCAGAATTTTCACAAAATCTAACTGTAGTGCAACTCTGCAGTGTAAGACTATTCGTGATGCAAGTTTTCAGATTCCTAGGCCTAATAGTTTCCGAATTATGGCAATTAAAACATTGCCACGACCATTTAATCCTCCTAGGGCAGAATTGTCACAAAATCCATTTGTAACGCAACTCTGCAGTGTAAGACCATTCACGATGCACGTTTTCAGATTCCTAGGCAAATAGTTTCCGAATTAAGGCAATTAAAGGCATTGTCGCGCCCTTTTAATCCTCCTATTCCTAGGTCACATAGTTTCCGAATTATGGCAATTAAAAACATTGCCACGCTCGTCTAATCCTTCTGGGGGCAGAATCTTCACAAAATCAATTTGTAGTGCAACTATGCAGTGTAAGATCATTCAGGGTGCAAGTTTTCAGTCCTACGCTTAAGAGTTTCCGATTTATGGCAATTAAAAGCAATGCCACGCCCGTTTAATACTCCTAGGGGCAGAATTTTCACAATATCCATTTGTAGTGCAACTATGCAATGCAAGATCGTTCACGGTGCAAGTTTTCAGACTTATATGCCTAAGAGCTTCCGAATTATGGCAATTAAAAGCAATGCTACGCCCATTTGATCCTCCTAGGGGCAGAATTTTCAATACATCTATTTGTAGTGCAACTGTAAGACCATGAAGCATGCAAGCTTGCAGATTCCTAGGCCTAATAGTTTCCGAATTATGGCAAGTAAAATGATTGCCATGCCCGTTTAATCCTCCTAGGGGCAGAATTGTCACAAAATCCATTTCTAGTGCAACTCTGCAGTGTAAGGACATTCACGATGCAATTTCTCAGATTCCTACGCCTAATAGCTTCCGAATTATGGCAACTAAAAGCATTGCCACGATCATTTGATCCTCCTATGGGCAAAATTTCCACAAAATCTAACAGTAGTGCAACTCTGCAGTGTAAGACTACTCACGATGCAAGTTTTCAGATTCCTAGTCCTAATAGTTTCGGAATTATGGCAACTATAAGCATTGTCACGCCCTTTCCATCCTCCTATTCTTAGGTCACATAGTTTCCGAATTATGACAACTAAAAACATTGCCACGCTCGTCTAATCCTCCTGGGACAGTATCGTCACAAAATCCATTTGTAGTGCAAGACCATTCACTATGCAAGTTTTCAGATTCCTAGGCCTAATAGTTTCCGAATTATGGCAACTAAAAGCATTGCCACAACCATTTTATCCTCCTAGAGTTAGAATTTTCAGAAAATCCAAGTGTAAAGCAACTCTACAGTCTAAGACCATTCACGATGCAAGCCATTTCAGGTTCCTATGCCTAATACTTTCCGAATGATGGCAATTAAAAGCATTGCCACGACCATTTAATCCTCCTAGGGGCAGAATTGTCACAAAATCCATTTGTAACGCAACTCTGCAGTGCAAGACCATTCACTATGCAAGTTTTCAGATTCCTAGGCCTAATAGTTTCCGAATTATGGCAACTAAAAGCATTGTCACGCCCTTTTAAACCTCCTATTCTTAGGTCACCTACTTTCCGAGTTATGGCAATTAAAAACATTGCCACGCTCGTCTAATCCTCCTGGGGGCAGAATCGTCACAAAATCCATTTGTAGTGCAAGACCATTCACTGTGCAAGTTTTCAGATTCCTAGGCCGAATAGTTTCCGAATTATGGCAATTAAAAGCATTGCGATGACCATTTCATCCTCCTAGGGTCTGCATTTTTAACAAAATCCATTTGTAGTGCAACTCTACAGTGTAAGACCACATCGATTTCAGATTCCTAGGCCAAATAGTTTCCGAATTATGGCAATTAAAAGCATTGTCGCGCCCTTTTAATCCTCCTATTCCTAGGTCACATAGTTTCCGAATTATGGCAATTAAAAACATTGCCATGCTCGTTTAATCCTCCTGGGGGCAGAATCGTCACAAAATCCATTTGTAGTGCAACTATGCAGTGTAAGATCATTCACGGTGCAAGTTTTCAGACTTATATGCCTAAGAGCTTCCGAATTATGGCAATTAAAAGCAATGCGACGCCCATTTGATCCTCCTAGGGGCAGAATTTTCAATACATCTATTTGTAGTGCAACTGTAAGACCATGAAGGATGCAAGCTTGCAGATTCCTAGGCCTAATAGTTTCCGAATTATGGCAAGTAAAATGATTGCCATGCCCGTTTAATCCTCCTAGGGGCAGAAATGTCACAAAATCCATTTATAGTGCAACTCTGCAGTGTAAGGACATTCACGATGCAATTTCTCAGATTCCTACGCCTAATAGGTTCCGAATTATGGCAACTAAAAGCATTGCCACGATCATTTGATCCTCCTATGGGCAAAATTTCCACAAAATCTAACAGTAGTGCAACTCTGCAGTGTAAGACTACTCACGATGCAAGTTTTCAGATTGCTAGTCCTAATAGTTTCGGAATTATGGCAACTATAAGCATTGTCACGCCCTTTTCATCCTCCTATTCTTAGGTCACATAGTTTCCGAATTATGGCAACTAAAAACATTGCCACGCTCGTCTAATCCTCTTGGGACAGTATCATCACAAAATCCATTTGTAGTGCAAGACCATTCACTATGCAAGTTTTCAGATTCCTAGTCCTAATAGTTTCCGAATTATAGCAATTAAAAGCATTGCCACGACCATTTTATCCTCCTAGAGTTAGAATTTTCACAAAATCCAAGTGTAGAGCAACTCTACAGTCTAAGACCATTCACGATGCAAGCCATTTCAGGTTCCTATGCCTAATACTTTCCGAATGATTGCAATTAAAAGCATTGCCACGACCATTTAATCCTCCTAGGGGCAGAATTGTCACAAAATCCATTTGTAACGCAACTCTGCAGTGCAAGACCATTCACTATGCAAGTTTTCAGATTCCTAGGCCTAATAGTTTCCGAATTATGGCAACTAAAAGCATTGCCACGATCATTTGATCCTCCTAGGGGCAAAATTTCCACAAAATCTAACAGTAGTGCAACTCTGCAGTGTACAATCATCATTTGTAGTGCAACTGTAAGACCATAAAGGATGCAAGTTTTCAGATTCCTAGGCCTAATAGTTTCCGAATTATGGCAACTAAAAGCATTGCCAGGATCACTTGATCCTCCTAGGGGCAAAATTTCCACAAAATCTAACAGTAGTGCAACTCTGCAGTGTACAATCATCATTTGTAGTGCAACTGTAAGACCATAAAGGATGCATGTTTTCAGATTCCTAGTTCTAATAGTTTCAGAATTATGGCAATTACAAGCATTGTCACGCCCTTTTAATCCTCCTATTCCTAGGTCATATAGTTTCCGAATTATGGCAATTAAAAATATTGCCACGCTCGTCTAATCCTCCTGGGAAGAATTGTCACAAAATCTATTTGTAACGCAACTCTGCTGTGCAAGACCATTCACTATGCAAGTTTTCAGATTCCTAGGCCTAATAGTTTCCGAATTATGGCAACTAAAAGCATTGCCACGACCATTTTATCCTCCTAGGGTCAGAACTTTCACAAAATCCATTTGTAGTGCAACTCTACAGTCTAAGACCATTCACGATGCAAGCTTTCAGGATCCTATGCCTAATACTTTCCGAATGATGGCAATTAAAAGCATTGCCACGACCATTTAATCCTCCTAGGGGCAGACTAGTCACAAAATCCATTTGTAACGCAACTCTGCAGTGTAAGACTATTCACGATGCAAGTTTTCAGATTCCTAGGCCTAATAGTTTCGGAATTATGGCAACTATAAGCATTGTCACGCCCTTTTCATCCTCCTATTCTTAGGTCACATAGTTTCCGAATTATGGCAACTAAAAACATTGCCACGCTCGTCTAATCCTCCTGGGGGCAGAATCACAAAATCCATTTGTAGTGCAAGACCATTCACTATGCAAGTTTTCAGATTCCTAGGCCGAATAGTTTCCGAATTATGGCAATTAAAAGCATTGCGATGACCATTTCATCCTCCTAGGGTCTGCATTTTTAACAAAATCCATTTGTAGTGCAACTCTACAGTATAAGACCACATCGATTTCAGATTCCTAGGCCAAATAGTTTCCGAATTATGGCAATTAAAAGCATTGTCGCGCCCTTTTAATCCTCCTATTCCTAGGTCACATAGTTTCCGAATTATGGCAATTAAAAACATTGCCATGCTCGTTTAATCCTCCTGGGGGCAGAATCGTCACAAAATCCATTTGTAGTGCAACTATGCAGTGTAAGATCATTCACGGTGCAAGTTTTCAGACTTATATGCCTAAGAGCTTCCGAATTATGGCAATTATAAGCAATGCCACGCCCATTTGATCCTCCTAGGGGCAGAATTTTCAATACATCTATTTGTAGTGCAACTGTAAGACCATGAAGGATGCAAGCTTGCAGATTCCTAGGCCTAATAGTTTCCGAATTATGGCAAGTAAAATGATTGCCATGCCCGTTTAATCCTCCTAGGGGCAGAAATGTCACAAAATCCATTTATAGTGCAACTCTGCAGTGTAAGGACATTCACGATGCAATTTCTCAGATTCCTACGCCTAATAGGTTCCGAATTATGGCAACTAAAAGCATTGCCACGATCATTTGATCCTCCTATGGGCAAAATTTCCACAAAATCTAACAGTAGTGCAACTCTGCAGTGTAAGACTACTCACGATGCAAGTTTTCAGATTCCTAGTCCTAATAGTTTCGGAATTATGGCAACTATAAGCATTGTCACGCCCTTTTCATCCTCCTATTCTTAGGTCACATAGTTTCCGAATTATGGCAACTAAAAACATTGCCACGCTCGTCTAATCCTCCTGGGACAGTATCATCACAAAATCCATTTGTAGTGCAAGACCATTCACTATGCAAGTTTTCAGATTCCTAGTCCTAATAGTTTCCGAATTATAGCAATTAAAAGCATTGCCACGACCATTTTATCCTCCTAGAGTTAGAATTTTCACAAAATCCAAGTGTAGAGCAACTCTACAGTCTAAGACCATTCACGATGCAAGCCATTTCAGGTTCCTATGCCTAATACTTTCCGAATGATTGCAATTAAAAGCATTGCCACGACCATTTAATCCTCCTAGGGGCAGAATTGTCACAAAATCCATTTGTAACGCAACTCTGCAGTGCAAGACCATTCACTATGCAAGTTTTCAGATTCCTAGGCCTAATAGTTTCCGAATTATGGCAACTAAAAGCATTGCCACGATCATTTGATCCTCCTAGGGGCAAAATTTCCACAAAATCTAACAGTAGTGCAACTCTGCAGTGTACAATCATCATTTGTAGTGCAACTGTAAGACCATAAAGGATGCAAGTTTTCAGATTCCTAGGCCTAATAGTTTCCGAATTATGGCAACTAAAAGCATTGCCAGGATCACTTGATCCTCCTAGGGGCAAAATTTCCACAAAATCTAACAGTAGTGCAACTCTGCAGTGTACAATCATCATTTGTAGTGCAACTGTAAGACCATAAAGGATGCATGTTTTCAGATTCCTAGTTCTAATAGTTTCAGAATTATGGCAATTACAAGCATTGTCACGCCCTTTTAATCCTCCTATTCCTAGGTCATATAGTTTCCGAATTATGGCAATTAAAAATATTGCCACGCTCGTCTAATCCTCCTGGGAAGAATTGTCACAAAATCTATTTGTAACGCAACTCTGCTGTGCAAGACCATTCACTATGCAAGTTTTCAGATTCCTAGGCCTAATAGTTTCCGAATTATGGCAACTAAAAGCATTGCCACGACCATTTTATCCTCCTAGGGTCAGAACTTTCACAAAATCCATTTGTAGTGCAACTCTACAGTCTAAGACCATTCACGATGCAAGCTTTCAGGATCCTATGCCTAATACTTTCCGAATGATGGCAATTAAAAGCATTGCCACGACCATTTAATCCTCCTAGGGGCAGACTAGTCACAAAATCCATTTGTAACGCAACTCTGCAGTGTAAGACTATTCACGATGCAAGTTTTCAGATTCCTAGGCCTAATAGTTTCGGAATTATGGCAACTATAAGCATTGTCACGCCCTTTTCATCCTCCTATTCTTAGGTCACATAGTTTCCGAATTATGGCAACTAAAAACATTGCCACGCTCGTCTAATCCTCCTGGGGGCAGAATCACAAAATCCATTTGTAGTGCAAGACCATTCACTATGCAAGTTTTCAGATTCCTAGGCCGAATAGTTTCCGAATTATGGCAATTAAAAGCATTGCGATGACCATTTCATCCTCCTAGGGTCTGCATTTTTAACAAAATCCATTTGTAGTGCAACTCTACAGTATAAGACCACATCGATTTCAGATTCCTAGGCCAAATAGTTTCCGAATTATGGCAATTAAAAGCATTGTCGCGCCCTTTTAATCCTCCTATTCCTAGGTCACATAGTTTCCGAATTATGGCAATTAAAAACATTGCCATGCTCGTTTAATCCTCCTGGGGGCAGAATCGTCACAAAATCCATTTGTAGTGCAACTATGCAGTGTAAGATCATTCACGGTGCAAGTTTTCAGACTTATATGCCTAAGAGCTTCCGAATTATGGCAATTATAAGCAATGCCACGCCCATTTGATCCTCCTAGGGGCAGAATTTTCAATACATCTATTTGTAGTGCAACTGTAAGACCATGAAGGATGCAAGCTTGCAGATTCCTAGGCCTAATAGTTTCCGAATTATGGCAAGTAAAATGATTGCCATGCCCGTTTAATCCTCCTAGGGGCAGAAATGTCACAAAATCCATTTATAGTGCAACTCTGCAGTGTAAGGACATTCACGATGCAATTTCTCAGATTCCTACGCCTAATAGGTTCCGAATTATGGCAACTAAAAGCATTGCCACGATCATTTGATCCTCCTATGGGCAAAATTTCCACAAAATCTAACAGTAGTGCAACTCTGCAGTGTAAGACTACTCACGATGCAAGTTTTCAGATTCCTAGTCCTAATAGTTTCGGAATTATGGCAACTATAAGCATTGTCACGCCCTTTTCATCCTCCTATTCTTAGGTCACATAGTTTCCGAATTATGGCAACTAAAAACATTGCCACGCTCGTCTAATCCTCCTGGGACAGTATCATCACAAAATCCATTTGTAGTGCAAGACCATTCACTATGCAAGTTTTCAGATTCCTAGTCCTAATAGTTTCCGAATTATAGCAATTAAAAGCATTGCCACGACCATTTTATCCTCCTAGAGTTAGAATTTTCACAAAATCCAAGTGTAGAGCAACTCTACAGTCTAAGACCATTCACGATGCAAGCCATTTCAGGTTCCTATGCCTAATACTTTCCGAATGATTGCAATTAAAAGCATTGCCACGACCATTTAATCCTCCTAGGGGCAGAATTGTCACAAAATCCATTTGTAACGCAACTCTGCAGTGCAAGACCATTCACTATGCAAGTTTTCAGATTCCTAGGCCTAATAGTTTCCGAATTATGGCAACTAAAAGCATTGCCACGATCATTTGATCCTCCTAGGGGCAAAATTTCCACAAAATCTAACAGTAGTGCAACTCTGCAGTGTACAATCATCATTTGTAGTGCAACTGTAAGACCATAAAGGATGCAAGTTTTCAGATTCCTAGGCCTAATAGTTTCCGAATTATGGCAACTAAAAGCATTGCCAGGATCACTTGATCCTCCTAGGGGCAAAATTTCCACAAAATCTAACAGTAATGCAACTCTGCAGTGTAAGACTACTCACGATGCATGTTTTCAGATTCCTAGTTCTAATAGTTTCAGAATTATGGCAATTACAAGCATTGTCACGCCCTTTTAATCCTCCTATTCCTAGGTCATATAGTTTCCGAATTATGGCAATTAAAAATATTGCCACGCTCGTTTAATCCTCCTGGGAAGAATTGTCACAAAATCTATTTGTAACGCAACTCTGCTGTGCAAGACCATTCACTATGCAAGTTTTCAGATTCCTAGGCCTAATAGTTTCCGAATTATGGCAACTAAAAGCATTGCCACGACCATTTTATCCTCCTAGGGTCAGAACTTTCACAAAATCCATTTGTAGTGCAACTCTACAGTCTAAGACCATTCACGATGCAAGCTTTCAGGATCCTATGCCTAATACTTTCCGAATGATGGCAATTAAAAGCATTGCCACGACCATTTAATCCTCCTAGGGGCAGACTAGTCACAAAATCCATTTGTAACGCAACTCTGCAGTGTAAGACTATTCACGATGCAAGTTTTCAGATTCCTAGGCCTAATAGTTTCCGAATTATGGCAAGTAAAAGGATTGCCATGCCCGTTTAATCCTCCTAGGCGCAGAATTGTCACAAAATCCATTCGGAGTGCAACTCTGCAGTGTAAGAACATTCACGATGCAAGTTTTCAGATTCCTAGGCCTAATAGTTTCCGAATTATGGCAACTAATAGCATTGCGACGATCATTTGATCCTCCTAGGGCAAAATTTCCACAAAACCTAACAGTAGTGCTACTGTGCAGTGTAAGACTACTCACGATGCAAGTTTTCAGATTCCTAGTTCTAATAGTTTCAGAATTATGGCAATTATAAGCATTGTCACGCCCTTTTAATCCTCCTATTCCTAGGTCATATAGTTTCCGAATTATGGCAATTAAAAACATTGCCACGCTTGTTTAATCCTCCTGGGAAGAATTGTCAAAAAATCCATTTGTAACAGACCTCTGCAGTGTAAGTGTAAATTAAAACACTTCAATTGAATTTCGTTGAGAAACTGATTTTATTTTACTAAAACATCTTCTTATATAGTCTTAGTCTAAGGGGGTCTTATTTATATAATCTTAGTCTAAGGAGGTCTAATCTATATTTAGCCTATGTTGGGAAGATAACAATTCAACCCTTATTCTAGCGTGGGAAACTATTATTCTTAATTTTTTGGTCTCACGCAGGAGTATGTTTCTTATCTTTAGTGGACTGTATTTTTAGAATATTAGGTTTGTGTTTTATTTACATATTCTTGTGTTGTTTTATTTACATATACTTGTGTTCATATTTGAACATTCTGCCGAGGGGATAGAGGAAGAGGTGGGGAGAAATCTATTTTAACTCTAGTCCCTTTACAGCACTTAAGTTTAATATATACAATTAAAATAAAAATTAATATTGCAAGGATTAATATAAGCGATGTGTGTCCCGTTATGGTGTGAAACTTCAGTTCCTTCAGTTGTAGGTGCGTCTCCTCCAGAGTCTCCAGATGTTGTCTCAGTTCGTGTATGTTGAGGCTGTTATTCATAATCGTCGTATCCGGTGCCTGATCTGGTTCTCGTTGAATACACTTATGTTTCTTACCCAGGATATTGCCTTCTCAACTTCGTATACTTGAGATTCATAACTTCTATGTGATTTCAATGTAATCTCATTGTATAATGCCGTGCAATCTGCTTCTAGTTCCAACGTGCCCTTTTGAGGAAGTTCTCGCCAGTACTGTTTATCGAAACCGCAGTCAATGTGTAACGGGATTTTTGAATAGAGCATAAAAACCCAGCTATTCCTTGCTGACAATTCTTGCCAGAAGTCTTCTTGTTGTATTTCTTTAAATTTGCACGCGTCGCGTCTTATTCCTTTAAATGCTGAGATTTCGCATTTGTTATCCATTGCTGACTGCTGGGGTTTGTTGGTGCTGCAGGAATAGTAGCTGTCTGAATTTTTGTTGCATGCATTAATTTCAGGAAGAGTCATCAGCGTATATGAGACTGATTCAGAATCGTAGGCTAAATATTCTGCGTCCAAAAGAGCTATGACTGTTTTTCCGTTTACATGTATTGGTAGAGGAATAATTTTGAAAATCTCTGCTGATCTGGTGCTAAATAGTGGTATCTCTGCCTTTATCACTAACCGCTTGTCTACCACGATCCCTTTAGCTGTTAATGTCTTGTAAACTTCTCTCAGCTCGTTCCCGGAATGTCCACCAGGTAAGACTAGTGTTGAAGGTAGTTGTTTCTTTATATTCTCTAGTTCATGTTTCATTTGGTTTGGCTTTAATAACTGCGAATTGATATATCCGTGGTTTATGTCGATCAAAAGGCTAATTATTGCTGATTGGATGCTGCTACATTCATCAATAATCGCATTCAGCTGTGATGTTAGTAGTTGAAATATCAAAATACTTTTATCTTCATTCTGTTTTTTTATGGATTCGTCATAAAATATTTGCAACTGTATTCTCAATTTATTGAAGTTGGTGTTGATGTCTTCCGTAGTTTTCTGCACGATGTTGACCGTAGAATCGATGATGGAAGTCTGCTGCTTGACGTACATCTTTATGTTCTTTTGGTTCTCTAAAAGATCTCTCATGTTTTGCTCCATAGAATCTCTATCATCGGCGTTCATTATTCCAAAGAGAATATGGTATAACGAACCAACAAATTCAAAGGGGGCTCTTTTCGCCCGTTTATCTCTTACCAGGAGTTCATTGTTTTGTTTAAGGAAGGTGTAGCGGCGTTCCATGTAAGCTGACATAGCTTTGCATGCTTCTTTGTAGTTGCCTAAACGAAAGCATTGTTCGTTGAGCCTGTGAAGGAAATCCGGTATGGTTTCCATCTCTTCCATGTATGAATCTAAATCAAAATATATAATGAGATTCCATTTAGAGCTTTCTACGCTAGTTTCTCCAATTTTATCGAAATAAATTGCGGTGGTCTCATGGAGTGGTGAGATGGTTGCTCCCTTTAGAAAGGCAGCCGCTTTTATTCTCTTTGCTGATAGCATGAAGAGGAGAAGGAGCCAAAGACTCGTGTAGTTTAAGGTTTTCAATTTTTTTGGCTTAGAATATGTTAGGTTTACTGTCTGTGGCCTTTCTTCATTTTTCGGTTGATTGTCAGCAATACCTAGTGGACAAATTTTACTGATTGGTCGTTTCAATAATTTCCCGTTCAGCTTTAGGGTTATCACTCTCGTCTTGTCGTCTTTTCCAGAATGAACATCTGTAACTCTGCCTAGTGGCCATCTTGTAGGAGGCGTATTTTCTTGTTTTATTATTACCACTTCTCCAATCTTTATGTTTTCTTGCGGCATTTTCCATTTGTTCCGCTGTTGCAGAGTTGTATGGTATTCTTCCTTCCACCGAATCCAAAAATCTCTCTTAATTTTTTGAATTACCTTCCATCTATCTAGTGAACTAATGTTGGTGTCGGTGGTTACTTCAGGGCATTCGAGGATTGGCCGTCCAATTAAAAAGTGGCCTGGTGTTAAAACATCTATTTCTTCGGTGACATTTGTGGTCATTGCACATAGTGGTCTTGAGTTTAGCACCGATTCTATTTGAGCTAATAGTGTTGCAATTTCCTCGAATGTCAACTTCGTTTCTCCAATCACTCGTTTAATATGATGTTTAACTGATTTTACTCCGGCCTCCCATATTCCTCCCATGTGAGGAGCTCCCGGCGGTATAAAATGCCATTGAATGCTTTCGTCTGCTAGTACCGGTGCGATCGAAGCATTATTCCTTAGTGCTTTCTTAAATTCCAAGTCCAGTTTTTCTTTAGCTCCTATAAAGTTGGTTCCGTTGTCGGAATATAAGTGGCTACTCTTACCTCTTCTTGCAAAGAATCTCCGTAACGCTGCTAAAAATGCCTCTGACGTAAGGTCGCTCACGGCCTCCAGATGAATAGCCTTTGTTGCCAAGCATACGAATACTGAAATATACCCTTTATATGCCTTTTGACCTCTTCCTTTTGAAACTCTGATATGGATAGGTCCCGCGTAATCAATTCCTGTATGTGTGAATGGGTGTGACATTGTTACTCTTGGTCCTGGGAGGTTTCCCATTACTTGTGAGATGTGCTCGGAACGATATCGGATACACCTTGGACATGATCGGACGTATTTCTTCAGTGAATTTTTCATCCCAATAATCCAATATTTGCGCCTTATTACTGCCTCCATTATTTTAAGGCCTCCATGTAATGTCGAAGCGTGTACTTCTTGAATTAGTAGCTTAGAAAATCCACCTTTTCCCAATATAATTGGGTGTTTTGTGTTAAAGGGTAGATCTGCATTTTGCAATCTTCCGCCAATGCGTAAAATGCCCTCATTATCCAGGAATGGATACATGTTTGCAATTTTGCTGTGTTTGTCTACGTTTTTTTTCTGTTTCAGAAGTTTAATGTCGATGCTGAATTCTTTTAACTGTTGATGTTTTATTAAAATTGTTTCAGCTTTCTGAAGTTCTTTCACTTGTAAACACCCTTCTGACTTCACTCCCTTGAGTACATTTATAAAGCGAAGTATGTATGCCACAACCCGTTTTAGTTTTGATAGGCTTGAATATTTACTCACTAAATTTGTAAGAACTCATCTTGCTTAGTCTGTAGATTGCTTATGAGTGCTATTGTGTCTTCTTTTACTTCGTTGACTTGTTTTGGCCATCGATCATTGTTTGACCTGGTTCAGCAATCCAGGTTGGACCCTTCCACCATAAATCAAGATTGTTGAGTTTCGCCGCTGAAATTCCCCTTGATGCCATATCAGCTGGGTTCTCTTTGGTTGAAACATGTCCCCATTGCGCCTCTGGATTAAGGGTCCTTATTTCTTCCGTTCGGGATCGTACAAATTTATCCTTACTTTTAGAGTTGTTGATCCATCCCAATGTGATTGAGGAATCGCTCCATGCGTATATTTTTGTATTATGCTTCAATATTTCTTTTATTTTATATAACAATTTAGACAGTAGATGAGCTGCACATAGTTCCAGTTTCGGTAAAGTTTTCCGATTTTTAATTCGATTTACCTTCGTTTTTGATGTGATGAGAGTGATGATTGTGTCTACTTTCGCATATATAACTGCTGCATATGCTTTTCGCGAGGCATCAGCAAACCCATGCAGTTCTAAATACTTATTTTTGGTTGTTTTAATCCATCTAGGTATTTCCACTTTCTGAAGCTCTATCATCTCTTGTCTGAAGATATCCCATTCTTTTTGAAGATCTTCTGGTAGTTCAAGATCCCAAGGTGTTTGCGTGATCCATAATTTTTGAATAAATAATTTTGCCACAATAGTTACTGGAGATAGCAAGCCAAGAGGGTCGAAGATTTGTGCCAGATATGATAACGCCTGCCGTTTCGTTCTGCAATCGTTTGCTGTGATATTTATACTAAACTTTAAAATATCGCGTTCCGGTTCCCAATGCAAACCGAGAGTTTTTACGGTCTCAGTGTCATTTATCGGAATAATTTGGTTGTCATCGAGTATGATTATGTGCTGTAGAATTTCGGAATGATTTGAGCTCCATTTGCGTAGCTTGAGTCCATATTTATTGAGTTGAGCTGTAACTGATTTTTGGATTTCAATACATTCTTCTAAAGTGTCAGCCCCTGTCATCAAATCGTCCATGTAAAAATCATCCTTGATTATGTTGTGTGTTGTCTTATCCTTAGCGTTATTAGCGATCTCGTGTAGCGAACGTGTTGCCAAAAAGGGTGCAGATGCTGTGCCATACGTTATCGTTTTTAACTTATATTCCTTTATTGGATCGTTCTTGTTTTCTCTCCATAAAATATGTTGGTAAGCTTGGTCTTCCTCTGCTACTTCTATTTGTCGAAACATCTTTTCCACATCTGCGGTTATGACATTTTGCCAAGATCGCCATTTAATTATTATGTCATAAATGTCTTTCTGAAGTCTCGGTCCTACCAGCATTACGTCGTTTAAGCTGCTGCCGTTGGATGTTTTAGCAGAGGCATCAAATACAACTCTTAATTTTGTTGTTAGACTTGTATTGCGGATTACTGGTTGATGAGGCATATAATATTTTCCCATTCGTAACTTTGTAGCCTCTTCCATATGTCCCAACTCTAAATATTCTCTCATGAATTGCACGTATTCATTCTTCAATTGACAGTTTCTGTCAAATTTTCGTTCCAAAGTTAATAACCGGGCCAATGCTTGATTTCTAGAGTTACCTAAATTCATTTCCTCTTTGAAAGGTATCTTTACAATTATTTTGCCTGCTTTATTAATTCTTGTCGTTTCGTTGTATAATTTCAGGCATCTCTCATCTTCTGATGTTGTGGGGGTCGTCGTTGGTATATCCTCCAGCTCCCAGAATCGTTCCAGATTTGTTAGTGCTACTGATTTTTTATGGTTGTTTGTTTTCCTTTCAATGATACCGGACAGAATCCACCCGAGTTTAGTGGCTTGTGCAAGCACTCATTCCTTTTTCTCGATTCCTTCGTCGAGTATTGCTCCATACTCGTCGCTTCCAATCAGTAAGTCAACTCTGTCTGACTTATTAAAATAAGGGTCTGCCAAAATTTGATTTTGCCACTGCTCGATATTATACGTAAAGCTTTTGTCTGGCTTCGATCCAGTTAATTGGGGTAGAACAAGTGCTTTGGTTTGTACAGCGAAATTACTTACGAATCTCGGCTTTATTTCGATTGTGACTTTGCTTTTTGATGTTCCCACATCTGAGTTTCCAAGACCTTGAAGTTCAGTTCTAATCTTCGTGCGTGGTAGTGATAGAATTTGAGCTGCTTCTTCTGTTATTGCTGTCATCTGTGATCCTTGGTCGATAAGGGCACGGAGCAAAATATATTCACCATTGTAAGATTTTACCTTTACCATAGCAGTTGCGAGAAGGATAGTCGGTGATGGTTCGTTGATGACCATGGTTGTAGTTTTGTTGGACTTCTCCGTGTTATCTTGGAAGTCTTTGTGAAGTAAGGTGTTATGTCTTTTTCCACATTGTTTGCATTTGTTTGCTGTGCTGACACATTTGGTATCTGTTTTGTGATTGATGCAAAGAAAGCAAAGCTTGTTGTTGTAAGCAAACGCGCGTCGGTTTTCTATGGTTAATCCTTGGAATTTTCGGCAGACTGATGTTTCATGTCCTGGTATATTGCAATAGAGACAAAGTTTTTGAGATAATGTATATGTATTTGTATTCGGCTTATTATTCCTGTATGCAGATCCAGGGTTATTTTTGACGAAGTTACTTGAATGCTTTTTCGACACTGTGTTTATTGTTTGGTAATGTGATTCCAAAAAGGAGAGTACATCGTCTAGAGCTTGGATCTCTTTTGTTTTACGAACATTTTGTTCATACAATCGTAATCCGTCCTTATCTAGCTTACGGATAATGATTCGGGCTATTATTGGATCGGATTTGTCTATATTTATTTGCAGAACTTTTAGAGCATGTATGCATTCATTTGTTGTATCGAGCAATTTTTGAACACTTGCTGCAGACTCGCTGTTCACTGCAGGTTGATCAAACAATTTATCTACCAATGTGGTAAATAGAACATGGCGATTTTCATACCTTTGTCGTAATATTTCTATTGCCGATTCATAATTGTTGCTGTTTACTGTTAGGTGTTGAATTAATTTACTTGCTTCACCTTTGATCATGGTTTTAAGGCGGTACATTTTTTCCACCTGCGAAATATGCTCGACCTCATGAATCAGTTTGTTGAAGAGGTCGTAAGAGGATGACCATTCATTGATGTCTCCGTAAAATGGCGGTATCTTAACTTCCTCCAGTTTTAATGTGCTTGTAATTGGTCTAATTTCAGGCGCATCTATTTCCCGTGCTACGGCCTTTATTGTTGCAAAATAGAGTTGAAAAATATTTTCAAATTCTGCATCTATCGAACTTGTATCTCCGTCTCCGTCTATTCTTGTATAGGCGATCTCAATCGCTGTGAATCTTTTTGCTAGAGTCTCTTTAATTATGGCCAGTTCTGAGCGTGACGAATTTTTTAAATCATTTAGCGTTGTGCTTAGGAGATGCTCCATATTTTTTATTTTTGTTGACAGTTGTCTGTGCGTATTTGCTTTGGATTTTGCTGCGTCGTCTTCCTTAGACGGGATGGAATCACCGATGTGTTTATGCAGTACTATCTTTTTTACTGCCCCTTGGTCGGATGTAACATCTAGTGATTCTGGCGACGAGGAACTTCCTATTTCTTCCATCAATTTTACGGTTCTTTGGTAGATTTCTTCAACTGCACTGAAGTAGTCCTTGTTGAAGTAGTCGTCATCCGTTATTCCCGCTGCCAGTAGGCTTTGATGATGTTTTTGGAAAGACTGCCATAACATTCTTACGTGATTCATCTTTTCATCTCTAGTAGCCTTACGAAGGTTTCCTTCCTGACACTTGCTGTACAGGCAGACGATTTCTTCCCCTATCTGCTTCTGTTTCTCGTACAATTTTTGTCGATCCGACATGATTTCTGGTTTCTGATTTACACTCGTTGCACTAACTGGTGTCTAAGCCCCAGATACGCTTACACTTGCACTTACTGGTGTCTAAGCCCCAGATACGCTTACACTTGCACTTACTGGTGTCTAAGCTCCAGTTACGCTTACACTTGTTTCACTTACTGGTGTCTGAGCCCCAGATACGCTTTACACTTTTTGCACTTACTGGTGTCTATGCCCCAGTTACGCTTTATAACGAACAATATGTTCACTTAATGTTAAACAACTTCTGAGTCTCTTTCCACCAATGGGAAAAAATACAGAAGAGTTTTTTTTTATTTTCGAACCTCTTACCACTGGTGGGGGAAAGTTCGAAGTATTTTGTTAATAATTCCTCTCTATTTTAGAGATTTTGGAATTTTTAGTTAACAATTTTTATAATTTTTAACTTGATTGGTTCAAAGTGCTCAGAATCTCTTACCGCTGGTGGGGGAAAATTCTGAGTGTCGCTTCGAAGGACCAAATGTAAATTAAAACACTTCAATTGAATTTCGTTGAGAAACTGATTTTATTTTACTAAAACATCTTCTTATATAGTCTTAGTCTAAGGGGGTCTTATTTATATAATCTTAGTCTAAGGAGGTCTAATCTATATTTAGCCTATGTTGGGAAGATAACAATTCAACCCTTATTCTAGCGTGGGAAACTATTATTCTTAATTTTTTGGTCTCACGCAGGAGTATGTTTCTTACCTTTAGTGGACTGTATTTTTAGAATATTAGGTTTGTGTTTTATTTACATATTCTTGTGTTCTTTTATTTACATATACTTGTGTTCATATTTGAACAGTAAGAGGATTCATTATGCAAGTTTTCAGATTCCTCGGCCTAATAGATTCCGAATTATGGCAATTAAAAGCATTTCCACGACCATTTGATCCTCCTAGGGGCAGAATTTTCACAAAATCTAACAGTAGTGCAACTCTGCACTGTAAGATTATTCGCGATGCAAGTTTTCAGATTCCTAGACCTAATAGTTTCTGAATTATGGTAATTAAAAGCCTTGTCGCGCCCTTTTAATCCTCCTATTCCTAGGTCACATAGTTTCCGAATTATGGCAATTAAAAGCATTTACACGACCATTTGATCCTCCTAGGGGCAGAATTTTCACAAAATCTAACTGTAGTGCAACTCTGCAGTGTAAGACTATTCGTGATGCAAGTTTTCAGATTCCTAGGCCTAATAGTTTCCCAATTATGGCAAGTAAAATGATTGCCATGCCCGTTTAATCCTCCTAGGGGCAGAATTTTCACAATATCCATTTGTAGTGCAACTATGCAATGCAAGATCGTTCACGGTGCAAGTTTTCAGACTTATATGCCTAAGAGCTTCCGAATTATGGCAATTAAAAGCAATGCTACGCCCATTTGATCCTCCTAGGGGCAGAATTTTCAATACATCTATTTGTAGTGCAACTGTAAGACCATGAAGGATGCAAGCTTGCAGATTCCTAGGCCTAATAGTTTCCGAATTATGGCAAGTAAAATTATTGCCATGCCCGTTTAATCCTCCTAGGGGCAGAATTGTCACAAAATCCATTTCTAGTGCAACTCTGCAGTGTAAGGACATTCACGATGCAATTTCTCAGATTCCTACGCCTAATAGCTTCCGAATTATGGCAACTAAAAGCATTGCCACGATCATTTGATCCTCCTATGGGCAAAATTTCCACAAAATCTAACAGTAGTGCAACTCTGCAGTGTAAGACTACTCACGATGCAAGTTTTCAGATTCCTAGTCCTAATAGTTTCGGAATTATGGCAACTATAAGCATTGTCACGCCCTTTCCATCCTCCTATTCTTAGGTCACATAGTTTCCGAATTATGGCAACTAAAAACATTGCCACGCTCGTCTAATCCTCCTGGGACAGTATCGTCACAAAATCCATTTGTAGTGCAAGACCATTCACTATGCAAGTTTTCAGATTCCTAGTCCTAATAGTTTCCGAATTATGGCAATTAAAAGCATTGCCACGACCATTTCATCCTCCTAGAGTTAGAATTTTCACAAAATCCATTTGTAGTGCAACTCTACAGTCTAAGACCACTCACGATGCAAGCCATTTCAGGTTCCTATGCCTAATACTTTCCGAATGATGGCAATTAAAAGCATTGCCACGACCATTTAATCCTCCTAGGGGCAGAATTGTCACAAAATCCATTTGTAACGCAACTCTGCAGTGCAAGACCATTCACTATGCAAGTTTTCAGATTCCTAGGCCTAATAGTTTCCGAATTATGGCAACTAAAAGCATTGCCACGATCATTTGATCCTCGTAGGGGCAAAATTTCCACAAAATCTAACAGTAGTGCAACTCTGCAGTGTACAATCATCTATTTGTAGTGCAACTGTAAGACCATAAAGGATGCAAGTTTGCAGATTCCTAGGCCTAATAGTTTCCGAATTATGGCAACTAAAGGCATTGCCACGATCACTTGATCCTCCTAGGGGCAAAATTTCCACAAAATCTAACAGTAGTGCAACTCTGCAGTGTAAGACTACTCACGATGCATGTTTTCAGATTCCTAGTTCTAATAGTTTCAGAATTATGGCAATTATAAGCATTGTCACGCAAGACCATTCACTGTGCAAGTTTTCAGATTCCTAGGCCTAATAGTTTCCGAATTATGGCAACTAAAAGCATTGCCACGATCACTTGATCCTCCTAGGGGCAAAATTTCCACAAAATCTAACAGTAATGCAACTCTGCAGTGTAAGACTACTCACGATGCATGTTTTCAGATTCCTAGTTCTACTAGTTTCAGAATTATGGCAATTATAAGCATTGTCACGCCCTTTTAATCCTCCTATTCCTAGGTCATATAGTTTCCGAATTATGGCAATTAAAAATATTGCCACGCTCGTTTAATCCTCCTGGGAAGAATTGTCACAAAATCTATTTGTAACGCAACTCTGCAGTGCAAGACTATTCACTATGCAAGTTTTCAGATTCCTAGGCCTAATAGTTTCCGAATTATGGCAATTAAAAGCATTGCCACGACCATTTTATCCTCCTAGGGTCAGAACTTTCACAAAATCCATTTGTAGTGCAACTCTACAGTCTAAGACCATTCACGATGCAAGCTTTCAGGATCCTATGCCTAATACTTTCCGAATGATGGCAATTAAAAGCATTGCCACGACCATTTAATCCTCCTAGGGGCAGACTAGTCACAAAATCCATTTGTAACGCAACTCTGCAGTGTAAGGTCATTCACGATGCAAGTTTTCAGATTCCTAGTTCTAATAGTTTCAGAATTATGGCAATTATAAGCAATGTCACGCCCTTTTAATCCTCCTATTCCTAGGTAATATAGTTTCCGAATTATGGCAATTAACCGTTAATCGATCTTTGGAACATTTTTATTCCATTCAAACATTTGTTTGTTTGTATAATCTTTATTTGTATAGGTAGACCCCCTATTTTTTCTGACTTTGTTTTATATATTGAGTTATTAATTTCTTTACCTTTTTTTTTTAAACCTTTTATAAAAAATTCCTAGATATCAAAAAATTTCATAATTTCACCCTGTGGAACAAAAATGTTCCAAGATACACTTTGTATGTAGAATATTCTCTGTGACAGAATCATGTCAGGCAACGCAAGTGTACCTTATATATAACGCTTATCACGGTTGCTTATTCCTATTCTTATGTTTATTTAAGTTTTCTCATGATGATTTTGTGGCATTTCTCACCTACATTCTACATTTTTTTGGAGTTTGTTTAGTGAACGCGTGTTTTTCTTCCAATTAAAAATATAAAAGAACCATGAAACCGTTTTCTAAATACTTGACAGCAGAAGAAATAGGTGTTTTGGAAGAAAGTGACAATGAAAATTTATCGGAGAGTGAAAACGACGAAATAGTAGAAATAGAATCCGTTGAAAACTATAGTGATATTGAAGTGGAAAGTACTGAAAACGATGATCCTCAGGACACATTACTAATTTCCAAAGATAATGTAGTTTGATCCCCAACACCATTTCGAAGTAGTCGTTTGCGATCATCTATCGTAATTTCAATGCGACTAGGTTAGAAATAGAGTGCCAAATTTACTATTTTATTACACATTATTGAATCTTCACATCCTCCCAGGTATGATAAGATATGCAGCGAGTCGAATAGCGGAGTTGTTTTTATAGTTGTTTTTTATATACTGTCAATTCGAATAATTTTTAAACTTTCAATTAGATCAAAAAATGAAAATATTGCAAGCTTGTTCGACGCTAATTATGGGCTATAATCCACACAGTTGTGTTACCGTGGATGAACAGCTTCTTGGCCTTCACGGACGGTGCAAATTTCGACAATAAGCCAGAAAAATATGGCCTAAAATTTTGGCTTCTCGTCTGCGCTGAAACTTGTCTGAAATATACAGCCTTATTTGGGAAAGGGCCTAGATGGTGTGCCCTAAAGAAACCAAGGGGAACGTGTAGTCCTTGATTTGACCGAGGACCTAAAAGGTCACAATGTCATAAAGGTCACAATCTTGCGATCGCTTCCAATGTCCGGCGTGTTGTGCATCGTACTCCTTAGTACAGTGCATTTGTTTTTGTGACGCATGTATGACACGAGTGCTATGTCCTCAGTAAAAGCAAAAGTGGACTCATATAGAGGTAGCTTTTTACAAAGTAGCAGCTTTGGTGGAATACTCTTTTTATTTTTTCGCATCGTGCCCACCAGTGTAAGGTTATTTTGCAAAAGCTTTTGCCCAAAATTATGGGAAGTGAAAAAATTGTCCATTGTGAGATCCATGGTATGAGGATACACATTCGAACAACATATGTATGTTATGCACAAACAAAAATTTTTAAATAAACTACATAAAACAATAATGAATTCAAAGTATTTTAGAAGATAAATAAGAAATAAAGTTCAAAATATTTGCAAACTTTTATCATTTATACGCAAAACCTGCTTGGAACAAAAATGTTCCACAGGGTAAAATTGTCAGTTTTTTTTGAGGGTCGATCTACGGTTAAAAACATTGCCACGCTCGTTTAATCCTCCTGGGAAGAATTGTCAAAAAATCCATTTGTAACAGACCTCTGCAGTGTAAGAGGATTCATTATGCAAGTTTTCAGATTCCTCGGCCTAATAGTTTCCGAATTATGGCAATTAAAAGCAATACCACGCCCGTTTAATACTCCTAGGGGCAGAATTTTCACAAAATCCATTTGTAGTGCAACTATGCAGTGCAAGATCATTCACGGTGCAAGTTTTCAGACTTATATGCCTAAGAGCTTCCGAATTATGGCAATTAAAAGCAAAGCCACGCCCATTTGATCCTCCTAGGGGCAGAATTTTCAATACATATATTTGTAGTGCAACTGTAAGACCATGAAGGATGCAAGTTTGCAGATTCCTAGGCCTAATAGTTTCCGAATTATGGCAAGCAAAATGATTGCCATGCCCGTTTAATCCTCCTAGGGGCAGAATTTTCACAAAATCTAACTGTAGTGCAACTCTGCAGTGTAAGACTATTCACGATGCAAGTTTTCAGATTCCTAGGCCGAATAGTTTCCGAATTATGACAATTAAAATATTGCCACAACCATTTAATCCTCCTAGGGGCAGAATTGTCACAAAATCCAATTGTAACGCAACTCTGCAGTGAAAGACCATCTACTATGCAAGTTTTCGGATTCCTAGGCCTAATAGTTTCCGAATTATGGCAATTAAAAGCATTGCCACGACCATTTTTTCCTCCTAGGGTCAGAATCTTCACAAAATCCATTTGTAGTGCAACTATGCAGTGTAAGATCATTCACGGTGCAAGTTTTCAGACTTATATGCCTAAGAGCTTCCGAATTATGGCAATTAAAAGCAAAGCCAGAGTTTTCAATACATCTATTTGTATTGCAACTGTAAGACCATGAAGGATGCAAGTTTGCAGATTCCTAGGCCTAATAGTTTCCGAATTATGGCAAGTAAAATGATTGCCATGCCCGTTTAATCCACCTAGGGGCAGAATTGTCACAAAATCCATTTCTAGTGCAACTCTGCAGTGTAAGGACATGCACGATGCAATTTCTCAGATTCCTACGCCTAATAGCTTCCGAATTATGGCAACTAAAAGCATTGCCACGATCATTTGATCCTCCTATGGGCAAAATTTCCACAAAATCTAACAGTAGTGCAACTGTGCAGTGTAAGACTACTCACGATGAGAGTTTTCAGATTCCTAGTCCTAATAGTTTCGGAATTATGGCAACTATAAGCATTGTCACGCCCTTTTCATCCTCCTATTCTTAGGTCACATAGTTTCCGAATTATGGCAACTAAAAACATTGCCACGCTCGTCTAATCCTCCTGGGACAGTATCGTCACAAAATCCATTTGTAGTGCAAGACCGTTTACTATGCCAGTTTTCAGATTCCTATGCCTAATAGTTTCCGAATTATGGCAACTAAAAGCATTGCCACGATCATTTGATTCTACTAGGGGCAAAATTTCCACAAAATCTAACAGTAGTGCAACTCTGCAGTGTACAATCATCTATTTGTAGTGCAACTGTAAGACCATAAAGGATGCAAGTTTTCAGATTCCTAGGCCTAATAGTATCCGAATTATGGCAACTAAAAGCATTGTCTCGCCCTTTTAATCCTCCTATTCCTAGGTCACATAGTTTCCGAATTATGGCAATTGAAAACATTGCCACGCTCGTTTAATTCTCCTGGGAAGAATTGTCACAAAATCCATTTGTAACGGAACTCTGCAGTGTAAGAGGATTCACGATGCAAGTTTTCAGATTCCTAGGCCTAATAGTTTCCGAATTATGGCCTAATAGTTTCCGAATTATGGCTACTAAAAGGATTGCCACGATCATTTGATCCTCCATGAGCAAAATTTCCACAAAATCTAACAGTTGTGTAACTCTGCAGTGTACGACTACTCACGATGCAAGTGTTCAGATTCCTAGTCCTAATAATTTCAGAATTATGGCAACTATAAGCATTGTCAAGCTCTTTTCATCCTCCTATTCCTAGGGTTACATAGTTTTCGAATTATGGCAATTAAAAACATTGCCACGCTCGTTTAATCCTCCTGGGAAGAATTGTCACAAAATCCATTTGTAACGGAACTCTGCAGTGTATGAGGAGGCAAGTTTTCAGATTCCTAGGCCTAATAGTTTCCGAATTATGGCAATTAAAAGCATTGCCACGACCATTTGATTCTCCTAGGGGCAGAATCTTCACAAAATCTAACTGTAGTGCAACTCTGCAGTGTAAGACTATTCACGATGCAAGTTTTCAGATTCCTAGGCCGAATAGTTTCCGAATCATGACAATTAAAATATTGCCACGACCATTTAATCCTCCTAGGGGCAGAATTGTCACAAAATCCAATTGTAACGCAACTCTGCAGTGAAAGACCATCTACTATGCAAGTTTTCGGATTCCTAGGCCTAATAGTTTCCGAATTATGGCAATTAAAAGCATTGCCACGACCATTTTTTCCTCCTAGGGTCAGAATCTTCACAAAATCCATTTAAGTGCAACTATGCAGTGTAAGATCATTCACGGTGCAAGTTTTCAGACTTATATGCCTAAGAGCTTCCGAATTATAGCAATTAAAAGCAAAGCCACGCCCATTTGATCCTCCTAGGGGCAGAGTTTTCAATACATCTATTTGTAGTGCAACTGTAAGACCATGAAGGATGCAAGTTTGCAGATTCCTAGGCCTAATAGTTTCCGAATTATGGCAAGTAAAATGATTGCCATGCCCGTTTAATCCACCTAGGGGCAGAATTGTCACAAAATCCATTTCTAGTGCAACTCTGCAGTGTAAGGACATGCACGATGCAATTTCTCAGATTCCTACGCCTAATAGCTTCCGAATTATGGCAACTAAAAGCATTGCCACGATCATTTGATCCTCCTATGGGCAAAATTTCCACAAAATCTAACAGTAGTGCAACTGTGCAGTGTAAGACTACTCACGATGAGAGTTTTCAGATTCCTAGTCCTAATAGTTTCGGAATTATGGCAACTATAAGCATTGTCACGCCCTTTTCATCCTCCTATTCTTAGGTCACATAGTTTCCGAATTATGGCAACTAAAAACATTGCCACGCTCGTCTAATCCTCCTGGGACAGTATCGTCACAAAATCCATTTGTAGTGCAAGACCATTCACTATGCAAGTTTTCAGATTCCTAGTCCTAATAGTTTCCGAATTAGGCTGCTCGCACACTGCATGCGTTTTTCGTTCGTCCGAATTCTGACGAAAACTATTCGTCCGAAGTCTTATTTAGAGTCCGCACACTCAATCAGAACTGGTGCGTAAAATTATGAGTAAAGCAAAAACAACATATGCTCCTTATGTGTCCATAACATAATGTACACGGTTGATGACTTTTTTTTATTAGAAAATTCTTATCTAAAAGGAAAATTTTTCAAAAGGAAGATTTAAGTTCGTGAGGTTATCGCGAAAAGAAGTCATTTTGGTGAATATTTCAGCATCTGCATTACTAATTTAACAAAAACAAAAACACTTCGTCAGAATTCGTGCGAACGATCCCATTGAAATGGGATCGTTCGCAATTCGCAACTTTTCGCAGCAATTCTGACGACGGAACATTGCTTCAATGTGCGCACTTACAATCAATATCATGCAATGGGATCGTTCGCATGTTTTCGTCAGAATTCGGACGAACGAAAAACGCATGCAGTGTGCGAGCAGCCTTATGGCAATTAAAAGCATTGCCACGACCATTTTATCCTCCTGGAGTTAGAATTTTCACAAAATCCATTTGTAGTGCAACTCTACAGTCTAAGACCATTCACAATGCAAGCCATTTCAGGTTCCTATGCCTAATACTTTCCGAATGATGGCAATTAAAAGCATTGCCACGACCATTTAATCCTCCTAGGGGCAGAATTGTCACAAAATCCATTTGTAACGCAACTCTGCAGTGCAAGACCGTTTACTATGCCAGTTTTCAGATTCCTATGCCTAATAGTTTCCGAATTATGGCAACTAAAAGCATTGCCACGATCATTTGATTCTACTAGGGGCAAAATTTCCACAAAATCTAACAGTAGTGCAACTCTGCAGTGTACAATCATCTATTTGTAGTGCAACTGTAAGACCATAAAGGATGCAAGTTTTCAGATTCCTAGGCCTAATAGTTTCCGAATTATGGCAACTAAAAGCATTGTCTCGCCCTTTTAATCCTCCTATTCCTAGGTCACATAGTTTCCGAATTATGGCAATTGAAAACATTGCCACGCTCGTTTAATTCTCCTGGGAAGAATTGTCACAAAATCCATTTGTAACGGAACTCTGCAGTGTAAGAGGATTCACGATGCAAGTTTTCAGATTCCTAGGCCTAATAGTTTCCGAATTATGGCCTAATAGTTTCCGAATTATGGCTACTAAAAGGATTGCCACGATCATTTGATCCTCCATGAGCAAAATTTCCACAAAATCTAACAGTTGTGTAACTCTGCAGTGTACGACTACTCACGATGCAAGTTTTCAGATTCCTAGTCCTAATAATTTCAGAATTATGGCAACTATAAGCATTGTCAAGCTCTTTTCATCCTCCTATTCCTAGGGTTACATAGTTTTCGAATTATGGCAATTAAAAACATTGCCACGCTCGTTTAATCCTCCTGGGAAGAATTGTCACAAAATCCATTTGTAACGGAACTCTGCAGTGTAAGAGGAGGCAAGTTTTCAGATTCCTAGGCCTAATAGTTTCCGAATTATGGCAATTAAAAGCATTGCCACGACCATTTGATTCTCCTAGGGGCAGAATCTTCACAAAATCTAACTGTAGTGCAACTCTGCAGTGTAAGACTATTCACGATGCAAGTTTTCAGATTCCTAGGCCGAATAGTTTCCGAATCATGACAATTAAAATATTGCCACGACCATTTAATCCTCCTAGGGGCAGAATTGTCACAAAATCCATTTGTAACGCAACTCTGCAGTGTAAGACCATTCACGATGCAAGTTTTCAGATTCCTAGGCCTAATAGTTTCCGAATTATGGCAATTAAAAGCATTGTCGTGCCCTTTTAATCCTCCTATTCCTAGGTCACATAGTTTCCGAATTATGGCAATTAAGAGAATTTCCACGACCATTTGATCCTCCTAGGGGCAGAATTTTCACAAAATCTAACTGTAGTGCAACTCTGCACTGTAAGATTATTCGTAATGCAAGTTTTCAGATTCCTAGGCCTAATTGTTTCCGAATTATAGCAATTAAAAGCATTGCCACGACCATTTAATCCTCCTAGGGCAGAATTGTCACAAAATCCATTTGTAACGCAACTCTGCAGTGTAAGACCATTCACGATGCAAGTTTTCAGATTCCTAGACCAAATAGTTTCCGAATTATGGCAATTAAAAGCATTGTCGCGCCCTTTTAATCCTCCTATTCCTAGGTCACATAGTTTCCGAATTATGGCAATTAAAAACATTGCCACGCTCGTCTAATCCTTCTGGGGGCAGAATCTTCACAAAATCCATTTGTAGTGCAACTATGCAGTGTCAGATCATTCACGGTGCAAGTTTTCAGATTACTATGCCTAAGAGTTTCCGAATTATGGCAACTAAAAGCAATGCGACGCCCATTTGAGGGTCAGAATTTTCAAAACATCTATTTGTAGTGCAACTGTAAGACCATGAAGGATGCAAGCTTGCAGATTAGGAGGCCTAATACTTTCCGAATTAAGGCAAGTAAAAGGATTGCCATGCCCATTTAATCCTCCTAGGTGCAGAAGAAACAAAATCCATTTGTAATGCTACTATGCAGTGTCAGATCATTCACGGTGCAAGTTTTCAGTCCTACGCTTAAGAGTTTCCGATTTATGGCAATTAAAAGCAATGCCACGCCCGTTTAATACTCCTAGGGGCAGAATTTTCACAAAATCCATTTGTAGTGCAACTATGCAATGCAAGATCATTCACGGTGCAAGTTTTCAGACTTCTATGCCTAAGAGCTTCCGAATTATGGCAATTAAAAGCAATGCCACGCCCATTTGATCCTCCTAGGGGCAGAATTTTCAATACATCTATTTGTAGTGCAACTGTAAGACCATGAAGGATGCAAGTTTGCAGATTCCTAGGCCTAATAGTTTCAGAATTATGGCAAGTAAAATTATTGTCATGCCCGTTTAATACTCCTAGGGGCAGAATTGTCACAAAATCCATTTCTAGTGCAACTCTGCAGTGTAAGGACATTCACGATGCAATTTCTTAGATTCCTACGCCTAATAGCTTCCGAATTATGGCAACTAAAAGCATTGCCACGATCATTTGATCCTCCTATGTGCAAAATTTCCACAAAATCTAACAGTAGTGCAACTCTGCAGTGTAAGACTACTCACGATGCAAGTTTTCAGATTCCTAGTCCTAATAGTTTCGGAATTATGGCAACTATAAGCATTGTCACGCCCTTTTCATCCTCCTATTCTTAGGTCACATAGTTTCCGAATTATGGCAACTAAAAACATTGCCACGCTCGTCTAATCCTCCTGGGACAGTATCGTCACAAAATCCATTTGTAGTGCAAGACCATTCACTATGCAAGTTTTCAGATTCCTAGGCCTAATAGTTTCCGAATTATGGCAACTAAAAGCATTGCCACGATCATTTGATCCTAGGTGCAAAATTTCCACAAAATCTAACAGTAGTGCAACTCTGCAGTGTACAATCATCTATTTGTAGTGCAACTGTAAGACCATAAAGGATGCAAGTTTTCAGATTCCTAGGCCGAATAGTTTCCGAATTATGGCAACTAAAAGCATTGCGATGTGACATACCGCGCAATAAATTAATGGTCATTCACCTTTACTCCATATACTTTCGTCGAAATACAATTATGCAAGCAATGCAATATGTAAGCATGGCTAAAAGTTATTCACCTTTACTCCATATACTTTCGAGGAAATACAATTATGCAAGCAATGCAATATGTAAGCATGGCTAAAAGTTATTCACCTTCTGTTCTATATACATACGATATACATACATATCTTACGCTAGAATTAGTAATCAATAATTGTACTGTAAAATGCATTGTAAGCATTATTTTGCCTATAAAAACACAAATAATTATTGAATAAATTAGTCTAAAAAGTTACACCTAGCTAGTTGTTTGCTTTTCTCTGGACTCTCTGGTCAATACATCGGCATCCTTGCCTGACCATAGCAACCCACCAATACATCGGCATCCTTGCCAGGGTTATAAAAATCCTCTAACATCGGCATCCTTGCCAGGGTTATAAAAGTCCACTAACATCGGCATCCTTGCCAGTGGCACACACCATCCCCATAGCATAGACGTACAAACGTCATATGGCGATCCTGCCAGTTTTGAAAAACGATCCTGCCAGTTTTGAAAAAACGATCCTGCCAGCGTTAAACAAAGGATCCTGCCAGTTTTGAAAAATACGACCTGCCAGCGTTAAACAAACGATCCTGCCAGTGTTGACCAACCGATCCTGCCAGTCAACCAGTCAGTTGCCAGTTTCCTGCAAGTTTTGATCAACTGATCCTGATCAACAGACGATCTACTGATGCCATCGCACATGACATTAGAAGAAGCTCTGGAAGACAAGAAAGCGGGTCCTAGGCCAATTACAATCGCTGAGTATCGCGAGAGGCAAAAGAAGCCAGCACCGGAACCAATTTGTCAAGTACAGAAGCCACCTAATAAGCCACCTAAGAAGCGAGGAGGAAAACGAGTAAAGAAGCGACAGGAGCTAGGAAACCTCTACAGGCTAGCAGCAATTGCTATAACTCAGGAGGAAAAGAAGATTTTTATAAGAAAAATTGAAGAACTTAGAAAAAAAAAATAAAGGAATACATATTTAAAAATAAACAATGGGGAAAAGTCAGTCTAAGCAAGACGAAGTAATTATAAACAACAATGGTCCACAGCAAGCTACATCCACCAGTTTAGGAGACAACATGCTCGCGGTAGACATAACAACAATAATAGTATTAGTATTGTGTATAATTGCGTATAATTGGTCACTTTTTTAGCTGCGCATTTCTTTACTTTAATTAAAGACAGTTTTCTTTCTTATTAAATTTTTCTTCGTATATCGCGATATCTAAATTTAAATTCAATTATTTCTAGAATACCAAATCTAATATTTTAATATTTAATTAAAGGAAGTCAACAGAAATAAATACGAACTCATATAACATATTCCTTCTCAAATATATTTTCATTGTGCCTTTGTTTTAAATTGAATACACATAATAGTCAATAAACTGTGTGTGCTCTCCAAACCGGTTTGGTAGTGAAGCAGTTGATAAAAGTGGTGTTTCTATGCTCTCAGAGTTTGTCTAGTGAATCTCAAACTATAAATACTTGTTTCTTATTCGGGGTATTCACAGCCCATAACTTTTTTGCTAATCTGATTTGTGTATAAAATTTATAATTTAAAAATTTTAAATTTATAAAACTAAAAGTACTTTCTCTAATCTTTACAATAAAAACCATTAAAACTGTATAAATGATGTCGTGCAATTTTCGTGGTTGCAAACTGAGTAGCGAAACTGAAAATATGTTGTCCTGCTCTATATGCGACGAGTCCTTTCACATAAAATGTGTTGGATTAACGGGCCGAATCATTGATAAAATTGGTTCAGAAGGCGGATTGCGGTGGTCGTGCGAAAAGTGTCGGTCGCTTGACGTGGACATTATCCGAATCTTGCGTCAAGTACGTTTAAACTTCAGGGAAGTCGAAAAGGATCTTACTGCTCTCCACAATAAACTAAAAAAATACGAAGTTTACTTCAACGATTTTCGTATCATGGATGAAACTTCGCCTAAGCGTAAGAAAACGCATAAAAATTCTCGTGCTCAGCCTAGCGGCCCAGAAATCCTTACTACAGAAATCCTTACTACAGAAATCCTTGCTACACAGCCCTTAATTGATCCACCCTCTCTTATCAATTTTTTAAGTCCAGCTGTAAGCGAATCAGATGTCTCACCTAATGCACTACTGTCCGGCCAGGAATCTATAATTCCGAGTGGAAGCGTGATGGCCTCAACTTCTTCAAATGTGCCAGGGACAAATGTTCAACTACCACATGTGCCATTATATTCTGCGGTCGTTTCTGATGTCAAAGCTTCTAATGACAATGCTCCTAGTAATAGGGGGGTTTCGCTCATGCCATCTATTAGAGATGGAGCCCTAGCCAGCAGTGTCACTAAAAATAATAAAGGTGCCATACCGAAAAAAACTAACATACCTCAAAATCCCTCTCAGCCAGTCAATAGACTAAAGGTGGTTGAGCCGAAGAAAACGATATTTATATCGCGGTTTGCCCCTGAGACTACGGTTGAAGACGTTCAAGAGCATATTAAATCTCAATTGCGTATAGATGATAGGAGCTTATCTATATCAAAGTTTAAATTCAAAACCCAGAGATCATACTCTTCATTTAATATCAGCATACCTGACCATTTAATGGAACGTATCATGGACCCCAGGTTTTGGCCAGAAAATGCTATCGTCCATGAATATGTATATAAACTCAAAGACAATCGTGTCAGCACTACAATTTCACAAACACGCGTTGCAGCATCAAAAAACTAAATAATTTTCCAATTAAAATTTTATACCAAAATGTTAGAGGAATTAATTCAAAGTTGAACGATATTTTTATAAAAAGTGTTGATGTTGAATACAGCATTATCGCATTTACGGAAACCTGGCTTAAATCAGGAATTTTAAACTCTGAAATATTTTCTAATAACTTCGTTGTTTATAGAAAAGATCGTAACCAACTGCACACGAACTTAACTAGAGGCGGTGGAGTCCTGATTGCTGTTCAATCTAATATTTACTCGAAGGAGGAAATCTTGGACGATGCTATCAGTATTGATTTCTGCTGTGCTCACATTAAAATAAATAGCCTATCCATATACATTAGCTCTTCATACATTCCACCGAATTCAAAGGATGATATGTACGATACTCACTTTCGATGTATAAGTAAAATTGCGGATAAACTGTTGCCACCAGACGTCTTATTGTTCTTGGCGATTTTAATCTTCCATATGTAAATTGGGAAAGATGTGTCGACGACTCAGTAGTTCTATTACCATCATCCAAAGGATTTAATTCCAATTTTCTAAAAGACTTATTATCACGTGGTCTCTATCAAGTAAATGGTATACCGAATATTAATAACCGCCTCCTTGATCTCATCCTTGTTGACGATAAAGATATTTATGAAATTTCCCGATCTTTGCCATTTATATCACCTGAGGATATGCACCATCCTACCTTAAATATTACAATTTCGGATGATAGCTACAAAATTAAATCCGTGAAAATAAATGAATCTAAAATTCACTACTGCTTCAAAAAAACAAATTACGCTGTTTTGATGAACACACTGGGTTCCATTGACTGGAGTTCTACTTTATCATTGAATGATCATCCTTCCTCTGTATGCCTAGATAAGGCGCTGGAGTCCTTTAATAAGACTCTATTAGAGTCATTTATATCTTCCGTACCACTGACTAAGTTTTCACAAAACTCTAGTCCTACATGGTTTAATAAGGAACTACTTGCTTTACGGAATTTAAAATCTAATAAGTACAAATTATACTGCAAACTAGGTACAACTATAAGTTTCATCTCTTATAGAACGGCGAGATGCAGATATCAAAGTTTGTGTAAACAATATTATAAGAAGTACTTGCAAAAGATGAAGTATAATATTCGCTCGGACCCAAAGTCCTTTTGGAATTTTGTCAACACGAAAAGGAAGAATGTAATTTATCCTGAGTTTATGAAACATGAAAATACGGAAACCAATAATATCCAAACTATTTGTAGTCTTTTTGGAAACTTTTTTATGTCCACTTATTCAACGTCAACTTATGACTCAGATAGCTATCCATTCAATATTTCTTCGACTTCTATTGCACTGCCTACAATTGATATAAACATAGTTTTACAAGCCCTGAAGGCTATTAAATGTAATTATAATCCTGGACCGGATGGAATACCGTCTAGTATTCTAAAATTCTGTGCAAATGAATTGGCATCGCCTATATTTGCACTCTTTGAACATTCGTTACGTTCGGGCTATTTTCCGAATGCATGGAAGTCTTCCTTTATTATTCCATTGCATAAGTCTGGAAATAGATGTAATATAAGTAACTATCGCGGTATTGCTAAACTTAGCGCGCTGCCCAAACTATTGGAGAAGATAATTGTTTCCCATATCTCATGGAGTGTTAATTCTGCAATTTCACCGTATCAACATGGTTTCTGTACCGGAAAGTCTACTACTACAAATTTATTAGAGTTCGTCTCGAAAACTATAAAAAATTTCTCTGTTGCTAAACAAACTGATGTAATATATACCGATTTTCGCAAGGCTTTCGATACAGTTAATCATAAGCTACTAATTTTGAAGCTCAAATCTTTTGGATTTAACAATAATCTGATAAAATTAATTGCCTCGTATCTTACCCACCGTACACAAATGGTGTTGTTTAAAGGTGTGAAATCTAATGGATTTGGGGTTACATCTGGAGTTCCACAAGGTAGCCACTTAGGACCGCTACTGTTTCTAGTATTCATAAATGATTTGCCAACAGTGGTAAAATATGGAAGTATACTGATGTTTGCGGACGATATTAAACTGTTTCTATCTTTTAAAAATGAATCTGATGCCAAACTTCTTCAAATCGATCTTGACTCTTTAACAAAATGGTGTGACGTTAATTGCATGAAACTAAACCTAAACAAGTGCAAACAGATGACATTTTCTCGTTCAAGCCCAGTTTTATTTAATTATAATATTGACAATTACAATCTCGATCGATTAGAAACTGTAAATGATCTTGGTGTGGTTCTGGATCAGAAACTCCGTTTTCATACTCACATTAGCCACATAACCAACAGGGCCAGCAGTGTACTAGGCTTCATAAAGCGGTGGGCTAAAGAGTTCAATGATCCCTATATCACAAAAATTTTATATTCATCGCTTGTTCGTCCCATTTTGGAGTATGCCTCGCCAGTTTGGAGTCCTCGCTTTAGCTGCTATATCTCGGAAATAGAATCCGTGCAAAAGCAGTTCCTACTTTTTTGCCTACGAAATCTTCGCTGGGATCCATCTTTACGTTTGCCACCGTACGAATCCCGACTTAGGCTGATAAATCTATCATCACTAGCTGACCGAAGGATTATGCTGAACGCTGTTTTTGTCTTGAATTTGTTGTACGCCGTAACTGACTCTACATACCTGCTAAACAATATCAACATTAGCATTCCTCGTCGCACCTCGAGAAGTTGTGAACTCCTCCACTTACGACTCTGCAGGTCGACATACCTTCAACATGAGCCGCTTAGGAATGCCTGCGTGGAGTTTAATTCGGTTTACCAAGCCATTAACTTGACTGACCCCGTCTATGTAGCCAAAAATAAAATCTTAAACTTTCTTTTGAACTGTTAGATTAATTTAAAAATTAAATTGTTATTAAATTGAATATAATTGAACTCTTATTGTAAACTACTCATGTAAAATAACTTAACTTAACTTTACTTAACTTATCTAATGTAAACTATAAAGCCTCAATGGCTTAGTTTTAAGTTAAATAAATAAATAAATAAATAAATAAAATGATAAAAAGCAAATTGACAAAAAATTTAAACAAACTTATAACTAGAAAAGTAAACACAGAAAGAGCAATTAATCGTAGAATTTCAGTGTAAATTTGTAATTTTAAAAGAAATAAATAAAGTAAAATGTTAAAAAAAAATTATAACAAAGTACATTCGTATTCCTGTTCATTCATTTCTTATATATATATAGATGGACGATTTAGTAATATTGGTAGAGTTATTACAAAAAATTGTTGTTAACCTGAAGAAGGACGGTCCCAACAGAAAGATATCAAGAGAAAAAAGCAGAAATTAAGTTAGCAAAAGTTGAAGATATAGTTAAAAACGCGAAAATTGCGATAGCCAAAATCGAAGAAACAGAACTAGGCAACGAAGACGAACAAGATGTATATGCATTAATAGATAACCTTTCCAAGTACGAAACAGAGGCACGTACAAGAATAACGTCAAGCATAGCAGATTACAAGGACGTAAGTGAACAAGACCCACAGACAATTATGGCTGCCTTTGACTTCAATACCGCACAAAAGCTTCCTGCTTTGAATATAGATGTAGAGGCTAAAAGAGGGGAAAATATTAGGGATTTTTTGAATAACGTAGAGTTCTATCATGACATACTCAAAGAGGAAGATAAGCCATTGCTTATAAAATTCCTAATGAAATGTAAGATACAAAGCAAAGCACTGACCGAATTAGGAACAAGTGTACCCACTACATTTGCTGAATTAAAAGCAGAATTACAGAAAAAATGCGGTCCGAGGGTAACAATCGAAGAAGTTCAAAACAAACTGACCAACTTGAAACAAGGACTAAGACCGACAAGAGAATTTACAAATGAGCTAGAAAATCTAATTACGAGAATGACAGATCTTGAGGTCAAGGTACTGGGAGAAAGTGCAAGGGCAATTTTAACAGCAGCCAATGAGCAAAGGGGTTTGGTGTTCTTAAAAAAAGGCGTTAGCGAGAGATTTCGATTGGTGTTAGATAGTGCTCGACATACGAAACTGCAAGATGCCATCCAACATCTGTCAGAGTTAGATTCCGTTAGCTATGAGTCGATTAAATTCATACAGAATAGATACAATGGATATTCTAGGAACATAGGCCGTAATAATACTAACAGAAATTATTATGGACACAGCAACAACAACAATAGGCCTAATGGACAGAGAAGTAACAACAGTAACAATAATAGGTATTATCAGAATTACGGTAGGGGCTCTGTTAGAGGTAACAGCAGAGGTAATTACAATAATAGTAATCACAATAGTAGCGGCACCAACTATAGTAATAGACAGTACCAAACCGCACAGGGTAGAAACGTAGGCCAACCTAGTAATCAAGGTTACTCGTACAATCAAAATGGCCGAAATAAATTTCAACGGTCAACCCAGGAGGACAATGGAGGTTTTAACAGAGTGTTAGTTATGAATGAGGGAAACGAGATAGCCTCCGAACGGACAGCCGACCATTTGGGGGAAAGCCAGTAGCCCAAAACTCAACAGCATCTATGATGACGGGAGGATTACCAAATGGGTTATATGTTAAAATACGGCTACATAATGGAAATAAAACATTTTTGATAGACACAGGTGCTTCAATATGCGCAATGAAAGTATGATCCGTCTACAACACGGAATTAATTAACAGACAAGCCAGCACTTCAATAACAGGAATATCGGGAGAGTTAGAAACCATAGGAACATGTAAAACTTTATTAAACTTTAATGGCCAATTAATTGAACATAATTTTCATATAGTATCGGATACTTTTCCAGTTCCGACTGACGGTATCATAGGAGCAGACTTCCTACGGCAACATGAGGCAAAAATAGACTTGGAGACTCTGTACTTAAATTTCAAACTTACAAACAATTCCAAAATTAGTCTACGTATCCATGAACAAAATGATTTAACCATAGTAACATTAGCGCCGCGATGTGAAGCAACTTACTGGCTCACTTCAGAACAGGTAGGAGAACGAATTTTGCATCCAAAAGAACTCTGCGAGGGAGTATACATGGCCGGTTCAATATCTACAATTATCCAGGGAAAAATACCAGTAAGAATACTAAACACCAGAGACAGCGAAGTACGCATTAAGTGGATAGAACCCGAATCAGAACCACCAAAAGATTATGACATAATACAAGCTAATGACTTAAAACATCACAAGAACGAGTTAATCAAGTACTAAACACTTTGAATTTGAATAATTTGAATGAAGAGGAAAAACGTGAAGTACGCTCGTTATGCATGAAGTATCATGACATTTTCCATATCGAAGGTGATCCGCTTACTGTTACTCCAGTAAAACAAGCACACATTGCAATAAAGGAAAGAGTAGCTCCAATCTACAGCAAACCATACAGAATCCCACATGTTCAAAAGGAAGAAATCCAAAAACAAGTAGAACAAATGATAGAGGATGGTATAGCTGAACCTTCTGTTTCAGCATGGAACTCGCCCATATTGGTTGTTCCAAAGAAACCAGATCCGATCACGGGGGAAAGAAAATACCGGTTAGTGATTGATTACCGTAAGGTTAACGACAGAATTCAGGATGATAAATTCCCATTACCGAACATCGCAGACATTTTTGACATGTTAGGGGGAGCTCAATACTTTTCTTGTATTGACTTACGCCAAGGTTACTATCAAGTAAAATTAAGCCAGGAAAGTAGACCCTGTACTGCGTTCTCCACAGAAAAGGGACATTATCAAATGACACGTTTACCAATGGGTTTAAAAATCTCCCCAAGTGCCTTCTCACGCATTATGTCTATTGCCATGTCTGGATTAACGTACTCAAGATGTTTCATCTATTTAGACGATCTCATAGTCTTTGGTAGAAGTTTGCAAGAACATAACAAAAATTTGGCGGACTTTTTCAACGACTCAGAGAGGTAAATCTTAAAATACACCCCAGCAAATGTATATTTCTCCATAAGGAAGTTTTATATCTTGGGCACATAATTTCTGAAAAGGGCATATGTCCCGATCCAGAAAAATCTAAGATCATTAGAGATTATCCGGTGCCTACTAATGCAGATGAAGTGCGTAGATTCGTTGCTTTCGCGAACTATTACAGAAAATTTATCCCGAATTTTGCGGCTATTACAATACCATTAAATGCACTACTCAGGAAAAAGGTTACATTCAATTTCAGCACCGACTGTAAAAATGCGTTCGAAACACTTAAAGATATTCTCGCCAGCCCAAAAGTCTTACAGTTCCCCAACTTCGATAAAGAATTCATTTTGCGAACAGATGCCTCGGGATATGCGCTAGGAGCTGTGTTATCAAACTTCGATGAAAGTCCTCTTGCATACGCAAGTAAGACGCTTAATGCAGCAGAGAAAAACTACTCCACAATAGAAAAAGAACTACTTGCAATAGTATGGGGAATAAAGCATTTTCGACCGTATCTTTACGGGCGCCGATTTAAAGTATTAACTGACCACCGACCATTAGTATATCTATTTTCTTTGAAAGAACCCTCAAGCCGACTTACGAAATTCCGACTTTTATTGGAAGAATACGATTTCTACGTGGAATATGCACCAGGAAAAGATAATTGTGCGGCGGACGCACTAAGTCGCATAAAAATAACTTCCGATGAGTTAAAAATTTTATATGCAGGAGTAACAACTAGAGCACTCGCAAAAGAAAAAAAGAGTGAACAATCCGTGGAGAAATCGGACGAAGCAAAATTACAAGAACTTCTAACCCCCAGAGAGCACAAACTAGCAATGGTAGAATTGAGAACAGTAAAAACTCTTAAGGATAAGGAATCATTTGCAAACTTTAACGGTGAAGATATAGTAGTAGGTCCAAATCAAGTCTTAGCATTCGTACCTGGGAAAAATTGTTTATTATTAGAATGGACAGATAGCACTACCGCCTGCTCGACTGCGTTTGGCAAAATGCTGTCGAAGGACGTGCAAAGAATCTGTGAACCATTGTCTATAAAAGATGCTTATATAACGACTAAAGAGTTTAAAAAACTCATGGATGGCCATCCACACAATAATAAAAATAGATTGAAGAAGCTTATAAGCGAAATGTTGAATGTTGCACCTAATGACTAATATAATTGAAGTAAAGGATCCAGGAATGCAGAAAATACTATTAAATGATTATCACGTATTACCAACAAGCGGACACGCAGGGGTTATGCGGATGCTAAAGAATTTAAAGAAGAAATATTATTGGACCGGTATGCAAAATGATGTAGTAGCTTATGTTAAACATTGCCAAAGTTGCCAAAGAAATAAACATATCCAGCAAAACAGACAACCAATGACTATAACAACGACAGCGGAAACATGCTTTGAAAAAATATATATGGATTTAGTAGGACCATTGGACGCAACCGAACGAGACTCTCGATACATCCTTACCCTGCAAGATGAACTAACAAAATTTATCGAAGCAATACCTATCCCAAACAAAACAGCTAACACAGTAGCCAAAGCTTTTGTCGAGAATTTCATATTAAAATATGGAATTCCTGATCAAATCGTTTCGGGCCAGGGGACAGAATTCATAAACCAAATTTTTAAAGAAATTTGCAAGTTATTGAAAATAGAACAGTTACACTCAACAGCCTATCATCACGAGAGCATTGGATCTTTGGAAAATAATCACAAAAATTTAGCTTCATATCTACGAACATACACCTCAGATCAACACAGTGACTGGGATGAGTGGCTTCCTTACTACGTATTCAGCTATAATACATCAATACATTCCGAAACTAATTACTCACCTTTTGAGCTAGTTTATGGTAGACAATGCAAATTACCATCAAACTTAAGCAATAGAATAGATCCGGTTTATAATTATGAAGACTACGCAATAGAACTGAGAAACAAAATACAAACAGTACAGAAAGATGCTAAACAAATACTGCTGAAGGGGAAACAGAGTAGGAAAAATAATTACGATAATAAGTTCAATACAAAGGCCAAGAACTTTGAAGAAGGTAGTTTAGTATTATTGAAAAATGAATGTGGTAAGAAGTTAGACCCAATTTATACAGGTCCTTACGAAGTTTTAGGTGAAAAGGGAGTAAACTGCGTCATAAAAATAGGGAATAAGCAAGTAACGGTTCATAAGAACAGAATCAAGTCTTTCTACAAAGTATAAAAAAAAAAGAGAAAAAAAAAATATCTATATATATAAGAAATGAAATAAAATAAATACCTATACATATGCATATAAATATACCCTAAAATACAGTTATATACACCCGGGTTAGCATTAAGAAAAAATGAATTAATAAATAAATTAGCATTAAGAAAAAATGAATTAATAATTCATTTTTATTAAGAAAAAATGAATTAATAAATAAATTAGGATTAAGAAAAAAATGAAATTATAAATAAATTAGCATTAAGAAAAAATGAATTAATAAATAAATTAGCATTAAGAAAAAATGCATTAATAAATAAATTGGGATTAAGAAAAAAATGAATTAATAAATAAATTAGGATTAAGAAAAAATGAATTAATAAATAAACTAGTATTAAGAGGAAATGAATTAATAAATGAACTAGTATTAAGAGAAAATGAATTAATAAATAAACTAGTATTAAGACAAAATGAATTAATAAATGAACTACTATTAAAAGAAAATGAATTAATAAATAAGCTAGTATTAAGAGAGAATGAATTAATAAATAGGCTAGTATTAAGAATTAATCAAGAAAATGTCAAAAGAAATGAAATGGAAAAATAACGCAAAAGTCACGGCTAAGTAAATGATGAAATACAGTAAGGTTGACATATGGTACGATTACGAAATATAAAACTAAATATTGTAATTTACATGTACTAAGGAAATATAATAATTCACCGGAAAAAATACGTCAAAAAAAAAAAAAAAATCTATTTAAAAATATATTTTTCTTTTCTCTTAGGGGTGAGGGGTGACATACCGCGCAATAAATTAATGGTCATTCACCTTTACTCCATATACTTTCGTCGAAATACAATTATGCAAGCAATGCAATATGTAAGCATGGCTAAAAGTTATTCACCTTCTGTTCTATATACATACGATATACATATCTTACGCTAGAATTAGTAATCAATAATTGTACTGTAAAATGCATTGTAAGCATTATTTTGCCTATAAAAACACAAATAATTATTGAATAAATTAATCTAAAAAGTTACACCTAGCTAGTTGTTTGCTTTTCTCTGGACTCTCTGGTCAATACATCGGCATCCTTGCCTGACCATAGCAACCCACCAAATCGGCATCCTTGCCAGGGTTATAAAAATCCTCTAACATCGGCATCCTTGCCAGGGTTATAAAAGTCCACTAACATCGGCATCCTTGCCAGTGGCACACACCATCCCCATAGCATAGACGTACAAACGTCATAGCGACGATCATTTGATCCTCCTAGGGGCAGAATTGTCACAAAACCCAATTGTAACGCAACTCTGCAGTGTAAGACCATTCACGATGCAAGTTTTCAGATTCCTAGGTCACATAGTTTCCGAATTATGGCAATTAAAAACATTGCCACGCTCGTCTAATCCTTCTGGGGGCAAAATCTTCACAAAATCCATTTGTAGTGCAACTATGCAGTGTAAGATCATTCACGGTGCAAGTTTTCAGTCCTACGCTTAAGAGTTTCCGATTTATGGCAATTAAAAGCAATGCCCCGCCCATTTAATACTCCTAGGGGCAGAATTTTCACAAAATCCATTTGTAGTGCATCTATGCAGTGCAAGATCATTCACGGTGCAAGTTTTCAGACTTATATGCCTAAGAGCTTCCGAATTATGGCAATTAAAAGCAATGCCACGCCCATTTGATCCTCCTAGGGGCAGAATTTTCAATACATCTCTTTGTAGTGCAACTGTAAGACCATGAAGGATGCAAGTTTGCAGATTCCTAGGCCTAATAGTTTCCGAATTATGGCAAGTAAAATTATTGCCATGCCCGTTTAATCTTCCTAGGGACAGAATTGTCACAAAATCCATTTCTAGTGCAACTCTGCAGTGTAAGGACATTCAGGATGCAATTTCTCAGATTCCTACGCCTAATAGCTTCCGAATTATGGCAACTAAAAGCATTGCCACGATCATTTGATCCTCCTATGGGCAAAATTTCCACAAAATCTAACAGTAGTGCAACTCTGCAGTGTAAGACTACTCACGATGAGAATTTTCAGATTCCTAGTCCTAATAGTTTCGGAATTATGGCAACTATAAGCATTGTCACGCCCTTTTCATCCTCCTATTCTTAGGTCACATAGTTTCCGAATTATGGCAACTAAAAACATTGCCACGCTCGTCTAATCCTCCTGGGACAGTATCGTCACAAAATCCATTTGTAGTGCAAGACCATTCACTATGCAAGTTTTCAGATTCCTAGTCCTAATAGTTTCCGAATTAGGCTGCTCGCACACTGCATGCGTTTTTCGTTCGTCCGAATTCTGACGAAAACTATTCGTCCGAAGTCTTATTTAGAGTCCGCACACTCAATCAGAACTGGTGCGTAAAATTATGAGTAAAGCAAAAACAACATATGCTCCATATGTGTCCATAACATAATGTACACGGTTGATGACTTTTTTTTATTAGAAAATTCTTATCTAAAAGGAAAATTTTTCAAAAGGAAGATTTAAGTTCGTGAGGTTTTCGCGAAAAGAAGTCATTTTGGTGAATATTTCAGCATCTGCATTACTAATTTAACAAAAAAAAAAAACACTTCGTCAGAATTGAAATCCCATTGAAATGGGATCGTTCGCAATTCGCAACTTTTCGCAGCAATTCTGACGACGGAACATTGCTTCAATGTGCACACTTACAATCAATATCATGCAATGGGATCGTTCGCATGTTTTCGTCAGAATTCGGACGAACGAAAAACGCATGCAGTGTGCGAGCAGTCTTATGGCAATTATAAGCATTGCCACGACCCTTTTATCCTCCTAGAGTTAGAATTTTCACAAAATCCATTTGTAGTGCAACTCTACAGTCTAAGACCATTCACAATGCAAGCCATTTCAGGTTCCTGTGCCTAATACTTTCCGAATGATGGCAATTAAAAGGATTGCCACGACCATTTAATCCTCCTTTGGGCAAAATTTCCACAAAATCTAACAGTTGTGCAACTCTGCAGCGTAAGACTACTCAGTCCTAGTCCTAATAGTTTCGAAATTATGGTAACTAAAAGCATTGTCACGTCCTTTTAATCCTCCTATTCCTAGGTCACATAGTTTCCGAATTATGGCAATTGAAAACATTGCCACGCTCGTTTAATTCTCCTGGGAAGAATTGTCACAAAATCCATTTGTAACGGAACTCTGCAGTGTAAGAGGAGGCAAGTTTTCAGATTCCTAGGCCTAATAGTTTCCGAATTATGGCAATTAAAAGCATTGCCACGACCATTTAATCCTCCTAGGGCAGAATTGTCACAAAATCCATTTGTAACGCAACTCTGCAGTGTAAGATCATTCGCGATGAAAGTTTTCAGATTCCTAGGCCAAATAGTTTCCGAATTATGACAATTAAAAGCATTGTCGTGCCCTTTTAATCCTCCTATTCCTAGGTCACATAGTTTCCGAATTATGGCAATTAAAAGCATTTCCATGACCATTTGATCCTCCTAGGGGCAGAATTTTCAATACATCTATTTGTAGTGCAACTGTAAGACCATGAAGGATGCAAGTTTTCAGATTCCTAGGCCTAATAGTTTCCGAATTATGGCAACTAAAAGCATTGCGACGATCATTTGATCCTCCTAGGGGCAAAATTTCCATAAAATCTAACAGTTGTGCAACTCTGCAGCGTAAGACTGACTACTCAGTCCTAGTCCTAATAGTTTCGAAATTATGGCAACTAAAAGCATTGTCACGCCCTTTTAATCCTCCTATTCCTAGGTCACATAGTTTCCGAATTATGGCAATTGAAAACATTGCCACGCTCGTTTAATTCTCCTGGGAAGAATTGTCACAAAATCTATTTGTAACGCAACTCTGCAGTGTAAGACCATTCACGATGCAAGTTTTCAGATTCCTAGGCCTAATAGTTTCCGAATTATGGCCTAATAGTTTCCGAATTATGGCAACTAAAAGCATTGCGACGATCATTTGATCCTCCTAGGGGCAAAATTTCCACAAAATCTAACAGTTGTGCAACTCTGTAGCGTAAGACTACTCAGTCCTAGTCCTAATAGTTTCGAAATTATGGCAATTGAAAACATTGCCACGCTCGTTTAATTCTCCTGGGAAGAATTGTCACAAAATCCATTTGTAACGGAACTCTGCAGTGTAAGAGAATTCACGATGCAAGTTTTCAGATTCTTGGCCTAATAGTTTCCGAACTATGGCAAGTAAAAGGATTGCAATGCCCGTTTAATCCTCCTAGGCGCAGAATTGTCACAAAATCCATTCGGAGAGCAACTCTGCAGTGTAAGAACATTCACGATGCAAGTTTTCAGATTCCTAGGCCTAATAGTTTCCGAATTATGGCAAATAATAGCATTGCGACGATCATTTGATCCTCCTTGGGCAAAATTTCCACAAAATCTAACAGTAGTACTACTCTGCAGTCTAAGACTACTCACGATGCAAGTTTTCAGATTCCTAGTTCTAATAGTTTCAGAATTATGGCAATTATAAGCATTGTCACGCCCTTTTAATCCTCCTATTCCTAGGTCATATAGTTTCCGAATTATGGCAATTAAAAATATTGGCACGCTCGTTTAATCCTCCTGGGAAGAATTGTCACAAAATCTATTTGTATCGCAACTCTGCAGTGCAAGACCATTCACTATGCAAGTTTTCAGATTCCTAGGCCTAATAGTTTCCGAATTAGGCTGCTCGCACACTGCATGCGTTTTTCGTTCGTCCGAATTCTGACGAAAACTATTCGTCCGAAGTCTTATTTAGAGTCCGCACACTCAATCAGAACTGGTGCGTAAAATTATGAGTAAAGCAAAAACAACATATGCTCCATATGTGTCCATAACATAATGGACACGGTTGATGACTTTTTTTTATTAGAAAATTCTTATCTAAAAGGAAAATTTTTTCAAAAGGAAGATTTAAGTTCGTGAGGTTTTCGCGAAAAGAAGTCATTTTGGTGAATATTTCAGCATCTGCATTACTAATTTAACAAAAAAAAAAACACTTCGTCAGAATTCGTGCGAACGATCCCATTCAAATGGGATCGGACGAACGAAAAACGCATGCAGTGTGCGAGCAGCCTTATGGCTATTATAAGCATTGCCACGACCATTTTATCCTCCTAGAGTTAGAATTTTCACAAAATCCATTTGTAGTGCAACTCTACAGTCTAAGACCATTCACAATGCAAGCCATTTCAGGTTCCTGTGCCTAATACTTTCCGAATGATGGCAATTAAAAGGATTGCCACGACCATTTAATCCTCCTAGGGGCAAAATTTCCACAAAATCTAACAGTTGTGCAACTCTGCAGCGTAAGACTACTCAGTCCTAGTCCTAATAGTTTCGAAATTATGGTAACTAAAAGCATTGTCACGCCCTTTTAATCCTCCTATTCCTAGGTCACATAGTTTCCGAATTATGGCAATTGAAAACATTGCCACGCTCGTTTAATTCTCCTGGGAAGAATTGTCACAAAATCCATTTGTAACGGAACTCTGCAGTGTAAGAGGATTCACGATGCAAGTTTTCAGATTCCTAGGCCTAATAGTTTCCGAATTATGGCCTAATAGTTTCCGAATTATGGCTACTAAAAGGATTGCCACGATCATTTGATCCTCCATGTGCAAAATTTCCACAAAATCTAACAGTTGTGCAACTCTGTAGTGTACGACTACTCACGATGCAAGTTTTCAGATTCCTAGTCCTAATAGTTTCAGAATTATGGCAACTATAAGCATTGTCACGCTTTTTTAATCCTCCTATTCCTAGGGTTACATAGTTTTCGAATTATGGCAATTAAAAACATTGCCACGCTCGTTTAATCCTCCTGGGAAGAATTGTCACAAAATCCATTTGTAACGGAACTCTGCAGTGTAAGAGGAGGCAAGTCTTCAGATTCCTAGGCCTAATAGTTTCCGAATTATGGCAATTAAAAGCATTGCCACGACCATTTAATCCTCCTAGGGCAGAATTGTCACAAAATCCATTTGTAACGCAACTCTGCAGTGTAAGATCATTCGCGGTGAAAGTTTTCAGATTCCTAGGCCAAATAGTTTCCGAATTATGACAATTAAAAGCATTGTCGTGCCCTTTTAATCCTCCTATTCCTAGGTCACATAGTTTCCGAATTATGGCAATTAAAAGGTTTTCCACGACCATTTGATCCTCCTAGGGGCAGAATTTTCAATACATCTATTTGTAGTGCAACTGTAAGACCATAAAGGATGCAAGTTTTCAGATTCCTAGGCCTAATAGTTTCCGAATTATGGCAACTAAAAGCATTGCGACGATCATTTGATCCTCCTAGGGGCAAAATTTCCATAAAATCTAACAGTTGTGCAACTCTGCAGCGTAAGACTACTCAGTCCTAGTCCTAATAGTTTCGAAATTATGGCAACTAAAAGCATTGTCACGCCCTTTTAATCCTCCTATTCCTAGGTCACATAGTTTCCGAATTATGGCAATTGAAAACATTGCCACGCTCGTTTAATTCTCCTGGGAAGAATTGTCACAAAATCCATTTGTAACGGAACTCTGCAGTGTAAGAGGATTCACGATGCAAGTTTTCAGATTCCTAGGCCTAATAGTTTCCGAATTATGGCCTAATAGTTTCCGAATTATGGCAACTAAAAGCATTGCGACGATCATTTGATCCTCCTAGGGGCAAAATGTCCACAAAATCTAACAGTTGTGCAACTCTGCAGCGTAAGACTACTCAGTCCTAGTCCTAATAGTTTCGAAATTATGGCAACTAAAAGCATTGTCACGCCCTTTTAATCCTCCTATTCCTAGGTCACATAGTTTCCGAATTATGGCAATTGAAAACATTGCCACGCTCGTTTAATTCTCCTGGGAAGAATTGTCACAAAATCTATTTGTAACGCAACTCTGCAGTGTAAGACCATTCACGATGCAAGTTTTCAGATTCCTAGGCCTAATAGTTTCCGAATTATGGCCTAATAGTTTCCGAATTATGACAACTAAAAGCATTGCGACGATCATTTGATCCTCCTAGGGGCAAAATTTCCACAAAATCTAACAGTTGTGCAACTCTGCAGCGTAAGACTACTCAGTCCTAGTCCTAATAGTTTCGAAATTATGGCAATTGAAAACATTGCCACGCTCGTTTAATTCTCCTGGGAAGAATTGTCACAAAATCCATTTGTAACGGAACTCTGCAGTGTAAGAGAATTCACGATGCAAGTTTTCAGATTCTTGGCCTAATAGTTTCCGAACTATGGCAAGTAAAAGGATTGCAATGCCCGTTTAATCCTCCTAGGCGCAGAATTGTCACAAAATCCATTCGGAGAGCAACTCTGCAGTGTAAGAACATTCACGATGCAAGTTTTCAGATTCCTAGGCCTAATAGTTTCCGAATTATGGCAAATAATAGCATTGCGACGATCATTTGATCCTCCTTGGGCAAAATTTCAACAAAATCTAACAGTAGTACTACTCTGCAGTCTAAGACTACTCACGATGCAAGTTTTCAGATTCCTAGTTCTAATAGTTTCAGAATTATGGCAATTATAAGCATTGTCACGCCCTTTTAATCCTCCTATTCCTAGGTCATATAGTTTCCGAATTAGGGCAATTAAAAATATTGCCACGCTCGTTTAATCCTCCTGGGAAGAATTGTCACAAAATCTATTTGTATCGCAACTCTGCAGTGCAAGACCATTCACTATGCAAGTTTTCAAATTCCTAGGCCTAATAGTTTCCGAATTATGGCAACTAAAAGCATTGCCACGACCATTTTATCCTCCTAGGGTCAGAACTTTCACAAAATCCATTTGTAGTGCAACTCTACAGTCTAAGACCATTCACGATGCAAACTTTCAGGATCCTATGCCTAATACTTTCCGAATGATGGCAATTAAAAGCATTGCCACGACCATTTAATCCTCCTAGGGGCAGACTAGTCACAAAATCCATTTGTAACGCAACTCTGCAGTGTAAGGTCATTCACGATGCAAGTTTTCAGATTCCTAGGCCTAATAGTTTCCGAACTATGGCAAGTAAAAGGATTGCCATGCCCGTTTAATCCTCCTAGGCGCAGAATTGTCACAAAATCCCTTCGGAGTGCAACTCTGCAGTGTAAGAACATTCACGATGCAAGTTTTCAGATTCCTAGTTCTAATAGTTTCAGAATTATGGCAATTATAAGCATTGTCACGCCCTTTTAATCCTCCTATTCCTAGGTCATATAGTTTCCGAATTGTGGCAATTAAAAACATTGCCACGCTCGTTTAATCCTCCTTGGAAGAATTGTCAAAAAATCCATTTGTAATAGACCTCTGCATTGTAAGAGGATTCATTATGCAAGTTTTCAGATTCCTCGGCCTAATAGTTTCCGAATTATGGCAATTAAAAGCATTGCCACGACCATTTGATCCTCCTAGGGGCAGAAAATTCTGATCTGTAGTGCAACTCTGCAGTGTAAGACTATTCACGATGCAAGTTTTCAGATTCCTAGGCCGAATAGTTTCCGAATTATGACAATTAAAACATTGCCACGACCATTTAATCCTCCTAGGGGCAGAATTGTCACAAAATCTATTTGTAACGCAACTCTGCAGTGTAAGACCATTCACGATGCAAGTTTTCAGATTCCTAGGCCTAATAGTTTCCGAATTATGGCAATTAAAAGCATTGCCACGACCATTTAATCCTCCTAGGGCAGAATTGTCACAAAATCCATTTGTAACGCAACTCTGCAGTGCAAGACCATTCACTATGCAAGTTTTCAGATTCCTAGGCCTAATAGTTTCCGAATTATGGCAACTAAAAGCATTGCCACGATCATTTGATCCTCCTAGGGGCAAAATGTCCACAAAATCTAACAGTAGTGCAACACTGCAGTGTAAGACTACTCACGATGCTAGTTTTCAGAGTCCTAGTCCTAATGGTTTCACAATTATGGCAATTATAAGCATTGCCACGCCCTTTTAATCCTCCTATACCTAGGTCATATACTTTCCGAATTATGGCAATTAAAAACATCGCCACGTTCGTCTAATCCTCCTGGGGGCAGAATCGTCACAAAATCCATTTGTAGTGAAAGACCATTTACTATGCAAGTTTTCGGAATCCTAGGCCTAATAGTTTCCGAATTATGGCAACTAAAAGCATTGCCACGATCACTTGATCCTCCTAGGGGCAAAATTTCCACAAAATCTAACAGTAGTGCTACTCTGCAGTGTAAGACTACATACGATGCAAGTTTTCAGATTCCTCGTTCTAATAGTTTCAGAATTATGGCAATTATAAGCATTGTCACGCCCTTTTAATCCTCCTATTCCTAGGTCATATAGTTTCCGAATTATGGCAATTAAAAATATTGCCACGCTCGTTTAATCCTCCTGGGAAGAATTGTCACAAAATCTATTTGTAACGCAACTCTGCAGTGCAAGACCATTCACTATGCAAGTTTTCATATTCCTAGGCCTAATAGTTTCCGAATTATGGCAATTAAAAGCATTGTCGCGCCCTTTTACTCCTCCTATATGGCAATTAAAAACATTGCCACGCTCGTTTAATCCTCCTGGGGGCAGAATCGTCACAAAATCCATTTGTAGTGCAACTATGCAGTGAAAGATAATTCACGGTGCAAGTTTTCAGTCCTATGCCTAAGAGATTCCGAATTATGGCAATTAAAAGCATTACCACGCCCGTTTAATCCTCCTAGGGGCAGAATTTTCACAAAATCCATTTGTAGTGCAAGTATGCAGTGTAAGATCATTCACGGTGCATTTTTCAGATTCCTATGCCTAGGAGTTTCTGAATTATGGCAATTAAAAGCAATGCCAAGCCCATTTGATGCTCCTAGGGGCAGAATTTTCAAAGCATCTATTTGTAGTGCAACTGTAAGACCATGAAGGATGAAAATTTGTAGCTTCCTAGGCCTAAGAGTTTCCGAATTATGGCAATTAAAAGCATTGCCATGACTATTTAATCCTCCTAGGGGCAGAATTGTCACAAAATCCATTTGTAACGCAACTCTGCAGTGTAAGACTGGTGAATGGTCATTCACGATGCAAGTTTTCAGATTCCTTGGCCTAATAGTTTCCGAATTATGGCAACTAAAAGCATTGCCACGATCATTTGATCATCCTAGGGTAAGAATTGTCACAAAATCCATTTGTAACGCAACTGTTCAGTATAAGACCACTCACGATGCAAGTTTTCAAGTTCCTAGGCCTAATAGTTTCCGAATTATGGCAATTAAAAGCATTGTCACGCCCTTTTAATCCTCCTATTCCTAGGTCACATAGTTTCCGAGTTATGGCAATTAAAAACATTGCCACGCTCGTTTAATCCTCCTGGGACAGAATCGTCACAAAATCCATTTGTAGTGCAAGACCATTCACTATGCAAGTTTTCAGATTCCTAGGCCTAATAGTTTCCGAATTATGGCAATTAAAAGCATTGCCACGACCTTTTCATCCTCCTAGGGTCAGAATTTTCATAAAATCCATTTGTGGTGCAACTCTACAGTTGCATTCACGATGCACGTTTTCAGGTCCCTATGCCTAATAGTTTCCGAATTATGGCAACTAAAAGAATTGCCACGACCATTTAATCCTCCTAGGGGCAGAATTGTCACAAAATAAATTTGTAACGCAACTCTGCAGTGTAAGACCATTGACGATGCAAGTTTTCAGATTCCTAGTCCAGATAGTTACCGAATTATGGCAATTAAAAGCATTGTCGGGCCCTTTTACTCCTCCTATTCCTAGTTCACATAGTTCCCGAATTATGGCAATTAAAAACATTGCCACGATAGTTTAATCCTCCTGGGGCACAATCATCACAAAATCCATTTGTAGTGTAACTATGCAGTGTAAGATCATTCACGGTGCAAGTTTTCAGTCCTATGCCTAAGAGATTCCGAATTATGGCAATTAAAAACAATGCCACGCCCGTTTAATCCTCCTAAGGGCAGAATTTTCACAAAATCCAGTTGTAGTGCAACTATGCAGTGTAAGATCATTCACGGTGCATGTTTTCAGATTCCAATGCCTAAGAGTTTCCTAATTATGGCAATTAAAAGCAATGCCACGCCCATTTGATCCTCCTAGGGGCAGAATTTTCAAAACATCTATTTGTAGTGCAACTGTAAGACCATGAAGGATGCAAGTTTGCAGCTTCCTAGGCCAAATAGTTTCCGAATTATGGCAATTAAAAGCATTGCCACGATCATTTGATCCTCCTAGGGGCAAAATGTCCACAAAATCTAACAGTAGTGCAACACTGCAGTGTAAGACTACTCACGATGCTAGTTTTCAGAGTCCTAGTCCTAATGGTTTCACAATTATGGCAATTATAAGCATTGTCACGCCCTTTTAATCCTCCTATACCTAGGTCATATACTTTCCGAATTATGGCAATTAAAAACATCGCCACGTTCGTCTAATCCTCTTGGGGGCAAAATCGTCACAAAATCCATTTGTAGTGAAAGACCATTTACTATGCAAGTTTTCGGATTCCTAGGCCTAATAGTTTCCGAATTATGGCAATTAAAAGCATTGCCACGACCATTTTATCCTCCTAGGGTCAGAATTTTCACAAAATCCATTTGTAGTGCAACTCTACAGTCTAAGACCATTCACTGTGCAAGTTTTCAGATTCCTAGGCCTAATAGTTTCCGAATTATGGCAACTAAAAGCATTGCCACGATCACTTGATCCTCCTAGGGGCAGAATTTTCAATACATCTATTTGTAGTGCAACTGTAAGACCATAAAGGATGCAAGTTTTCAGATTCCTAGGCCTAATAGTTTCCGAATTATGGCAACTAAAAGCATTGCGACGATCATTTGATCCTCCTAGGGGCAAAATTTCCATAAAATCTAACAGTTGTGCAACTCTGTAGTGTACGACTACTCACGATGCAAGTTTTCAGATTCCTAGTCCTAATAGTTTCAGAATTATGGCAACTATAAGCATTGTCACGCTTTTTTAATCCTCCTATTCCTAGGGTTACATAGTTTTCGAATTATGGCAATTAAAAACATTGCCACGCTCGTTTAATCCTCCTGGGAAGAATTGTCACAAAATCCATTTGTAACGGAACTCTGCAGTGTAAGAGGAGGCAAGTCTTCAGATTCCTAGGCCTAATAGTTTCCGAATTATGGCAATTAAAAGCATTGCCACGACCATTTAATCCTCCTAGGGCAGAATTGTCACAAAATCCATTTGTAACGCAACTCTGCAGTGTAAGATCATTCGCGGTGAAAGTTTTCAGATTCCTAGGCCAAATAGTTTCCGAATTATGACAATTAAAAGCATTGTCGTGCCCTTTTAATCCTCCTATTCCTAGGTCACATAGTTTCCGAATTATGGCAATTAAAAGCATTTCCACGACCATTTGATCCTCCTAGGGGCAGAATTTTCAATACATCTATTTGTAGTGCAACTGTAAGACCATAAAGGATGCAAGTTTTCAGATTCCTAGGCCTAATAGTTTCCGAATTATGGCAACTAAAAGCATTGCGACGATCATTTGATCCTCCTAGGGGCAAAATTTCCATAAAATCTAACAGTTGTGCAACTCTGCAGCGTAAGACTACTCAGTCCTAGTCCTAATAGTTTCGAAATTATGGCAACTAAAAGCATTGTCACGCCCTTTTAATCCTCCTATTCCTAGGTCACATAGTTTCCGAATTATGGCAATTGAAAACATTGCCACGCTCGTTTAATTCTCCTGGGAAGAATTGTCACAAAATCCATTTGTAACGGAACTCTGCAGTGTAAGAGGATTCACGATGCAAGTTTTCAGATTCCTAGGCCTAATAGTTTCCGAATTATGGCCTAATAGTTTCCGAATTATGGCAACTAAAAGCATTGCGACGATCATTTGATCCTCCTAGGGGCAAAATGTCCACAAAATCTAACAGTTGTGCAACTCTGCAGCGTAAGACTACTCAGTCCTAGTCCTAATAGTTTCGAAATTATGGCAACTAAAAGCATTGTCACGCCCTTTTAATCCTCCTATTCCTAGGTCACATAGTTTCCGAATTATGGCAATTGAAAACATTGCCACGCTCGTTTAATTCTCCTGGGAAGAATTGTCACAAAATCTATTTGTAACGCAACTCTGCAGTGTAAGACCATTCACGATGCAAGTTTTCAGATTCCTAGGCCTAATAGTTTCCGAATTATGGCCTAATAGTTTCCGAATTATGACAACTAAAAGCATTGCGACGATCATTTGATCCTCCTAGGGGCAAAATTTCCACAAAATCTAACAGTTGTGCAACTCTGCAGCGTAAGACTACTCAGTCCTAGTCCTAATAGTTTCGAAATTATGGCAATTGAAAACATTGCCACGCTCGTTTAATTCTCCTGGGAAGAATTGTCACAAAATCCATTTGTAACGGAACTCTGCAGTGTAAGAGAATTCACGATGCAAGTTTTCAGATTCTTGGCCTAATAGTTTCCGAACTATGGCAAGTAAAAGGATTGCAATGCCCGTTTAATCCTCCTAGGCGCAGAATTGTCACAAAATCCATTCGGAGAGCAACTCTGCAGTGTAAGAACATTCACGATGCAAGTTTTCAGATTCCTAGGCCTAATAGTTTCCGAATTATGGCAAATAATAGCATTGCGACGATCATTTGATCCTCCTTGGGCAAAATTTCAACAAAATCTAACAGTAGTACTACTCTGCAGTCTAAGACTACTCACGATGCAAGTTTTCAGATTCCTAGTTCTAATAGTTTCAGAATTATGGCAATTATAAGCATTGTCACGCCCTTTTAATCCTCCTATTCCTAGGTCATATAGTTTCCGAATTAGGGCAATTAAAAATATTGCCACGCTCGTTTAATCCTCCTGGGAAGAATTGTCACAAAATCTATTTGTATCGCAACTCTGCAGTGCAAGACCATTCACTATGCAAGTTTTCAAATTCCTAGGCCTAATAGTTTCCGAATTATGGCAACTAAAAGCATTGCCACGACCATTTTATCCTCCTAGGGTCAGAACTTTCACAAAATCCATTTGTAGTGCAACTCTACAGTCTAAGACCATTCACGATGCAAACTTTCAGGATCCTATGCCTAATACTTTCCGAATGATGGCAATTAAAAGCATTGCCACGACCATTTAATCCTCCTAGGGGCAGACTAGTCACAAAATCCATTTGTAACGCAACTCTGCAGTGTAAGGTCATTCACGATGCAAGTTTTCAGATTCCTAGTTCTAATAGTTTCAGAATTATGGCAATTATAAGCATTGTCACGCCCTTTTAATCCTCCTATTCCTAGGTCATATAGTTTCCGAATTGTGGCAATTAAAAACATTGCCACGCTCGTTTAATCCTCCTTGGAAGAATTGTCAAAAAATCCATTTGTAACAGACCTCTGCATTGTAAGAGGATTCATTATGCAAGTTTTCAGATTCCTCGGCCTAATAGTTTCCGAATTATGGCAATTAAAAGCATTGCCACGACCATTTGATCCTCCTAGGGGCAGAAAATTCTGATCTGTAGTGCAACTCTGCAGTGTAAGACTATTCACGATGCAAGTTTTCAGATTCCTAGGCCGAATAGTTTCCGAATTATGACAATTAAAACATTGCCACGACCATTTAATCCTCCTAGGGGCAGAATTGTCACAAAATCTATTTGTAACGCAACTCTGCAGTGTAAGACCATTCACGATGCAAGTTTTCAGATTCCTAGGCCTAATAGTTTCCGAATTATGGCAATTAAAAGCATTGCCACGACCATTTAATCCTCCTAGGGCAGAATTGTCACAAAATCCATTTGTAACGCAACTCTGCAGTGCAAGACCATTCACTATGCAAGTTTTCAGATTCCTAGGCCTAATAGTTTCCGAATTATGGCAACTAAAAGCATTGCCACGATCATTTGATCCTCCTAGGGGCAAAATGTCCACAAAATCTAACAGTAGTGCAACACTGCAGTGTAAGACTACTCACGATGCTAGTTTTCAGAGTCCTAGTCCTAATGGTTTCACAATTATGGCAATTATAAGCATTGCCACGCCCTTTTAATCCTCCTATACCTAGGTCATATACTTTCCGAATTATGGCAATTAAAAACATCGCCACGTTCGTCTAATCCTCCTGGGGGCAGAATCGTCACAAAATCCATTTGTAGTGAAAGACCATTTACTATGCAAGTTTTCGGAATCCTAGGCCTAATAGTTTCCGAATTATGGCAACTAAAAGCATTGCCACGATCACTTGATCCTCCTAGGGGCAAAATTTCCACAAAATCTAACAGTAGTGCTACTCTGCAGTGTAAGACTACATACGATGCAAGTTTTCAGATTCCTCGTTCTAATAGTTTCAGAATTATGGCAATTATAAGCATTGTCACGCCCTTTTAATCCTCCTATTCCTAGGTCATATAGTTTCCGAATTATGGCAATTAAAAATATTGCCACGCTCGTTTAATCCTCCTGGGAAGAATTGTCACAAAATCTATTTGTAACGCAACTCTGCAGTGCAAGACCATTCACTATGCAAGTTTTCATATTCCTAGGCCTAATAGTTTCCGAATTATGGCAATTAAAAGCATTGTCGCGCCCTTTTACTCCTCCTATATGGCAATTAAAAACATTGCCACGCTCGTTTAATCCTCCTGGGGGCAGAATCGTCACAAAATCCATTTGTAGTGCAACTATGCAGTGAAAGATAATTCACGGTGCAAGTTTTCAGTCCTATGCCTAAGAGATTCCGAATTATGGCAATTAAAAGCAATACCACGCCCGTTTAATCCTCCTAGGGGCAGAATTTTCACAAAATCCATTTGTAGTGCAAGTATGCAGTGTAAGATCATTCACGGTGCATTTTTCAGATTCCTATGCCTAGGAGTTTCTGAATTATGGCAATTAAAAGCAATGCCAAGCCCATTTGATGCTCCTAGGGGCAGAATTTTCAAAGCATCTATTTGTAGTGCAACTGTAAGACCATGAAGGATGAAAATTTGTAGCTTCCTAGGCCTAAGAGTTTCCGAATTATGGCAATTAAAAGCATTGCCATGACTATTTAATCCTCCTAGGGGCAGAATTGTCACAAAATCCATTTGTAACGCAACTCTGCAGTGTAAGACTGGTGAATGGTCATTCACGATGCAAGTTTTCAGATTCCTTGGCCTAATAGTTTCCGAATTATGGCAACTAAAAGCATTGCCACGATCATTTGATCATCCTAGGGTAAGAATTGTCACAAAATCCATTTGTAACGCAACTGTTCAGTATAAGACCACACACGATGCAAGTTTTCAAGTTCCTAGGCCTAATAGTTTCCGAATTATGGCAATTAAAAGCATTGTCACGCCCTTTTAATCCTCCTATTCCTAGGTCACATAGTTTCCGAGTTATGGCAATTAAAAACATTGCCACGCTCGTTTAATCCTCCTGGGACAGAATCGTCACAAAATCCATTTGTAGTGCAAGACCATTCACTATGCAAGTTTTCAGATTCCTAGGCCTAATAGTTTCCGAATTATGGCAATTAAAAGCATTGCCACGACCTTTTCATCCTCCTAGGGTCAGAATTTTCATAAAATCCATTTGTGGTGCAACTCTACAGTTGCATTCACGATGCACGTTTTCAGGTCCCTATGCCTAATAGTTTCCGAATTATGGCAACTAAAAGAATTGCCACGACCATTTAATCCTCCTAGGGGCAGAATTGTCACAAAATAAATTTGTAACGCAACTCTGCAGTGTAAGACCATTGACGATGCAAGTTTTCAGATTCCTAGTCCAGATAGTTACCGAATTATGGCAATTAAAAGCATTGTCGGGCCCTTTTACTCCTCCTATTCCTAGTTCACATAGTTCCCGAATTATGGCAATTAAAAACATTGCCACGATAGTTTAATCCTCCTGGGGCACAATCATCACAAAATCCATTTGTAGTGTAACTATGCAGTGTAAGATCATTCACGGTGCAAGTTTTCAGTCCTATGCCTAAGAGATTCCGAATTATGGCAATTAAAAACAATGCCACGCCCGTTTAATCCTCCTAAGGGCAGAATTTTCACAAAATCCAGTTGTAGTGCAACTATGCAGTGTAAGATCATTCACGGTGCATGTTTTCAGATTCCAATGCCTAAGAGTTTCCTAATTATGGCAATTAAAAGCAATGCCACGCCCATTTGATCCTCCTAGGGGCAGAATTTTCAAAACATCTATTTGTAGTGCAACTGTAAGACCATGAAGGATGCAAGTTTGCAGCTTCCTAGGCCAAATAGTTTCCGAATTATGGCAATTAAAAGCATTGCCACGATCATTTGATCCTCCTAGGGGCAAAATGTCCACAAAATCTAACAGTAGTGCAACACTGCAGTGTAAGACTACTCACGATGCTAGTTTTCAGAGTCCTAGTCCTAATGGTTTCACAATTATGGCAATTATAAGCATTGTCACGCCCTTTTAATCCTCCTATACCTAGGTCATATACTTTCCGAATTATGGCAATTAAAAACATCGCCACGTTCGTCTAATCCTCTTGGGGGCAAAATCGTCACAAAATCCATTTGTAGTGAAAGACCATTTACTATGCAAGTTTTCGGATTCCTAGGCCTAATAGTTTCCGAATTATGGCAATTAAAAGCATTGCCACGACCATTTTATCCTCCTAGGGTCAGAATTTTCACAAAATCCATTTGTAGTGCAACTCTACAGTCTAAGACCATTCACTGTGCAAGTTTTCAGATTCCTAGGCCTAATAGTTTCCGAATTATGGCAACTAAAAGCATTGCCACGATCACTTGATCCTCCTAGGGGCAAAATTTCCACAAAATCTAACAGTAGTGCTACTCTGCAGTGTAAGACTACATACGATGCAAGTTTTCAGATTCCTCGTTCTAATAGTTTCAGAATTATGGCAATTATAAGCATTGTCACGCCCTTTTAATCCTCCTATTCCTAGGTCATATAGTTTCCGAATTATGGCAATTAAAAATATTGCCACGCTCGTTTAATCCTCCTGGGAAGAATTGTCACAAAATCTATTTGTAACGCAACTCTGCAGTGCAAGACCATTCACTATGCAAGTTTTCAGATTCCTAGGCCTAATAGTTTCCGAATTATGGCAACTAAAAGCATTGCCACGATCATTTGATCCTCCTAGGGGCAAAATTCTATTGGAGGCCAGTATTTGGATTCTCTTGAGCATATGGATGATCTTGGTATTACTATGGACCAAAAACTCAGATTTCATATACACATCAACCGTATAACTAATAAGGCTTATAGCATTTTGGGATTCATTAAACGGTGGGCTAAGGAATTTATGGAGCCACAAGTAACGCGGATTCTATATACCTCTTTGGTTCGTCCTATATTGGAATACGCCTCACCTGTGTGGTGTCCTAACTACAACTGTTATATCTCTCAAATCGAGTCAGTTCAAAAGCAATTTCTACTCTTTTGCTTACGCAATATCTACCGGAACAATTTGCAGAATTTGCCATCTTATAATTATCGATTGGAACTTGTTAATCTTCCGTCTTTAGCTCATCGGAGAATTATGCTGAATGCAATTTTTGTTCTGAAACTACTTTATGGTCATATTGACACTCCTTATCTTCTGTCTAACATCAATATTAATGTAGCTCGCCGTGTAGCCAGAAGACCTCAGTTTCTACAACTGAGTTTCTGTCGATCAAACTATCTTCAACACGAACCACTTAGGAATGCTTGTGCCGACTTCAACTATGTTAATTGCAACATCACTTTCTCTGATTCAATTCATTTAACAAGAATCAAAATTCTTCAATTCCTAAAAAATCAACAGTAAAAGATTTACTTTTCTATGTATTTAATCTTTTATTTATTATTTACCAAAAATGTTATGTAAACTATAAAGCCTATGGCTTAGTTTTAATTTTTAAATAAATAAATAAAAAAATGTCCACAAAATCTAACAGTAGTGCAACACTGCAGTGTAAGACTACTCACGATGCAAGTTTTCAGATTCCTAGTCCTAATGGTTTCACAATTATGGCAATTATAAGCATTGTCACGCCCTTTTAATCCTCCTATACCTAGGTCATATAGTTTCCGAATTATGGCAATTAAAAACATCGCCACGTTCGTCTAATCCTCCTGGGGGCAGAATCGTCACAAAATCCATTTGTAGTGAAAGACCATTTACTATGCAAGTTTTCGGAATCCTAGGCCTAATAGTTTCCGAATTATGGCAATTAAAAGCATTGCCACGACCATTTAATCCTCCTAGGGGCAGACTAGTCACAAAATCCATTTGTAACGCAACTCTGCAGTGTAAGGTCATTCACGATGCAAGTTTTCAGATTCCTAGGCCTAATAGTTTCCGAATTATGGCCAGTAAAAGGATTGCCATGCCCGTTTAATCCTCCTAGGCGCAGAATTGTCACAAAATCCATTCGGAGTGCAACTCTGCAGTGTAAGAACATTCACGATGCAAGTTTTCAGATTCCTAGGCCTAATAGTTTCCGAATTATGGCAACTAATAGCATTGCGACGATCATTTGATCCTCCTTGGGCAAAATTTCCACAAAATCTCACAGTAGTGCTACTCTGCAGTGTAAGACTACTCACCATGCAAGTTTTCAGATTCCTAGTTCTAATAGTTTCAGAATTATGGCAATTATAAGCATTGTCACGCTCTTTTAATCCTCCTATTCCTAGGTCATATAGTTTCCGAATTATGGCAATTACAAACATTGCCACGCTCGTTTAATCCTCCTGGGAAGAATTGTCAAAAAATCCATTTGTAACAGACCTCTGCAGTGTAAGAGGATTCATTATGCACGTTTTCAGATTCCTCGGCCTAATAGTTTCCGAATTATGGTAATTAAAAGCATTTCCACGACCATTTGATCCTCCTAGGATCCTAGGAATTGTCACAAAATCCATTTGTAACGGAACTCTGCAGTGTAAGAGGAGGCAAGTTTTCAGATTCCTAGGCCTAATAGTTTCCGAATTATGGCAATTAAAAGCATTGCCACGACCATTTAATCCTCCTAGGGCAGAATTGTCACAAAATCCATTTGTAACGCAACTCTGCAGTGTAAGACCATTCACGATGCAAGTTTTCAGATTCCTAGGCCAAATAGTTTCCGAATTATGGCAATTAAAAACATTGCCACGCTCGTTCTATCCTCCTGAGGGCAGAATCGTCACAAAGTCCATTTGTAGTGCAACTATGCAGTGTAAAGCCATTTACGATGCACGATTTCAGATTCCTAGGCCTAATAGTTTCCGAATTATGGCAATTAAAAGCAATGCCACGCCCGTTTAATCCTCCTAGGGGCAGAATTTTCACAAAATCCATTTGTAGTGCAACTATGCAGTGTAAGATCATTCAAGGTGCAAGTTTTCAGACTCCTATGCCTAAGAGTTTCCGAATTATGGCAATTAAAAGCAATTCCACACCCATTTGATCCTCCTAGGGCCAGAATTTTCAGAACATCTATTTGTAGTGCAATTGTAAGACCATGAAGGATGCAAGTTTGCAGATTTCTAGGCCTAATAGTTTCCGAATTATGGCAAGTAAAAGGATTGCCATGCGCGTTTAATCCTCCGAGGGGCAGACTTTTCGCAAGATCCATTTGGAGTGCAACTCTGCAGTGTAAGAACATTCACGATGCAAGTTTTCATATTCCTAGGCCTAATAGTTTCCGAATTATGGCAACTAAAAGGATTGCCATGCCCGTTTAATTCTCCTAGGGGCAGAATTGTCACAAAATCCATTTGTAGTGTAACTCTGCATTGTAAGAATATTCGCGATGCAAGTTCTTAGATTCCTAGGCCTAATAGTCCGAATTATGGCAATTAAAAGCATTGTCACGCCCTTTTAATCCTTCTATTCTTAGGTGACATAGTTTCCGAATTATGGCAATTAAAAACATTGCCACGCTCGTCTAATCCTCCTGGGGGCAGAATCATCACAAAATCCATTTGTAGTGCAAGACCATTTACTATGCAAGTTTTCAGATTCCTAGGCCTAATAGTTTCCGAATTATGGCAATTAAAAGCATTGCCACGACCATTTCATCCTCCTAGGGTCAGAATTTTCATAAAATCCATTTGTAGTGCAACTGTACAGTGTAAGACCATTCACGATTCACGTTTTCAAATTCCTATGCCTAATAGTTTTCGAATTATGGCAATTAAAAGCATTGCCACGACCATTTCATCCTCCTAGGGTCAGAATTTTTACAAAATCCATATGTAGTGCAACTCTGCAGTGTAAGACCATTCACGATGCAAGTTTTCAGATTCAATCAAGAATCAAAAGAATTGTCACGCCCTTTTAATCCTCCTATTCTTAGGTCACATAGTTTCCGAATTATGGCAATTAAAAACATAGCCACGCTCATCTAATTCTCCTGGGGGCAGAATCGTCACAAAATCCATTTGTAGTGCAAGAGCATTCACTATGCAAGTTTTCAGATTCCTAGGCCTAATAGTTTCCGAATTATGGCAATTAAAAGCATTGCCACGACCATTTTATCCTCCTAGGGTCAGAATTGTCACAAAATCCATTTGTAGTGAAACTCTACAATATAAGACCATTCGCGATGCAAGTTTTCAGATTCCTAGTCCTAATAGTTTCCGAATTATGGCAATTAAAAGCATTGTCACGCCCTTTTAATCCTCCTATTCTTAGGTCACATAGTTTCCGAATTATGGCAATTAAAAATATTGCCACGCTCATCTAATCCTCCTGGGGACAGAATCGTCACAAAATCCATTTGTAGTGCAAGACCATTCACGATGCAAGTTTTCAGGTTCCTATGCCTAATAGTTTCCGAATTATGGCAATTAAAAGCATTGTCACGACCATTTAATCCGCCTTGGGCAGAATTGTCACAAAATCCATTTGTAACGCAACTCTGCAGTGTAAGATTCCTGGGCCAAATAGTTTCCGAATTATGGCAATTAAAAACATTGCCACGCTCGTTTAATCCTCCTGGGGGCAGAATCGTCACAAAATCCATTTGTAGTGCAACTATGCAGTGTAAGGCCATTTACGATGCAAGATTTCAGATTCCTAGGCCTAATAGTTTCCGAATTATGGCAATTCAAACCATAGTCACGCCCTTTTAATCCTCCTATTCTTAGGTCACATAGTTTCCGAATTATGGCAATTAAAAACATTGCCACGACCATTTCATCCTCCTAGGGTCAGAATTTTCATAAAATCCATTTGTAGTGCAACTGTACTGTGTAAGACCATTCACTATGCAAGTTTTCAGATTCCTAGGCCTAATAGTTTCCGAATTATGGCAATTAAAAGCATTGCCACGACCATTTTATCCTCCTAAAATCAGAATTTTCACAAAATCCATTTGTAGTGCAACTCTACAGTGTAAGACCATTCACGATGCAAGTTTTGAGATTCCTAGTCCTAATAGTTTCCGAATTATGGCAATTAAAAGCATTGCCACGACCATTTCATCCTCCTAGGGTCAGAATTTTCATAAAATCCATTTGTAGTGCAACTGTACAGTGTAAGACCATTCACGATTCACGTTTTCAAATTCCTATGCCTAATAGTTTTCGAATTATGGCAATTAAAAGCATTGCCACGACCATTTCATCCTCCTAGGGTCAGAATTTTTACAAAATCCATATGTAGTGCAACTCTGCAGTGTAAGACCATTCACGATGCAAGTTTTCAGATTCCTAGTCCAGATAGTTTCCAAATTATGGCAATCAAAAGAATTGTCGCGCCCTTTTACTACTCCTATTCCTAGGTCACACAGTTTCCGAATTATGGCAATTAAAAACATAGCCACGCTCATCTAATACTCCTGGGGGCAGAATCGTCACAAAATCCATTTGTAGTGCAAGACCATTTACTATGCAAGTTTTCAGATTCCTAGGCCTAATAGATTCCGAATTATGGCAATTAAAGCATTGCCACAACCATTTTATCCTCCTAGGGTCAGAATTGTCACAAAATCCATTTGTAGTGCAACTCTACAATGTAAGACCATTCACGATGCAAGTTTTCAGATTCCTAGTCCTAATAGTTTCCGAATTATGGCAATTAAAAGCATTGCCACGACCATTTCATCCTCCTAGAGTCAGAATTTTCATAAAATCCATTTGTAGTGCAACTGTACAGTGTAAGACCATTCACGATGCACGTTTTCAAATTCCTATGCCTAATAGTTTTCGAATTATGGCTATTAAAAGCATTGCCACGACCATTTCATCCTCCTAGGGTCAGAATTTTTACAAAATCCATATGTAGTGCAACTCTGCAGTGTAAGACCATTCACGATGCAAGTTTTCAGATTCCTAGTCCAGATAGTTTCCGAATTATGGCAATCAAAAGAATTGTCGCGCCCTTCTACTACTCCTATTCCTAGGTCACATAGTTTCCGAATTATGGCAATTAAAAACATAGCCACGCTCATCTAATACTCCTGGAGGCAGAATCGTCACAAAATCCATTTGTAGTGCAAGACAATTCACTATGCAAGTTTTCAGATTCCTAGGCCTAATAGTTTCCGAATTATGGCAATTAAAAGCATTGCCACGACCATTTTATCCTCCTAGGGTCAGAATTGTCACAAAATCCATTTGTAGTGAAACTCTACAATGTAAGACCATTCACGATGCAAGTTTTCAGATTCCTAGTTCTAATAGTTTCCGAATTATGGCAATTAAAAGCATTGTCACGCCCTTTTAATCCTCCTATTCTTAGGTCACATAGTTTCCGAATTATGGCAATTAAAAACATTGTCACGCTCATCTAATCCTCCTGGGGACAGAATCGTCACAAAATCCATTTGTAGTGCAAGACCATTTACTATGCAAGTTTTCAGATTCCTAGGCCTAATAGTTTCCGAATTATGGCAATTAAAAGCATTGTCACGACCATTTCATCCTGCTGGGGGCAGAATTTTCACAAAATCCATATGTAGTGCAACTCTACAGTATAAGACCATTCACGATGCAAGTTTTCAGATTCCTAAGCCAAATAGTTTCCGAATTATGGCAATTAAAAACATTGCCACGCTCGTTCTATCCTCCTGGGGGCAGAATCGTCACAAAATCCATTTGTAGTGCAACTATGCAGTGTAAAGCCATTTATGATGCAAGATTTCAGATTCCTAGGCCTAATAGTTTCCGAATTATGGCAATTAAAAGCAATGCCACGCCCGTTTAATCCTCCTAGAGGCAGAATTTTCAAAACATCTATTTGTAGTCCAACTGTAAGACCATGAAAGATGCAAGTTTGCAGATTTCTAGGCCTAATAGTTTCCGAATTATGGCAAGTAAAAGGATTGCCATGCCCGTTTAATCCTCCGAGGGGCAGACTTTTCGCAAGATCCATTTGGAGTGCAACTCTGCAGTGTAAGAACATTCACGATGCAAGTTTTCATATTCCTAGGCCTAATAGTTTCCGAATTATGGCAAGTAAAAGGATTGCCATGCCCGTTTAATCCTCCTAGGGGCAGAATTGTCACAAAATCCATTTGTAGTGTAACTCTGCATTGTAAGAACATTCACTGTGCAAGCTTTCAGTCCTATGCTTAAGAGATTCCGAATTATGGCAATTAAAAGCAATGCCACGCCCATTTGATCCTCCTAGAGGCAGAATTTTCAAAACATCTATTTGTAGTCCAACTGTAAGACCATGAAAGATGCAAGTTTGCAGATTTCTAGGCCTAATAGTTTCCGAATTATGGCAAGTAAAAGGATTGCCATGCCCGTTTAATCCTCCGAGGGGCAGACTTTTCGCAAGATCCATTTGGAGTGCAACTCTGCAGTGTAAGAACATTCACGATGCAAGTTTTCATATTCCTAGGCCTAATAGTTTCCGAATTATGGCAAGTAAAAGGATTGCCATGCCCGTTTAATCCTCCTAGGGGCAGAATTGTCACAAAATCCATTTGTAGTGTAACTATGCAGTGTAAGATCATTCACTGTGCAAGCTTTCAGTCCTATGCTTAAGAGATTCCGAATTATGGCAATTAAAAGCAATGCCACGCCCATTTGATCCTCCTAGAGGCAGAATTTTCAAAACATCTATTTGTAGTCCAACTGTAAGACCATGAAAGATGCAAGTTTGCAGATTTCTAGGCCTAATAGTTTCCGAATTATGGCAAGTAAAAGGATTGCCATGCCCGTTTAATCCTCCGAGGGGCAGACTTTTCGCAAGATCCATTTGGAGTGCAACTCTGCAGTGTAAGAACATTCACGATGCAAGTTTTCATATTCCTAGGCCTAATAGTTTCCGAATTATGGCAAGTAAAAGGATTGCCATGCCCGTTTAATCCTCCTAGGGGCAGAATTGTCACAAAATCCATTTGTAGAGTAACTCTGCATTGTAAGAACATTCGCGATGCAAGTTCTTAGATTCCTAGGCCTAATAGTCCGAATTATGGCAATTAAAAGCATTGTCACGCCCTTTTAATCCTTCTATTCTTAGGTGACATAGTTTCCGAATTATGGCAATTAAAAACATTGCCACGCTCGTCTAATCCTCCTGGGGGCAGAATCATCACAAAATCCATTTGTAGTGCAAGACCATTTACTATGCAAGTTTTCAGATTCCTAGGCCTAATAGTTTCCGAATTATGGCAATTAAAAGCATTGCCACGACCATTTAATCATCCTAGAGTCAGAATTTTCATAAAATCCATTTGTAGTGCAACTGTACAGTGTAAGACCATTCACTATGCAAGTTTTCAGATTCCTAGGCCTAATAGTTTCCGAATTATGGCAATTAAAAGCATTGCCACGACCATTTCATCCTCCTAGGGTCAGAATTTTCATAAAATCCATTTGTAGTGCAACTGTACAGTGTAAGACCATTCACGATTCACGTTTTCAAATTCCTATGCCTAATAGTTTTCGAATTATGGCAATTAAAAGCATTGCCACGACCATTTCATCCTCCTATGGTCAGAATTTTTACAAAATCCATATGTAGTGCAACTCTGCAGTGTAAGACCATTCACGATGCAAGTTTTCAGATTCAATCAAGAATCAAAAGAATTGTCACCCCCTTTTAATCCTCCTATTCTTAGGTCACATAGTTTCCGAATTATAGCAATTAAAAACATAGCCACGCTCATCTAATACTCCTGGGGGCAGAATCGTCACAAAATCCATTTGTAGTGCAAGAGCATTCACTATGCAAGTTTTCATATTCCTAGGCCTAATAGTTTCCGAATTATGGCAATTAAAAGCATTGCCACGACCATATCATCCTGCTGGGGTCAGAATTTTCATAAAATCCATTTGTAGTGCAACTCTACAGTGTAAGACCATTCACGATGCACGGTTTCAGATTCCTATGCCTAATAGTTTTCGAATTAAGGCAATTAAAAGATATTCCACGCCCGTTTAATCCTCCTAGGGGCGGAATTTTCACAAAATCCATTTGTAGTGCACCTATGCAGTGTAAGATGATTCACGGTGCATGTTTTCAGATTCCTATGCCTAAGAGTTTCTGAATTATGGCAATTAAAAGCAATGCCACGCCCATTTGATCTTCCTAGGGGCAGAATTGTCACAAAATCCATTTGTAACGCAACTCTGCAGTGTAAGATTCCTGGGCCAAATAGTTTCCGAATTATGGCAATTAAAAACATTGCCACGCTCGTTTAATCCTCCTGGGGGCAGAATCGTCACAATCTTCAAAACATATTTTTGTAGTGCAACTGTAAGACCATGAAGGATGCAAATTTGCAGCTTCCTAGGCCTAATAGTTTCCGAATTATGGTAAATAAAAGGATTGCCATGCCCGTTTAATCCTCCTAGGGGCAGAATTGTCACAAAATCCATTTGGAGTACAACTCTGCAGTGTAGGAACATTCACGATGAAAGTTTTCAGATTCCTAGGCCTAATAGTTGCCGAAATATGGCAACTAAAAGCATTGCCACGATCATTTGATCATCCTAGGGTAAGAATTGTCACAATCCATTTGTAACGCAACTCTGCAGTTAAAGACCATTGACGATGCAAGTTTTCAGATTCCTAGCCCAGATAGTTTCCGAATTATGGCAATCAAAATCATTGTCGCGCCCTTTTACTACTCCTATTCCTAGGTCACATAGTTTCCGAATTATGGCAATTAAAAACATTGCCACGCTCATCTAATCCTCCTGGTGGCAGAATCGTCACAAAATCCATTTGTAGTGCAAGACCATTCATGATGCAAGTTTTCAGGTTCCTATGCCTAATAGTTTCCGAATTATGGCAATTAAAAGCATTGCCACGACCATTTTATCCTCCTAGGGTCAGAATTGTCACAAAATCCATTTGTAGTGAAACTCTACAATGTAAGACCATTCACGATGCAAGTTTTCAGATTCCTAGTTCTAATAGTTTCCGAATTATGGCAATTAAAAGCATTGTCACGCCCTTTTAATCCTCCTATTCTTAGGTCACATAGTTTCCGAATTATGGCAATTAAAAACATTGCCACGCTCATCTAATCCTCCTGGGGACAGAATCGTCACAAACTCCATTTGTAGTGCAAGACCATTTACTATGCAAGTTTTCAGATTCCTAGGCCTAATAGTTTCCGAATTATGGCAATTAAAAGCATTGTCACGACCATTTCATCCTGCTGGGGGCAGAATTTTCACAAAATCCATATGTAGTGCAACTCTACAGTATAAGACCATTCACGATGCAAGTTTTCAGGTTCCTATGCCTAATAGTTTCCGAATTATGGCAATTAAAAGCATTGCCACGACCATTTAATCCTCCTAGGGGCAGAATTGTCACAAAATCCATTTGTAACGCAACTCTGCAGTGTAAGACCATTCACGATGCAAGTTTTCAGATTCCTAGGCCAAATAGTTTCCGAATTATGGCAATTAAAAACATTGCCACGCTCGTTCTATCCTCCTGAGGGCAGAATCGTCACAAAGTCCATTTGTAGTGCAACTATGCAGTGTAAAGCCATTTACGATGCAAGATTTCAGATTCCTAGGCCTAATAGTTTCCGAATTATGGCAATTAAAAGCAATGCCACGCCCGTTTAATCCTCCTAGGGGCAGAATTTTCACAAAATCCATTTGTAGTGCCACTATGCAGTGTAAGATCATTCAAGGTGCAAGTTTTCAGACTCCTATGCCTAAGAGTTTCCGAATTATGGCAATTAAAAGCAATTCCACACCCATTTGATCCTCCTAGGGCCAGAATTTTCAGAACATCTATTTGTAGTGCAATTGTAAGACCATGAAGGATGCAAGTTTGCAGATTTCTAGGCCTAATAGTTTCCGAATTATGGCAAGTAAAAGGATTGCCATGCGCGTTTAATCCTCCGAGGGGCAGACTTTTCGCAAGATCCATTTGGAGTGCAACTCTGCAGTGTAAGAACATTCACAATGCAAGTTTTCATATTCCTAGGCCTAATAGTTTCCGAATTATGGCAACTAAAAGGATTGCCATGCCCGTTTAATTCTCCTAGGGGCAGAATTGTCACAAAATCCATTTGTAGTGTAACTCTGCATTGTAAGAATATTCGCGATGCAAGTTCTTAGATTCCTAGGCCTAATAGTCCGAATTATGGCAATTAAAAGCATTGTCACGCCCTTTTAATCCTTCTATTCTTAGGTGACATAGTTTCCGAATTATGGCAATTAAAAACATTGCCACGCTCGTCTAATCCTCCTGGGGGCAGAATCATCACAAAATCCATTTGTAGTGCAAGACCATTTACTATGCAAGTTTTCAGATTCCTAGGCCTAATAGTTTCCGAATTATGGCAATTAAAAGCATTGCCACGACCATTTAATCATCCTAGGGTCAGAATTTTCATAAAATCCATTTGTAGTGCAACTGTACAGTGTAAGACCATTCACTATGCAAGTTTTCAGATTCCTAGGCCTAATAGTTTCCGAATTATGGCAATTAAAAGCATTGCCACGACCATTTCATCCTCCTAGGGTCAGAATTTTCATAAAATCCATTTGTAGTGCAACTGTACAGTGTAAGACCATTCACGATTCACGTTTTCAAATTCCTATGCCTAATAGTTTTCGAATTATGGCAATTAAAAGCATTGCCACGACCATTTCATCCTCCTAGGGTCAGAATTTTTACAAAATCCATATGTAGTGCAACTCTGCAGTGTAAGACCATTCACGATGCAAGTTTTCAGATTCAATCAAGAATCAAAAGAATTGTCACGCCCTTTTAATCCTCCTATTCTTAGGTCACATAGTTTCCGAATTATGGCAATTAAAAACATAGCCACGCTCATCTAATTCTCCTGGGGGCAGAATCGTCACAAAATCCATTTGTAGTGCAAGAGCATTCACTATGCAAGTTTTCAGATTCCTAGGCCTAATAGTTTCCGAATTATGGCAATTAAAAGCATTGCCACGACCATTTTATCCTCCTAGGGTCAGAATTGTCACAAAATCCATTTGTAGTGAAACTCTACAATATAAGACCATTCGCGATGCAAGTTTTCAGATTCCTAGTCCTAATAGTTTCCGAATTATGGCAATTAAAAGCATTGTCACGCCCTTTTAATCCTCCTATTCTTAGGTCACATAGTTTCCGAATTATGGCAATTAAAAATATTGCCACGCTCATCTAATCCTCCTGGGGACAGAATCGTCACAAAATCCATTTGTAGTGCAAGACCATTCACGATGCAAGTTTTCAGGTTCCTATGCCTAATAGTTTCCGAATTATGGCAATTAAAAGCATTGTCACGACCATTTAATCCGCCTTGGGCAGAATTGTCACAAAATCCATTTGTAACGCAACTCTGCAGTGTAAGATTCCTGGGCCAAATAGTTTCCGAATTATGGCAATTAAAAACATTGCCACGCTCGTTTAATCCTCCTGGGGGCAGAATCGTCACAAAATCCATTTGTAGTGCAACTATGCAGTGTAAGGCCATTTACGATGCAAGATTTCAGATTCCTAGGCCTAATAGTTTCCGAATTATGGCAATTCAAACCATAGTCACGCCCTTTTAATCCTCCTATTCTTAGGTCACATAGTTTCCGAATTATGGCAATTAAAAACATTGCCACGACCATTTCATCCTCCTAGGGTCAGAATTTTCATAAAATCCATTTGTAGTGCAACTGTACTGTGTAAGACCATTCACTATGCAAGTTTTCAGATTCCTAGGCCTAATAGTTTCCGAATTATGGCAATTAAAAGCATTGCCACGACCATTTTATCCTCCTAAAATCAGAATTTTCACAAAATCCATTTGTAGTGCAACTCTACAGTGTAAGACCATTCACGATGCAAGTTTTGAGATTCCTAGTCCTAATAGTTTCCGAATTATGGCAATTAAAAGCATTGCCACGACCATTTCATCCTCCTAGGGTCAGAATTTTCATAAAATCCATTTGTAGTGCAACTGTACAGTGTAAGACCATTCACGATTCACGTTTTCAAATTCCTATGCCTAATAGTTTTCGAATTATGGCAATTAAAAGCATTGCCACGACCATTTCACCCTCCTAGGGTCAGAATTTTTACAAAATCCATATGTAGTGCAACTCTGCAGTGTAAGACCATTCACGATGCAAGTTTTCAGATTCCTAGTCCAGATAGTTTCCGAATTATGGCAATCAAAAGAATTGTCGCGCCCTTTTACTACTCCTATTCCTAGGTCACACAGTTTCCGAATTATGGCAATTAAAAACATAGCCACGCTCATCTAATACTCCTGGGGGCAGAATCGTCACAAAATCCATTTGTAGTGCAAGACCATTTACTATGCAAGTTTTCAGATTCCTAGGCCTAATAGATTCCGAATTATGGCAATTAAAGCATTGCCACAACCATTTTATCCTCCTAGGGTCAGAATTGTCACAAAATCCATTTGTAGTGCAACTCTACAATGTAAGACCATTCACGATGCAAGTTTTCAGATTCCTAGTCCTAATAGTTTCCGAATTATGGCAATTAAAAGCATTGCCACGACCATTTCATCCTCCTAGAGTCAGAATTTTCATAAAATCCATTTGTAGTGCAACTGTACAGTGTAAGACCATTCACGATGCACGTTTTCAAATTCCTATGCCTAATAGTTTTCGAATTATGGCTATTAAAAGCATTGCCACGACCATTTCATCCTCCTAGGGTCAGAATTTTTACAAAATCCATATGTAGTGCAACTCTGCAGTGTAAGACCATTCACGATGCAAGTTTTCAGATTCCTAGTCCAGATAGTTTCCGAATTATGGCAATCAAAAGAATTGTCGCGCCCTTCTACTACTCCTATTCCTAGGTCACATAGTTTCCGAATTATGGCAATTAAAAACATAGCCACGCTCATCTAATACTCCTGGAGGCAGAATCGTCACAAAATCCATTTGTAGTGCAAGACAATTCACTATGCAAGTTTTCAGATTCCTAGGCCTAATAGTTTCCGAATTATGGCAATTAAAAGCATTGCCACGACCATTTTATCCTCCTAGGGTCAGAATTGTCACAAAATCCATTTGTAGTGAAACTCTACAATGTAAGACCATTCACGATGCAAGTTTTCAGATTCCTAGTTCTAATAGTTTCCGAATTATGGCAATTAAAAGCATTGTCACGCCCTTTTAATCCTCCTATTCTTAGGTCACATAGTTTCCGAATTATGGCAATTAAAAACATTGCCACGCTCATCTAATCCTCCTGGGGACAGAATCGTCACAAAATCCATTTGTAGTGCAAGACCATTTACTATGCAAGTTTTCAGATTCCTAGGCCTAATAGTTTCCGAATTATGGCAATTAAAAGCATTGTCACGACCATTTCATCCTGCTGGGGGCAGAATTTTCACAAAATCCATATGTAGTGCAACTCTACAGTATAAGACCATTCACGATGCAAGTTTTCGGGTTCCTATGCCTAATAGTTTCCGAATTATGGCAATTAAAAGCATTGCCACGACCATTTAATCCTCCTAGGGGCAGAATTGTCACAAAATCCATTTGTAACGCAACTCTGCAGTGTAAGACCATTCACGATGCAAGTTTTCAGATTCCTAAGCCAAATAGTTTCCGAATTATGGCAATTAAAAGCATTGCCACGCTCGTTCTATCCTCCTGGGGGCAGAATCGTCACAAAATCCATTTGTAGTGCAACTATGCAGTGTAAAGCCATTTATGATGCAAGATTTCAGATTCCTAGGCCTAATAGTTTCCGAATTATGGCAATTAAAAGCAATGCCACGCCCGTTTAATCCTCCTAGGGGTAGAATCGTCACAAAATCCATTTGTAGTGTAACTATGCAGTGTAAGATCATTCACTGTGCAAGCTTTCAGTCCTATGCTTAAGAGATTCCGAATTATGGCAATTAAAAGCAATGCCACGCCCATTTGATCCTCCTAGAGGCAGAATTTTCAAAACATCTATTTGTAGTCCAACTGTAAGACCATGAAAGATGCAAGTTTGCAGATTTCTAGGCCTAATAGTTTCCGAATTATGGCAAGTAAAAGGATTGCCATGCCCGTTTAATCCTCCGAGGGGCAGACTTTTCGCAAGATCCATTTGGAGTGCAACTCTGCAGTGTAAGAACATTCACGATGCAAGTTTTCATATTCCTAGGCCTAATAGTTTCCGAATTATGGCAAGTAAAAGGATTGCCATGCCCGTTTAATCCTCCTAGGGGCAGAATTGTCACAAAATCCATTTGTAGTGTAACTCTGCATTGTAAGAACATTCGCGATGCAAGTTCTTAGATTCCTAGGCCTAATAGTCCGAATTATGGCAATTAAAAGCATTGTCACGCCCTTTTAATCCTTCTATTCTTAGGTGACATAGTTTCCGAATTATGGCAATTAAAAACATTGCCACGCTCGTCTAATCCTCCTGGGGGCAGAATCATCACAAAATCCATTTGTAGTGCAAGACCATTTACTATGCAAGTTTTCAGATTCCTAGGCCTAATAGTTTCCGAATTATGGCAATTAAAAGCATTGCCACGACCATTTAATCATCCTAGGGTCAGAATTTTCATAAAATCCATTTGTAGTGCAACTGTACAGTGTAAGACCATTCACTATGCAAGTTTTCAGATTCCTAGGCCTAATAGTTTCCGAATTATGGCAATTAAAAGCATTGCCACGACCATTTCATCCTCCTAGGGTCAGAATTTTCATAAAATCCATTTGTAGTGCAACTGTACAGTGTAAGACCATTCACGATTCACGTTTTCAAATTCCTATGCCTAATAGTTTTCGAATTATGGCAATTAAAAGCATTGCCACGACCATTTCATCCTCCTATGGTCAGAATTTTTACAAAATCCATATGTAGTGCAACTCTGCAGTGTAAGAGCATTCACGATGCAAGTTTTCAGATTCAATCAAGAATCAAAAGAATTGTCACCCCCTTTTAATCCTCCTATTCTTAGGTCACATAGTTTCCGAATTATAGCAATTAAAAACATAGCCACGCTCATCTAATACTCCTGGGGGCAGAATCGTCACAAAATCCATTTGTAGTGCAAGAGCATTCACTATGCAAGTTTTCAGATTCCTAGGCCTAATAGTTTCCGAATTATGGCAATTAAAAGCATTGCCACGACCATTTTATCCTCCTAGGGTCAGAATTGTCACAAAATCCATTTGTAGTGAAACTCTACAATATAAGACCATTCACGATGCAAGTTGTCAGATTCCTAGTCCTAATAGTTTCCGAATTATGGCAATTAAAAGCATTGTCACGCCCTTTTAATCCTCCTATTCTTAGGTCACATAGTTTCCGAATTAATGCAATTAAAAATATTGCCACGCTCATCTAATCCTCCTGGGGACAGAATCGTCACAAAGTCCATTTGTAGTGCAAGACCATTCACGATGCAAGTTTTCAGGTTCCTATGCCTAATAGTTTCCGAATTATGGCAATTAAAAGCATTGTCACGACCATTTAATCCGCCTTGGGCAGAATTGTCACAAAATCCATTTGTAACGCAACTCTGCAGTGTAAGATTCCTGGGCCAAATAGTTTCCGAATTATAGCAATTAAAAACATTGCCACGCTCGTTTAATCCTCCTGGGGGCAGAATCGTCACAAAATCCATTTGTAGTGCAACTATGCAGTGTAAGGCCATTTACGATGCAAGATTTCAGATTCCTAGGCCTAATAGTTTCCGAATTATGGCAATTCAAACCATAGTCACGCCCTTTTAATCCTCCTATTCTTAGGTCACATAGTTTCCGAATTATGGCAATTAAAAACATTGCCACGACCATTTCATCCTCCTAGGGTCAGAATTTTCATAAAATCCATTTGTAGTGCAACTGTACAGTGTAAGACCATTCACTATGCAAGTTTTCAGATTCCTAGGCCTAATAGTTTCCGAATTATGGCAATTAAAAGCATTGCCACGACCATTTTATCCTCCTAGAATCAGAATTTTCACAAAATCCATTTGTAGTGCAACTCTACAGTGTAAGACCATTCACGATGCAAGTTTTCAGATTCCTAGTCCTAATAGTTTCCGAATTATGGCAATTAAAAGCATTGCCACGACCATTTCATCCTCCTAGGGTCAGAATTTTCATAAAATCCATTTGTAGTGCAACTGTACAGTGTAAGACCATTCACGATTCACGTTTTCAAATTCCTATGCCTAATAGTTTTCGAATTATGGCAATTAAAAGCATTGCCACGACCATTTCATCCTCCTAGGGTCAGAATTTTTACAAAATCCATATGTAGTGCAACTCTGCAGTGTAAGACCATTCACGATGCAAGTTTTCAGATTCCTAGTCCAGATAGTTCCCGAATTATGGCAATCAAAAGAATTGTCGCGCCCTTTTACTACTCCTATTCCTAGGTCACATAGTTTCCGAATTATGGCAATTAAAAACATAGCCACGCTCACCTAATACTCCTGGGGGCAGAATCGTCACAAAATCCATTTGTAGTGCAAGACCATTTACTATGCAAGTTTTCAGATTCCTAGGCCTAATAGTTTCCGAATTATGGCAATTAAAAGCATTGCCACAACCATTTTATCCTCCTAGGGTCAGAATTGTCACAAAATCCATTTGTAGTGCAACTCTACAATGTAAGACCATTCACGATGCAAGTTTTCAGATTCCTAGTCCTAATAGTTTCCGAATTATGGCAATTAAAAGCATTGCCACGACCATTTCATCCTCCTAGGGTCAGAATTTTCATAAAATCCATTTGTAGTGCAACTGTACAGTGTAAGACCATTCACGATGCACGTTTTCAAATTCCTATGCCTAATAGTTTTCGAATTATGGCTATTAAAAGCATTGCCACGACCATTTCATCCTCCTAGGGTCAGAATTTTTACAAAATCCATATGTAGTGCAACTCTGCAGTGTAAGACCATTCACGATGCAAGTTTTCAGATTCCTAGTCCAGATAGTTTCCGAATTATGGCAATCAAAAGAATTGTCGCGCCCTTTTACTACTCCTATTCCTAGGTCACATAGTTTCCGAATTATGGCAATTAAAAACATAGCCAAGCTCATCTAATACTCCTGGAGGCAGAATCGTCACAAAATCCATTTGTAGTGCAAGACAATTCACTATGCAAGTTTTCAGATTCCTAGGCCTAATAGTTTCCGAATTATGGCAATTAAAAGCATTGCCACGACCATTTTATCCTCCTAGGGTCAGAATTGTCACAAAATCCATTTGTAGTGAAACTCTACAATGTAAGACCATTCACGATGCAAGTTTTCAGATTCCTAGTTCTAATAGTTTCCGAATTATGGCAATTAAAAGCATTGTCACGCCCTTTTAATCCTCCTATTCTTAGGTCACATAGTTTCCGAATTATGGCAATTAAAAACATTGCCACGCTCATCTAATCCTCCTGGGGACAGAATCGTCACAAAATCCATTTGTAGTGCAAGACCATTTACTATGCAAGTTTTCAGATTCCTAGGCCTAATAGTTTCCGAATTATAGCAATTAAAAGCATTGTCACGACCATTTCATCCTGCTGGGGGCAGAATTTTCACAAAATCCATATGTAGTGCAACTCTACAGTATAAGACCATTCACGATGCAAGTTTTCAGGTTCCTATGCCTAATAGTTTCCGAATTATGGCAATTAAAAGCATTGCCACGACCATTTAATCCTCCTAGGGGCAGAATTGTCACAAAATCCATTTGTAACGCAACTCTGCAGTGTAAGACCATTCACGATGCAAGTTTTCAGATTCCTAGGCCAAATAGTTTCCGAATTATGGCAATTAAAAACATTGCCACGCTCGTTCTATCCTCCTGGGGGCAGAATCGTCACAAAATCCATTTGTAGTGCAACTATGCAGTGTAAAGCCATTTACGATGCAAGATTTCAGATTCCTAGGCCTAATAGTTTCCGAATTATGGCAATTAAAAGCAATGCCACGCCCGTTTAATCCTCCTAGGGGCAGAATTTTCACAAAATCCATTTGTAGTGCAACTATGCAGTGTAAGATCATTCAAGGTGCAAGTTTTCAGACTCCTATGCCTAAGAGTTTCCGAATTATGGCAACTAAAAGCAATTCCACACCCATTTGATCCTCCTAGGGGCAGAATTTTCAGAACATCTATTTGTAGTGCAATTGTAAGACCATGAAGGATGCAAGTTTGCAGATTTCTAGGCCTAATAGTTTCCGAATTATGGCAAGTAAAAGGATTGCCATGCCCGTTTAATCCTCCGAGGGGCAGACTTTTCGCAAGATCCATTTGGAGTGCAACTCTGCAGTGTAAGAACATTCACGATGCAAGTTTTCATATTCCTAGGCCTAATAGTTTCCGAATTATGGCAAGTAAAAGGATTGCCATGCCCGTTTAATCCTCCTAGGGGCAGAATTGTCACAAAATCCATTTGTAGTGTAACTCTGCATTGTAAGAACATTCGCGATGCAAGTTCTTAGATTCCTAGGCCTAATAGTCCGAATTATGGCAATTAAAAGCATTGTCACGCCCTTTTAATCCTTCTATTCTTAGGTGACATAGTTTCCGAATTATGGCAATTAAAAACATTGCCACGCTCGTCTAATCCTCCTGGGGGCAGAATCATCACAAAATCCATTTGTAGTGCAAGACCATTTACTATGCAAGTTTTCAGATTCCTAGGCCTAATAGTTTCCGAATTATGGCAATTAAAAGCATTGCCACGACCATTTAATCATCCTAGGGTCAGAATTTTCATAAAATCCATTTGTAGTGCAACTGTACAGTGTAAGACCATTCACTATGCAAGTTTTCAGATTCCTAGGCCTAATAGTTTCCGAATTATGGCAATTAAAAGCATTGCCACGACCATTTCATCCTCCTAGGGTCAGAATTTTCATAAAATCCATTTGTAGTGCAACTGTACAGTGTAAGACCATTCACGATTCACGTTTTCAAATTCCTATGCCTAATAGTTTTCGAATTATGGCAATTAAAAGCATTGCCACGACCATTTCATCCTCCTAGGGTCAGAATTTTTACAAAATCCATATGTAGTGCAACTCTGCAGTGTAAGACCATTCACGATGCAAGTTTTCAGATTCAATCAAGAATCAAAAGATTTGCCACGCCCTTTTAATCCTCCTATTCTTAGGTCACATAGTTTCCGAATTATGGCAATTAAAAACATAGCCACGCTCATCTAATACTCCTGGGGGCAGAATCGTCACAAAATCCATTTGTAGTGCAAGAGCATTCACTATGCAAGCTTTCAGATTCCTAGGCCTAATAGTTTCCGAATTATGGCAATTAAAAGCATTGTCACGACCATTTTATCCTCCTAGGGTCAGAATTGTCACAAAATCCATTTGTAGTGAAACTCTACAATATAAGACCATTCACGATGCAAGTTGTCAGATTCCTATTCCTAATAGTTTCCGAATTATGGCAATTAAAAGCATTGTCATGCCCTTTTAATCCTCCTATTCTTAGGTCACATAGTTTCCGAATTAATGCAATTAAAAATATTGCCACGCTCATCTAATCCTCCTGGGGACAAAATCGTCACAAAATCCATTTGTAGTGCAAGACCATTCACGATGCAAGTTTTCAGGTTCCTATGCCTAATAGTTTCCGAATTATGGCAATTAAAAGCATTGTCACGACCATATAATCCGCCTTGGGCAGAATTGCCACAAAATCCATTTGTAACGCAACTCTGCAGTGTAAGATTCCTGGGCCAAATAGTTTCCGAATTATGGCAATTAAAAACATTACCACGCTCGTTTAATCCTCCTGGGGGCAGAATCGTCACAAAATCCATTTGTAGTGCAACTATGCAGTGTAAGGCCATTTACGATGCAAGATTTCAGATTCCTAGGCCTAATAGTTTCCGAATTATGGCAATTCAAACCATAGTCACGCCCTTTTAATCCTCCTATTCTTAGGTCACATAGTTTCCGAATTATGGCAATTAAAAACATTGCCACGACCATTTCATCCTCCTAGGGTCAGAATTTTCATAAAATCCATTTGTAGTGCAACTGTACAGTGTAAGACCATTCACTATGCAAGTTTTCAGATTCCTAGGCCTAATAGTTCCCGAATTATGGCAATTAAAAGCATTGCCACGACCATTTCATCCTCCTAGGGTCAGAATTTTCATAAAATCCATTTGTAGTGCAACTGTACAGTGTAAGACCATTCACGATGCACGTTTTCAAATTCCTATGCCTAATAGTTTTCGAATTATGGCTATTAAAAGCATTGCCACGACCATTTCATCCTCCTAGGGTCAGAATTTTTACAAAATCCATATGTAGTGCAACTCTGCAGTGTAAGACCATTCACGATGCAAGTTTTCAGATTCAATCAAGAATCAAAAGAATTGTCACGCCCTTTTAATCCTCCTATTCTTAGGTCACATAGTTTCCGAATTATGGCAATTAAAAACATTGCCACGCTCATCTAATCCTCCTGGGGACAGAATCGTCACAAAATCCATTTGTAGTGCAAGACCATTCACGATGCAAGTTTTCAGGTTCCTATGCCTAATAGTTTCCGAATTATGGCAATTAAAAGCATTGTCACGACCATTTAATCCGCCTAGGGGCAGAATTGTCACAAAATCCATTTGTAACGCAACTCTGCAGTGTAAGATTCCTGGGCCAAATAGTTTCCGAATTATGGCAATTCAAACCATAGTCACGCCCTTTTAATCCTCCTATTCTTAGGTCACATAGTTTCCGAATTATGGCAATTAAAAACATTGCAACGCTCGTCTAATCCTCCTGGGACAAAATCGTCACAAAATCCATTTGTAGTGCAAGACCATTCACTATGCAAGTTTTCAGATTCCTATGCCTAATAGTTTCCGAATTATGGCAATTAAAAGCATTGTCACGCCCTTTTAATCCTTCTATTCTTAGGTGACATAGTTTCCGAATTATGGCAATTAAAAACATTGCCACGCTCGTCTAATCCTCCTGGGGGCAGAATCGTCACGAAATCCATTTGTAGTGCAAGACCATTCACTATGCAAGTTTTCAGATTCCTAGGCCTAATAGTTTCCGAATTATGGCAATTAAAAGCATTGTCACGACCATTTCATCCTGCTGGGGGCAGAATTTTCACAAAATCCATATGTAGTGCAACTCTACAGTATAAGACCATTCACGATGCAAGTTTTCAGGTTCCTATGCCTAATAGTTTCCGAATTATGGCAATTAAAAACATTGCCACGCTCGTTCAATCCTCCTGGGGGCAGAATCGTCACAAAATCCATTTCTAGTGCAACTATGCAGTGTAAGGCCATTTACGATGCAAGATTTCAGATTCCTAGGCCTAATAGTTTCCGAATTATGGCAATTTAAAGCAATGCCACGCCCGTTTAATCCTCCTAGGGGCAGAATTTTCACAAAATCCATTTGTAGTGCAACTATGCAGTGTAAGATCATTCAAGGTGCAAGTTTTCAGACTCCTATGCCTAAGAGTTTCCGAATTATGGCAATTAAAAGCAATTCCACACCCATTTGATCCTCCTAGGGGCAGAATTTTCAGAACATCTATTTGTAGTGCAATTGTAAGACCATGAAGGATGCAAGTTTGCAGATTTCTAGGCCTAATAGTTTCCGAATTATGGCAAGTAAAAGGATTGCCATGCCCGTTTAATCCTCCGAGGGGCAGACTTTTCGCAAGATCCATTTGGAGTGCAACTCTGCAGTGTAAGAACATTCACGATGCAAGTTTTCATATTCCTAGGCCTAATAGTTTCCGAATTATGGCAAGTAAAAGGATTGCCATGCCCGTTTAATCCTCCGAGGGGCAGACTTTTCGCAAGATCCATTTGGAGTGCAACTCTGCAGTGTAAGAACATTCGCGATGCAAGTTCTTAGATTCCTAGGCCTAATAGTTTCCGAATTATGGCAATTAAAAGCATTGTCACGCCCTTTTAATCCTTCTATTCTTAGGTGACATAGTTTCCGAATTATGGCAATTAAAAGCATTGCCACGACCATTTCATCCTCCTAGGGTCAGAATTGTCACAAAATCCATTTGTAGTGCAACTCTACAATGTAAGACCATTCACGATGCAAGTTTTCAGATTCCTAGTCCTAATAGTTTCCGAATGATGGCAATCAAAAGAATTGTCGCGCCCTTTTACTACTCCTATTCCTAGGTCACATAGTTTCCGAATTATGGCAATTAAAAACATAGCCACGCTCATCTAATACTCCTGGAGGCAGAATCGTCACAAAATCCATTTGTAGTGCAAGACAATTCACTATGCAAGTTTTCAGATTCCTAGGCCTAATAGTTTCCGAATTATGGCAATTAAAAGCATTGCCACGACCATTTTATCCTCCTAGGGTCAGAATTGTTACAAAATCCATTTGTAGTGAAACTCTACAATGTAAGACCATTCACGATGCAAGTTTTCAGATTCCTAGTTCTAATAGTTTCCGAATTATGGCAATTAAAAGCATTGTCACGACCATTTAATCCTCCTAGGGGCAGAATTGTCACAAAATCCATTTGTAACGCAACTCTGCAGTGTAAGACCATTCACGATGCAAGTTTTCAGATTCCTAGGCCAAATAGTTTCCGAATTATGGCAATTAAAAACATTGCCACGCTCGTTCTATCCTCCTGGGGGCAGAATCGTCACAAAATCCATTTGTAGTGCAACTATGCAGTGTAAAGCCATTTACGATGCAAGATTTCACATTCCTAGGCCTAATAGTTTCCGAATTATGGCAATTAAAAGCAATGCCACGCCCGTTTAATCCTCCTAGGGGCAGAATTTTCACAAAATCCATTTGTAGTGCAACTATGCAGTGTAAGATCATTCAAGGTGCAAGTTTTCAGACTCCTATGCCTAAGAGTTTCCGAATTATGGCAATTAAAAGCAATTCCACACCCATTTGATCCTCCTAGGGGCAGAATTTTCAGAACATCTATTTGTAGTGCAATTGTAAGACCATGAAGGATGCAAGTTTGCAGATTTCTAGGCCTAATAGTTTCCGAATTATGGCAAGTAAAAGGATTGCCATGCCCGTTTAATCCTCCGAGGGGCAGACTTTTCGCAAGATCCATTTGGAGTGCAACTCTGCAGTGTAAGAACATTCACGATGCAAGTTTTCATATTCCTAGGCCTAATAGTTTCCGAATTATGGCAAGTAAAAGGATTGCCATGCCCGTTTAATCCTCCTAGGGGCAGAATTGTCACAAAATCCATTTGTAGTGTAACTCTGCATTGTAAGAACATTCGCGATGCAAGTTCTTAGATTCCTAGGCCTAATAGTCCGAATTATGGCAATTAAAAGCATTGTCACGCCCTTTTAATCCTTCTATTCTTAGGTGACATAGTTTCCGAATTATGGCAATTAAAAACATTGCCACGCTCGTCTAATCCTCCTGGGGGCAGAATCATCACAAAATCCATTTGTAGTGCAAGACCATTTACTATGCAAGTTTTCAGATTCCTAGGCCTAATAGTTTCCGAATTATGGCAATTAAAAGCATTGCCACGACCATTTAATCATCCCAGGGTCAGAATTTTCATAAAATCCATTTGTAGTGCAACTGTACAGTGTAAGACCATTCACTATGCAAGTTTTCAGATTCCTAGTCCTAATAGTTTCCGAATTATGGCAATTAAAAGCATTGCCACGACCATTTCATCCTCCTAGGGGCAGAATTGTCACAAAATCCATTTGTAACGCAACTCTGCAGTGTAAGACCATTCACGATGCAAGTTTTCAGATTCCTAGGCCTAATAGTTTCCGAATTATGGCAATTAAAAACATTGCCACGCTCGTTCTATCCTCCTGGGGACAGAATCGTCACAAAATCCATTTGTAGTGCAACTATGCAGTGTAAAGCCATTTACGATGCAAGATTTCAGATTCCTAGGCCTAATAGTTTCTGAATTATGGCAATTAAAAGCAATGCCACGCCCGTTTAATCCTCCTAGGGGCAGAATTTTCACAAAATCCATTTGTAGTGCAACTATGCAGCGTAAGTTCATTCAAGGTGCAAGTTTTCAGACTCCTATGCCTAAGAGTTTCCGAATTATGGCAATTAAAAGCAATTCCACACCCATTTGATCCTCCTAGGGGCAGAATTTTCAGAACATCTATTTATAGTGCAATTGTAAGACCATGAAGGATGCAAGTTTGCAGATTTCTAGGCCTAATAGTTTCCGAATTATGGCAAGTAAAAGGATTGCCATGCCCGTTTAATCCTCCGAGGGGCAGACTTTTCGCAAGATCCATTTGGAGTGCAACTCTGCAGTGTAAGAACATTCACGATGCAAGTTTTCATATTCCTAGGCCTAATAGTTTCCGAATTATGGCAAGTAAAAGGATTGCCATGCCCGTTTAATCCTCCTAGGGGCAGAATTGTCACAAAATCCATTTGTAGTGTAACTCTGCATTGTAAGAACATTCGCGATGCAAGTTCTTAGATTCCTAGGCCTAATAGTCCGAATTATGGCAATTAAAAGCATTGTCACGCCCTTTTAATCCTTCTATTCTTAGGTGACATAGTTTCCGAATTATGGCAATTAAAAGCATTGCCACGACCATTTAATCATCCTAGGGTCAGAATTTTCATAAAATCCATTTGTAGTGCAACTGTACAGTGTAAGACCATTCACTATGCAAGTTTTCAGATTCCTAGGCCTAATAGTTTCCGAATTATGGCAATTAAAAGCATTGCCACGACCATTTCATCCTCCTAGGGTCAGAATTTTCATAAAATCCATTTGTAGTGCAACTGTACAGTGTAAGACCATTCACGATTCACGTTTTCAAATTCCTATGCCTAATAGTTTTCGAATTATGGCAATTAAAAGCATTGCCACGACCATTTCATCCTCCTAGGGTCAGAATTTTTACAAAATCCATATGTAGTGCAACTCTGCAGTGTAAGACCATTCACGATGCAAGTTTTCAGATTCAATCAAGAATCAAAAGAATTGTCACGCCCTTTTAATCCTCCTATTCTTAGGTCACATAGTTTCCGAATTATGGCAATTAAAAACATAGCCACGCTTATCTAATACTCCTGGGGGCAGAATCGTCACAAAATCCATTTGTAGTGCAAGAGCATTCACTATGCAAGTTTTCAGATTCCTAGGCCTAATAGTTTCCGAATTATGGCAATTAAAAGCATTGCCACGACCATTTTATCCTCCTAGGGTCAGAATTGTCACAAAATCCATTTGTAGTGAAACTCTACAATATAAGACCATTCACGATGCAAGTTGTCAGATTCCTAGTCCTAATAGTTTCCGAATTATGGCAATTAAAAGCATTGTCATGCCCTTTTAATCCTCCTATTCTTAGGTCACATAGTTTCCGAATTAATGCAATTAAAAATATTGCCACGCTCATCTAATCCTCCTGGGGACAGAATCGTCACAAAATCCATTTGTAGTGCAAGACCATTCACGATGCAAGTTTTCAGGTTCCTATGCCTAATAATTTCCGAATTATGGCAATTAAAAGCATTGTCACGACCATTTAATCCGCCTTGGGCAGAATTGTCACAAAATCCATTTGTAACGCAACTCTGCAGTGTAAGATTCCTGGGCCAAATAGTTTCCGAATTATGGCAATTAAAAACATTGCCACGCTCGTTTAATCCTCCTGGGGGCAGAATCGTCACAAAATCCATTTGTAGTGCAACTATGCAGTGTAAGGCCATTTACGATGCAAGATTTCAGATTCCTAGGCCTAATAGTTTCCGAATTATGGCAATTCAAACCATAGTCACGCCCTTTTAATCCTCCTATTCTTAGGTCACATAGTTTCCGAATTATGGCAATTAAAAACATTGCCACGACCATTTCATCCTCCTAGGGTCAGAATTTTCATAAAATCCATTTGTAGTGCAACTGTACAGTGTAAGACCATTCACTATGCAAGTTTTCAGATTCCTAGGCCTAATAGTTTCCGAATTATGGCAATTAAAAGCATTGCCACGACCATTTCATCCTCCTAGGGTCAGAATTTTCATAAAATCCATTTGTAGTGCAACTGTACAGTGTAAGACCATTCACGATGCACGTTTTCAAATTCCTATGCCTAATAGTTTTCGAATTATGGCTATTAAAAGCATTGCCACGACCATTTCATCCTCCTAGGGTCAGAATTTTTACAAAATCCATATGTAGTGCAACTCTGCAGTGTAAGACCATTCACGATGCAAGTTTTCAGATTCAATCAAGAATCAAAAGAATTGTCACGCCCTTTTAATCCTCCTATTCTTAGGTCACATAGTTTCCGAATTATGGCAATTAAAAACATTGCCACGCTCATCTAATCCTCCTGGGGACAAAATCGTCACAAAATCCATTTGTAATGCAAGACCATTCACGATGCAAGTTTTTAGGTTCCTATGCCTAATAGTTTCCGAATTATGGCAATTAAAAGCATTGTCACGACCATTTAATCCGCCTAGGGGCAGAATTGTCACAAAATCCATTTGTAACGCAACTCTGCAGTGTAAGATTCCTGGGCCAAATAGTTTCCGAATTATGGCAATTCAAACCATAGTCACGCCCTTTTAATCCTCCTATTCTTAGGTCACATAGTTTCCGAATTATGGCAATTAAAAGCATTGTCACGACCATTTCATCCTGCTGGGGGCAGAATTTTCACAAAATCCATATGTAGTACAACTCTACAGTATAAGACCATTCACGATGCAAGTTTTCAGGTTCCTATGCCTAATAGTTTCCGAATTATGGCAATTAAAAACATTGCCACGCTCGTTCAATCCTCCTGGGGGCAGAATCGTCACAAAATCCATTTCTAGTGCAACTATGCAGTGTAAGGCCATTTACGATGCAAGATTTCAGATTCCTAGGCCTAATAGTTTCCGAATTATGGCAATTTAAAGCAATGCCACGCCCGTTTAATCCTCCTAGGGGCAGAATTTTCACAAAATCCATTTGTAGTGCAACTATGCAGTGTAAGATCATTCAAGGTGCAAGTTTTCAGACTCCTATGCCTAAGAGTTTCCGAATTATGGCAATTAAAAGCAATTCCACACCCATTTGATCCTCCTAGGGGCAGAATTTTCAGAACATCTATTTGTAGTGCAATTGTAAGACCATGAAGGATGCAAGTTTGCAGATTTCTAGGCCTAATAGTTTCCGAATTATGGCAAGTAAAAGGATTGCCATGCCCGTTTAATCCTCCGAGGGGCAGAATTTTCACAAGATCCATTTGTAATGCAACTCTGCATTGTAAGAACATTCGCGATGCAAGTTCTTAGATTCCTAGGCCTAATAGTTTCCGAATTATGGCAATTAAAAGCATTGTCACGCCCTTTTAATCCTTCTATTCTTAGGTGACATAGTTTCCGAATTATGGCAATTAAAAACATTGCCACGCTCGTCTAATCCTCCTAGGGGCAGAATTGTCACAAAATCCATTTGTAGTGTAACTCTGCATTGTAAGAACATTCGCGATGCAAGTTCTTAGATTCCTAGGCCTAATAGTTTCCGAATTATGGCAATTAAAAGCATTGTCACGCCCTTTTAATCCTTCTATTCTTAGGTGACATAGTTTCCGAATTATGGCAATTAAAAACATTGCCACGTTCGTCTAATCCTCCTGGGGGCAGAATCGTCACAAAATCCATTTGTAGTGCAAGACCATTCACTATGCAAGTTTTCAGATTCCTACGCCTAATAGTTTCCGAATTATGGCAATTAAAAGCATTGCCACGACCATTGTATCCTCCTAGAGTCAGAATTTTCACAAAATCCATTTGTAGTGCAACTCTACAGTGTAAGACCATTCACTATGCAAGTTTTCAGGCCTAATAGTTTCCGAATTATGGCAATTAAAAGCATTGCCACGACCATTTCATCCTCCTAGGGTCAGAATTTTCATAAAATCCATTTGTAGTGCAACTGTACAAGTAAGACCATTCACGATGCACCTTTTCAAATTCCTATGCCTAATAGTTTTCGAATTATGGCAAAAAGCATTGCCACGACCATTTCAACCTCCTAGGGTCAGAATTTTTATAAAATCCATATGTAGTGCAACTCTGTAGTGTAAGACCATTCACGATGAAAGTTTTCAGATTCCTAGGCCTAATAGTTGCCGAATTATGGCAACTAAAAGCATTGCCACGATCATTTGATCATCCTAGGGTAAGAATTGTCACAAAATCCATTTGTAACGCAACTCTGCAGTGTAAGACCATTGACGTTGCAAGTTTTCAGATTCCTAGTCCAGATAGTTTCCGAATTATGGCAATCAAAAGAATTGTCGCGCCCTTTTACTACTCCTATTCCTAGGTCGCATAGTTTCCGAATTATGGCAATTAAAAACATTGCCACGCTCGTTCAATCCTCCTGGGGGCAGAATCGTCACAAAATCCATTTCTAGTGCAACTATGCAGTGTAAGGCCATTTACGATGCAAGATTTCAGATTCCTAGGCCTAATAGTTTCCGAATTATGGCAATTAAAAGCAATGCCACGCCCGTTTAATCCTCCTAGGGGCAGAATTTTCACAAAATCCATTTGTAGTGCAACTATGCAGTGTAAGATCATTCAAGGTGCAAGTTTTCAGACTCCTATGCCTAAGAGTTTCCGAATTATGGCAATTAAAAGCAATTCCACACCCATTTGATCCTCCTAGGGGCAGAATTTTCAGAACATCTATTTGTAGTGCAATTGCAAGACCATGAAGGATGCAAGTTTGCAGATTTCTAGGCCTAATAGTTTCCGAATTATGGCAAGTAAAAGGATTGCCATGCCCGTTTAATCCTCCGAGGGGCAGAATTTTCACAAGATCCATTTGTAATGCAACTCTGCATTGTAAGAACATTCGCGATTCAAGTTCTTAGATTCCTAGGCCTAATAGTTTCCGAATTATGGCAATTAAAAGCATTGTCACGCCCTTTTAATCCTTCTATTCTTAGGTGACATAGTTTCCGAATTATGGCAATTAAAAGGATTGTAAAACCACGAAGGATGCAAGTTTGCAGCTTCCTCGGCCTAATAGTTTCCGAATTATGGCAAGTAAAAGGATTGCCATGCCCGTTTAATCCTCCTAGGGGCAGAATTGTCGCAAAATCCATTTGGAGTGCAACTCTGCAGTGTAAGAACATTCACGATGAAAGTTTTCAGATTCCTAGGCCTAATAGTTGCCGAATTATGGCAATTAAAAACATTGCCACGCTCGTTTAATCCTCCTGGGGGCAGAATCGTCACAAAATCCATTTGTAACGCAACTCTGCAGTGTAAAGCCATTCACGATGCAAGATTTCAGATTCCTAGGCCTAATAGTTTCCGAATTATTGCAATTAAAATCAATGCCACGCCCGTTTAATCCTCCTAGGGGCAGAATTTACACAAAATCCATTTGTAGTGCAACTATACAGTGTAAGATCATTCAAGGTGCAAGTTTTCAGACTCCTATGCCTACGTAGGTAGGTAGGTAGTTTTGGCTGTCCCCAAGGACACACTTAGACCGCTAGGGTCCATTGTGATGCCATACGGATATCACCCCCAAGACTTCAGCTCAGCCACCCCGAGCTATTTATATACCTGCTCAGACCCCCTATCTTTAGATGTGTCATTACGCTGAGGTCATTATAGAAAAAGGCTCCCATGTGGGTTTGTCTTCTCTGGCCGGACAGCCGCACAAGAGATGCGTTACCGTCTCTTCCTCCTCCTCATTCCTGCAGCTCCTGCAAAAGTCATTTGCGAAAAGCCCCATGCGCTTTGCATGAGCGCCAAAAAGGCAAGGGCCTGTTATGACTCCTATCACCCGCCGGATGTTCTCCCTGCTCAGCGAAAGGAGGTCATTTGAGTTCTTTTGGTGGTAGGTGGGCCATAGATGTCTTGCATGTCACCAGCTCCTCCCACCTTTTATTGGCCTCGTTTAACGCGTATGATTTCAAAGTTTGCTTACAGGTTGCAAGCGGCACACCTATACGTAAGTTATCTGGGTTGGTAACTGACTCAGTTCCCTTGCGGGCTAATTCGTCCACTCGGCAGTTCTCTGGAACATTGCTGTGTCCTGGAACCCAGCAGAGCTTTATTGAGAACTGCTCTGCCATCTCATTTAGAGATTGGTGGCAGCTTTTTACAACCATAGAGGTGGTGAAGGTTGCATCCAGGGCTTTTATTGCTGCCTGACTGTCCGTACAAATACAGATACTCCCGGTGTATACCTGTTTGTCCTTCAACCAGGACAGTACCTCGCGGATTGCCAGTACTTCCGCTTGGAAGACGCTGCAATAGTCCGGTAGCCGAAAGTTTTCTTCACTACCAAGACGTTCACAGAAAAACCCCCCACCAATTCTGTCAAGCATTTTTGATCCATCGGTATACCAGTGTATACCCTCGGTGCCTGGCAGTATCTTACTCTCCCACTCCTCTCTGGCAGGTATTTCCGTCCTGAATTTTTTTAGTGGAAGAGGGGTTGGTATGGTGTAGTCGAGGTTTTCGAAAGAGGAAGGTAAGCCTTCCATAATTTTCTGATGTCCAACATTTCTGTTGGTCCACCTCTTTACGGCATTCAGCCTTACGGCCGTACATCTGGCCATTTGTCTTCCCATGATGTCTACTGGGGGAAGATGTAATAGTACTTCCAGAGCCGCAGTCGGTGTTGACTTCAGAGCCCCTCCGATGCATAAGTATGCTGATCTTTGTACTTTGTCCAGCAGCTTAAGATTTGTTGCCTTCCTGAGGGCTGGCCACCAAATGGCCACCGAATTATGGCAATTAAAAGCATTGTCACGCCCTTTTAATCCTTCTATTCTTAGGTGACATAGTTTCCGAATTATGGCAATTAAAAACATTGCCACGCTCGTCTAATCCTCCTGGGGGCAGAATCGTCACAAAATCCATTTGTAGTGCAAGACCATTCACTATGCAAGTTTTCAGATTCCTAGGCCTAATAGTTTCCGAATTATGGCAATTAAAAGCATTGCCACGACCATTTCATCCTCCTAGGGTCAGAATTTTCATAAAATCCATTTGTAGTGCAACTGTACAGTGTAAGACCATTCACGATGCACGTTTTCAAATTCCTATGCCTAATAGTTTTCGAATTATGGCAATTAAAAGCATTGCCACGACCATTTCATCCTCCTAGGGTCAGAATTTTTACAAAATCCATATGTAGTGCAACTCTGCAGTGTAAGACCATTCACGATGAAAGTTTTCAGATTCCTAGGCCTAATAGTTGCCGAATTATGGCAACTAAAAGCATTGCCACGATCATTTGATCATCCCAGGGTAAGAATTGTCACAAAATCCATTTGCAACGCAACTCTGCAGTGTAAGACCATTGACGATGCAAGTTTTCAGATTCCTAGTCCTAATAGTTTCCGAATTATGGCAATTAAAAGCATTGTCACGCCCTTTTAATCCTCCTATTCTTAGGTCACATAGTTTCCGAATTATGGCAATTAAAAACATTGCCACGCTCATCTAATCCTCCTGGGAACAGAATCGTCACAAAATCCATTTGTAGTGCAAGACCATTCACGATGCAAGTTTTCAGGTTCCTATGCCTAATAGTTTCCGAATTATGGCAATTAAAAGCATTGTCACGACCATTTAATCCGCCTAGGGGCAGAATTGTCACAAAATCCATTTGTAACGCAACTCTGCAGTGTAAGATTTCTGGGCCAAATATTTTCCGAATTATGGCAATTAAAAACACTTCCACGCTCGTTTAATCCTCCTGGGGGCAGAATCGTCACAAAATCCATTTGTAGTGCAACTATGCAGTGTAAGGCCATTTACGATGCAAGATTTCAGATTCCTAGGCCTAATAGTTACCGAATTATGGCAATTCAAACCATTGTCACGACCATTTCATCCTGCTGGGGGCAGAATTTTCACAAAATCCATATGTAGTGCAACTCTACAGTATAAGACCATTCACGATGCAAGTTTTCAGATTCCTAGGCCGAATAGTTTCCGAATTATGGCAATTAAAAGCATTGCCACGACCATTTAATCCTCCTAGGGGCAGAATTGTCACAAAATCCATTTGTAACGCAACTCTGCAGTCTAAGACCATTCACGATGCAAGTTTTCAGATTCCTAGGCCTAATAGTTTCCGAATTATGGCAATTAAAAGCATTGTCACGACCATTTCATCCTGCTGGGGGCAGAATTTTCACAAAATCCATATGTAGTGCAACTCTACAGTATAAGACCATTCACGATGCAAGTTTTCAGGTTCCTATGCCTAATAGTTTCCGAATTATGGCAATTAAAAGCATTGCCACGACCATTTAATCCTCCTAGGGGCAGAATTGTCACAAAATCCATTTGTAACGCAACTCTGCAGTCTAAGACCATTCACGATGCAAGTTTTCAGATTCCTAGGCCAAATAGTTTCCGAATTATGGCAATTAAAAACATTGCCACGCTCGTTCAATCCTCCTGGGGGCAGAATCGTCACAAAATCCATTTGTAGTGCAACTATGCAGTGTAAGGCCATTTACGATGCAAGATTTCAGATTCCTAGGCCTAATACTTTCCGAATTATGGCAATTAAAAGCAATGCCACGCCCGTTTAATCCTCCTGGGTGCAGAATTTTCACAAAATCCATTTGTAGTGCAACTATGCAGTGTAAGATCATTCAAGGTGCAAGTTTTCAGACTCCTATGCCTAATAGTTTCCGAATTATGGCAATTAAAAGCAATTCCACACCCATTTGATCCTCCTAGGGGCAGAATTTTCAGAACATCTATTTGTAGTGCAATTGTAAGACCATGAAGGATGCAAGTTTGCAGATTTCTAGGCCTAATAGTTTCCGAATTATGGCAAGTAAAAGGATTGCCATGACCGTTTAATCCTCCGAGGGGCAGAATTTTCACAAGATCCATTTGGAGTGCAACTCTGCAGTGTAAGAACATTCACGATGCAAGTTTTCATATTCCTAGGCCTAATAGTTTCCGAATTATGGCAACTAAAAGCATTGCCACGCTCATTTAGACCTCCTAGGCGCGGAATTTTTACAAAATTCTTCAGTTACAGTTCAGTTACAATTCTTACATCGATCGGACGCTTTCTGTATAAACATTATATTATTTTGTCGTTTTTAATTACATTTTTCTCCTACGGCGTTTAGAGAATTTGAAATTTTGGAACGTAAGGTTTTAAGACACTGTATTGGGAAGTATTTCGAATCACCTACAAAACGTTACTCAAACGGTTTCGTGTATTCGGAGGCAAAGGTAATTCCAATGGGTCTTTACGTTTCTGACATCTTAAATAGATTTGTCAATAGAATCGCTTGCCATGAGAACAATTGCATGATTGATATTTTCAATCAAGAAAGAGTTCTGAACTGGTCAAACACAACGTATTTGTCACCTATTGGCATAGTGAATGAAGACCTTGCAAATTTCGATCTAAATGTTTCATTATGTCATAATTTCTATAAAAATTCAGTTCCTGGTGCTCACAGAGGTTAGCATTAACAATTTTGAAAAGGTTTGTCTACTTTTATATAAGTTTTTGTTTGTTCTTTTTCCTTTTCTTTTCTTACTCTTTGTAACTTAGATATAAGTTAGTATTAAGTACATATTTTAGTTTAGGAGATAAACTCTCAAATTATGTAAGCTCCGGGAGCAAGAGCGTTTTTTTCTTGTCAAGTTATTGTTAACAGCAATTTATCTTTTTATCCTTAAGTGAGATACTGTTTTGTTACATGTTTTTTAGACAATACATTATAGTCTTTAATTTTGTTTACAATTTGTTAATTGAATTAATAATACATATTATAATGTATGTATTGTGGAACGATTTTCCGTCATCCCATGTCAAATTTGGTTTGGAGACAAACATATTATAACGATATACAAAAATAGGCTCAATAAAACTTCAACTTCAACTTCAACTTTTATACAATTATTTGCTTCTTTCTTGCAAAATGCTTTGCTCGAAATGTGTATCGCTTTTGAATCGTGATCCGGATATTTTGTCTGTAATTAATGGTTTAAAAGCTGAAATAATAAAATTAGAAAAACTTTTTCTAAATCATTTAAAAGGTGAAGTTAACTGTTCACCAGCAGAAAACGAAGACTCGAACATTGTACAACCTGTTACTTCGCCCCCGCAAGCAGAAAAATGTAACAAAGCAAGCTGATGAGAATCGCTCAGAACAGGTTTCTAAACGTGCTGTTGTCAATTCTGTTTTGCATGAACTTAGGCAAAGCGAAGTAAACTCTCTTTCTCCCGTTTTTGAAGAGAAGGAGTCTACCCCTTCTATTGGTTCTGTTTGTGAGAATGCTTCTTCATATTCCATCAACAACAATGAGTGTTTCCAGACAGTGAAGAACAATAAGGGACCGAATAAAAATAAGCGCTCCAACACTCGCAAAGTTTTTGGTTCTGACACTGAAACTGAATTCAATGTTTTACCCAGAAATAGATGGGTTCATATCTCAAAGTTTAAATCTGATACTACTCCGGAGAATATCGTCGGTCACTTATCCAAAAAATTGGGAGTGCAGACCTCGATGATCTGAGTCATGTCAATTTTAAATTAGGATTTCCAGAACAATTGTTAAATAAAGTTATGGATGCTTCATTATGGCCCTTTGGAATTCAGGTTAAGCATTTTTCTTCATTAACTCAAGTATGTTCTGATCCAAAAAACTCAATAAATCCAATAGCTCCAGCGAACTAACTGATTCCGTTATTTCTATACTTTATCAAAATGTTCGTGGTCTTAACTCAAAACTTAAAGAGCTTTATCTGAAATCGTTCAATATTAACTATGATGTTATTGCATTGACAGAAACATGGCTTACGGAAAGTGTCTTCAATTTAGAAATTTTGTCACCGCTATTTACGATTTACCGGACAGATAGAAACCATGCTATGACCGGATTAAAAAGAGGTGGCGGTGTCCTCATTGCAGTTAAATCCTGTTATTTTTCACGAATGCTGAATTTAAATGATAATCAGTATGAAAATCTTGATATTAACCTATGCTGTATTTTTGTAAAAGCGAACTGCCTATCATTTTATATCACTTGTTGTTCATATATTCCCCCCAACTCTGGGTTAGAAATTTACCAGAAGCATTATGATTGTTTATGTAAATTAAGTAATAATCTGTTAAATACAGAGCGGCTAGTTGTGTTAGGTGACTTCAACTTACCTCATGTTTCTTGGAAAATTGATCCTGATGATTCTCAATTTCTATTACCATCATATGATACTTCTAACTGTAATTTTTTGGATGATTTGATGGCTTGTGGAATTTTCCAAGTTAATTACATTAAAAATCAAAATAATCGTTTACTTGACCTAGTGTTTACTGATGACAAAGATGGCATTAATATTTCCCGTACTGATGCTCTTGTATGTCCGGAGGATAAACATCACCCAACATTATTACTGCAGTTGGCTGGCCGAACTAAACAGCGAAATACCAGGAAAGTTTGCCATCAAAAGGAATTCAACTTCAGGAAAACAAACTATGATATCCTGAAAAGTCAAATCTGCAATATTGACTGGGATCTGATTTTAGGCTTACAAGGTTCTTCATCACCCTCTAATATCGACGCCGCTGTGGCAGCATTTTATCTAGTTTTGGGTGAGTGCATTAAATCTGCAGTGCCGCTACGTAGCACAAGCATTTGTTACGGTCCAATTTGGTTTACGAATGAAGTTCGTGTACTGCGCAATGTTAAAACCAAGTTTTACAAAAGCTTCATCAAACATGGGTCAACTGATTGTTATATAAAATATATTGCTGCGAGAAATAGATACCGCCGAAGTCTTCAATTCTCATATAATATCTATATTTCACGAGTCAAGGCTAACCTGAAGGCCGATCCAAAGTCCTTTTGGACTTTTGTCAATACTAAACGTAAATGTAGTATGATTCCACCTACAATGTATTTGGATGATGAAGAATCTAATGATATTCAGCTCACATGTAATTTGTTTGCAAAATTTTTTAAATCAACGTATCGTGATGTACGACATGACGTAACAAATTATCCGTATTCAGTATCTAATTGTCTTAATATGCAATCTATTACCATTGACCAGAATATTGTTCTGAAAGAACTAATGGATCTAAAATTAAATTACAATCCAGGGCCAGACAATATTCCAGCTTGTATCATGCGTTATTGCGCTAAAGAACTGGCGTATCCAGTAACGTTGATTTTTGATTACTCACTACATTCTGGCTACTTTCCAGCAGTATGGAAAACCTCTTATGTCATTCCCATACCCAAAACTGGGAATAGATCAAACATTTCTAATTATCGCGCTATTGCAAAGCTAAGTACGTTGCCTAAACTTTTTGAGAAAATTATCATAACCCAGATTTCCCGTGATGTGTATTCATCCATCTCCGAGATTCAGCATGGATTCCGCCCTGGAAAGTCTACTACAACTAATCTTCTGGAATTCGTTTCTAAGACAATAAATGGCTTTAAACGCGGTATGTAAACATTTGTCATTTATACAGATTTCTCCAAAGCTTTTGATGTTGTTAATCACAACATTCTAATGATGAAATTGAAACTTTTTGGATTTCCCTTGAGCCTATTAAAATGGATTCAATCGTATCTCACTGACCGTACGCAATCTGTTTTACTGCAAAACATTAAATCTGATTCATTCCAAGTTAAGTCTGGTGTCCCACAAGGAAGTCACTTCGGGCCTATTTTATTCCTTATCTTCATTAACGATTTACCTTCGATCTTACAAAATTGCGACGCTTTATTGTTTGCTGATGATTTGAAGATTTTTCTTTCATATAAAAATGGATGTGATGCGTTGCTGCTCCAAAATGACCTAAACAATGTTCTGACATGGTGTGATGTAAACGACATGAGTTTGAACTTGTGCAAATGCAAACAAATGCCGTTTTCGCGAACGACCTCATTCAATTACTCCTACTCTATTGGTGATCATCAATTGGAAACCTTAAATAGCGTTGAGGATCTTGGCGTGGTGTTGGATAGTAAACTGCGTTTCCATGCTCATATTGATCGGACTGCAACTCTGCAATGTAAGGACATTCACGATGCAAGTTTTCAGATTCCTAGGACTAGTAGTTTCCGAATTGTGGCAATTAAAAGCTTTGTCACGCCCTTTTAATCGTCCTATTCCATTCCAAGTTTATGGCAATTAAAAACATTGCCACGCTCGATTAATCCTCCTGGGGGCAGAATTTTTACAAAATCCATTCTAGTGCAAGACCATTCACTACGCAAGTTTTCAGATTCCTAGGCCTAATAGTTTCCGAATTATGGCAAGTAAAAGCATTGCCACGCCCATTTAGTCCTCCTAGGAGCGGAATTTTTACAAAATCCATTTACAGTGCAACTCTGCAAAGTAAGGGCATTCACGATGCAAGTTTTCAGATTCCTAGGCCTAATAGTTTCCAAATTATGGAAATTTTGACAATTATAGTTATTGCCACGACCATTTAATCGTCCTAGGAGCAGAATTTTCACAAAATCTAACTGTAGTGCAACTCTGCAGTGTAAGACTATTCACGATGCAAGTTTTGAGATTCCTAGGCCGAATAGTTTCCGAATTATGACAACTAAAACATTGCCACGACCATTTAATCCTCCTAGGGGCAGAATTGTCACAAAATCCATTTGTAACGCAACTCTGCAGTGTAAGACGAATCACGATGCAAGTTTTCAGATTCCTAGACCTAATAGTTTCCGAATTATGGAAATTTTGACAATTATAGTTATTGCCAAGATCATTTAATCGTCCTAGGGGCAGAATTTTTACAAAATCCATTCTAGTGCAAGACCATTCTCTATGCAAGTTTTCAGATTCCTAGGACTAATAGTTTCCGAATTATGGCAAGTAAAATCATTGCCACGCCCATTTAGTCCCCCTAGGGCCGGAATTTTTACGAAATCCATTTACAGTGCAACTCTGCAGTGTAAGACCATTCACGATGCAAGTTTTCAGATTCCAAGGCCTAATAGTTTCCGAATTATGGCAATTAAAAGCATTGCCACGACCATTTAATCCTCCTGGGAGCAGAATCGTCACAAAATCCATTTGTAGTGCAAGACCATTCACTACGCAAGTTTTCAGATTCCTAGGCCTAATAGTTTCCGAATTATGGCAAGTAAAAGCATTGCCACGCCCATTTAGTCCTCCTAGGGGCAGAATTTTTACAAAATCCATTTACAGTGCAACTCTGCAATGTAAGGGCATTCACGATGCGAGTTTTCAGATTCCTAGGCCTAATAGTTTCCAAATTATGGAAATTTTGACAATTATAGTTATTGCCACGACCATTTAATCGTCCTAGGAGCAGAATTTTCACAAAATCTAACTGTAGTGCAACTCTGCAGTGTAAGACTATTCACGATGCAAGTTTTGAGATTCCTAGGCCGATTAGTTTCCGAATTATGACAACTAAAACATTGCCACGACCATTTAATCCTCCTAGGGGCAGAATTGTCACAAAATCCATTTGTAACGCAACTCTGCAGTGTAAGACGAATCACGATGCAAGTTTTCTGATTCCTAGGCCTAATAGTTTCCGAATTATGGAAGTTTTGACAATTATAGTTATTGCCAAGATCATTTAATCGTCCTAGGGGCAGAATTTTTACAAAATCCATTCTAGTGCAAGACCATTCTCTATGCAAGTTTTCAGATTCCTAGGCCTAATAGTTTCCGAATTATGGCAAGTAAAATCATTGCCACGCCCATTTAGTCCCCCTAGGGCCGGAATTTTTACGAAATCCATTTACAGTGCAACTCTGCAGTGTAAGACCAATCACGATGCAAGTTTTCAGATTCCAAGGCCTAATAGTTTCCGAATTATGGCAATTAAAAGCATTGCCACGACCATATAATCCTCCTGGGAGCAGAATCGTCACAAAATTCATTTGTAGTGCAAGAACATTGACTATGCAAGTTTTCAGATTCCTAGGCCTAATAGTTTCCGAATTATGGCAAGTAAAAGCATTGCCACGCCCATTTAGTCCTCCTAGGGGCGGCATTTTTACAAAATCCATTTGCAGTGCAACTCTGCAGTGTAAGACCATTCACGATGCAAGTTTTCATATTCCAACGCCTAATACTTTCCGAATTATGGCAATTAAAAGCATTGCAACGATCATTTAATCCTCCTGGGAGCAGAATCGTCACAAAATCCATTTGTAGTGCAAGACCATTGACTATGCAAGTTTTCAGATTCCTAGGCCTAATAGTTTCCGAATTATGGCAAGTAAAAGCATTGCCACGCCCATTTAGTCCCCCTAGGGCCGGAATTTTTACGAAATCCATTTACAGTGCAACTCTGCAGTGTAAGACCATTCACGATGCAAGTTTTCAGATTCCAAGGCCTAATAGTTTCCGAATTATGGCAAGTAAAATCATTGCCACGACCATTTAATCCTCCTGGGAGGAGAATCGTCACAAAATCCATTTGTAGTGCAAGACCATTGACTATGCAAGTTTTCAGATTCCTAGGCCTAATAGTTTCCGAATTATGGCAAGTAAAAGCATTGCCACGCCCATTTAATCCTCCTAGGGGCGGAATTTTTACAAAGTCCATTTGCAGTGCAACTCTGCAATGTAAGGACATTCACGATGCAAGTTTTCAGATTCCTAGGACTAGTAGTTTCCGACTTATGGCAAGTAAAAGGATTGCTATGCCCGTTTAATCCTCCTGGGGGCAGAATCGTCACAAAATCCATTTGTAATGCAAGACCATTCACTATGCAAGTTTTTAGATTCCTAGGCATAATAGTTCCCAAATTATGGAAATTTTGACAATTATAATTAGTGCCACGACCATTTAATCGTCCTAGGGGCAGAATTTTTACAAAATCTAACTGTAGTGCAACTCTGCAGTGTAAGACTATTCACGAAGCAAGTTTTCAGATTTCTAGGCCGAATAGTTTCCGAATTATGGCAATTAAAAGCATTGCCACGACCATTTAATCCTCCTAGGGACAGAATTGTCACAAAATCCATTTGTAACGCAACTCTGCAGTGTAACACCATTCACGATGCAAGTTTTCAGATTTCTAGGCCGAATGACAAAGTGCTTACTGTACAAATTCTTGATGAGCATTTAACTAAGCATGCTGACATGCTAATGAGTTGTCTATCTGCTGAATTGCGAGTTTTTCGTGGAGAGATTACTGAGAAAATTACACAGATTGAAACTAGTGTTTCCTTGCGTCTTAATGATCTTGACAGATCTCTTAACGATTTGCAGAAGCAGATTGTGGATGTTGAATTGCGACAAAAACCTTTTGAGGATTTCAGTATTAATGATTCTAATATTAAAAAAGAGTTGGATTGTCTTCGACATCGATGTGACTTGTTCGAGCGACGTGAGATTGCTGCGGATGCTGTACTTACGGGTGTTCCTCGGCTTAAGGATGAAAAACTAAACGAAATTTTTGATAAATTATGCCAAACTGTTGGATGCCGAACTTCGGTGCTTACTTCAATTTTTCGTCCCCGGAGCAAAACCAAGAATGTGGATATGAATATAACTATTAAATTCAGTTCTGTGCCTATGAGGAACGATTTACTACATTCAGTAGGCGAATTCTGTAGAAGGGAGAAGCGACAACTTTGTTTGATGGATGTTGGCATGGAATCGAATAGTAAAATATACTTAAATGAAAGTTTGACAACTATTTGTCGTCAAATTCTGCACAGTGCCGTAAAATTAAAGCATTGTGGCAAGCTGTATGCAGTCTCAACGAGGTATGGATCTGTGGCTATCAAAACTAAGAAAGACAGTAGTTGGAATGTAGTACGTGAGTTAGGAGCCCTGCAGTCTACAGCACAAGTGACCAGGATGTAATGATTATAATTGAATCTTTTTTTTATCCATTTGAATTGTGATCGATAATCAGTAACAAACTTATTAGATTTATATTTCTCGCTATCTAAATTCATTATATACTTTTGTATATTGAAATACTGTACTTTAATTCAAAATTTTTCGATCGATAATCATTAATAAACTTATTAGATTTATGTTCTCGCTATCTAAATTCATTATATCCTTTTGAAATACTGTACTTTAATTCAATATTTTTCTATGATAAGCTACAAAAATCTACTACTTACTTTACTAAATCTTTTCTTTTTATACTTTCATTCTAGCCTTAGGGCTTATCTATCTGTGAGCGATGTGTGGCTTGTTGCCTTTGTTAAATGCGTATGCTTCCTTGCACTGTGGTATATAGTGGTGTCTTTTATTAGGCGTTGTGACTCAGCCGTTGTCTGTGATGTCTGGTAATTCTAGCTCTGAGGACTCGGTATACCCTATGGTACGTGTATTTGGCAAGCAAGCAAATGGCTTGAAGATTTGTCATATCAATGCCCAAAGCTTAACAAATAAGGTTGATGAATTTAGACTAATCTTTAAACACTCAGGTATTGATATAATTTGTGTCTCTGAAACTTGGTTCTTTGCGGCACAACCAGATGAATTGCTCCGATTACATGGTTATCGCTTATTTAGGTCGGACAGAGTGAGGCATGCAGGTGGGGTTGCGATTTATTTAAGGGATGACATTTGTTGTAAATTAAGGATAAGATCGCCTCCAGACTGAAGAATTTCATCTGAAGTTGGAAAGATGCTGCTGGGCTGCGTATATCGGCCCAATAATCGGGTGAGCATTGACCTTCTAATTGAAACCATCAATAGTGTGGCAATATCCTATCAAAATGTTATTGTAGTTGGTGATTTAAATAGTGATTTATTACTTGACCAAAGCCTTCGGAACTTATGTCAAGTGTTGCATTATATCCGGTTAATGTTACGATGCCAACTCATTTTACTACTACTAGTGAAACTCTACTTGATGTATTTTTCGTAAATGAAAGGAGTAAAATATTATTTTACAACCAAATCTCTGCGCCTCAGTTTTCCCATCATGATTTGCTGTTCCTTACCTTTAATTTTCCACTGAAATACTGTACTCAGCGTTTTACTTATCGTAGTTTTAAAAATATTGACTATTCTGCTCTTTTGGCGGACGTTGGGAAAGTTGATTGGAATGTTGTTTATAGGATGGCAGAGGTGAATGATCAATTAGAGTTTTTTAATAATGAGGTTATCTTACTTTTTAATAAGCATGTGCCTGAAAAAACGAAGTTATTGTATAAACCTGATAAGCCTTGGTTCACTAACTAAATCAAAAAATTGATGCAACGCCGTGACTCTGCTTTTAAGCGGTGGAAGCGTTTCAGACTTGCCGGGCTTTTCTTGGAGTTTGTTAAGCTCAAGAGAGAGGTTATCAAAGCTGTTAGAATGGGAAAACGTCGGTATTATACTAATTTTTTCACTTCGGCAACTGAACCTAAGCAGACCTGGAGTCAATTACGTTCAGTTGGTTTAATAAAAAATGTTGCATCGTCGTCTAACAGTATAGATTTTGATTGTGATGAGCTTAATGAGCGCTTTGTAAACATCGGTACTACGCGGGTTAACACCAACAACTATTTAAACCAAATAATTGTCCCCTCCATACTGCAAGATTTTATTTTAGATGCGTATATCGTTATGAAGTTCTAAAGAGTTTATTGACCGTTAAATCGAGTGCAGTCGGACTTGATGGTATAAATCCGGTTTTCTTGAAGCTGTTGCTACCAAGGTTGCTACCAATTATCACGCACATTTACAATACCATTATAACCACTTCTGTTTTTCCCATCGCGTGGAAAACTGCTAAGGTTATACCCATTCCTAAATCAGATAATGATTTTAGACCAATATCGATACTTCCGTTTCTGTCTAAGGCCTTTGAAGGAGTATTACGTGTTCAAATCTCTGAGTTTTGTAAGGAACATCGATTAATTTCTGAATTCCAATCTGGTTTTAGGGCTGGACATGGTTGTATAACTGCCTTGTGTGATGTTGTGGAGCAAGTTAGAGCCAATGTTGATGAAGGTCGTCTAACATTTCTCGTGTCACTTGATCATTCCAAGGCCTTCGACTCGGTTGACCATGAGATTCTGGTATCGAAGTTGTCGAATATTTTTGGGTTTTCGCTGTCTGCTACGAAACTTATGAAGTCATATCTGTTAAGTCGTAAGCAAAAGGTATGTAATAAAGGGGCTATGTCACTACCTTTAACCTTGACTCGTGGTGTTCCACAAGGTTCAGTCTTGGGTCCCTTGCTATTCACTTTATACATAAACGACTTACCTGGTGTACTTTCTTATTGTAAAGTTCACTTATATGCTGACGATGTACAATTAATTACTTCGTCCTCTATTGACTCTGTTCGATCTTATGTATATAATTTAAATATTGAGTTGGATCGGGTTAACCTGTGGGCGCTTAATAATGGTTTGTGCCTTAATCCTAGGAAGACTAAATGTTTGCTTATTCATAGAAGAGGTTTTGATTTGTCCTCACTGCCTACGTTAAGACTAAATGGAAGTTCTGTGGAATATGTTAAGAAGGCAAATAATCTGGGTGTACTCCTTAATAATGTGTTTACGTGGAATGATCATATAAATAGAGTTATTGGGATCACTTATGCAAAACTGCGGGTGCTTTGGTGTGTACATTTTTATACACCGTACAAGATTCGGTTTCTCCTTGCCAAGGTGTATTTGATGCCGTCGTTGTTGTATGGCTGTGAATTATTTGCGTACTATGATTTATTATGTAGACGTAAACTAAATACGATGTTTAATAATATTGTGAGATACATTTTTGGGTTGAAACGGGTAGACAGTGTATCAACACAAAACAGATTGGTATATGGTGTCTCCTTCAATAACTTACTTGTGTGCCGCGTTTTAATCTTTCTGCATAAGTTACTTAAGTCCGGTGAGCCGTCATACTTGTATCAAAGGCTAACTTTTACCCAGTCCAACCGAAATCGTAATATTGTACCATTTCGGTATTCCTGTTTGGCTTCGGAGCGTCAATTTTTTATTTTTTCTGTTAGGCTTTGGAACACTCTGCCTATTTATATACAAAAAGCTACTAGCTCGCCGCAGTTCAAGAGGCTTATTTTGAAATACCTTTCTTCTGCTCCTGCACATTGCTACAGATAGTTATTTTTCTTTTTTCTTTTCTTTCTTTATCTCTCTAATGCCTTCCCCTGCCTAGCTTAAATCCACTTTTCTAACTTTATTATTTATTTTTAGTATCTCTTTGTTATTTTAGTTATTATTTTTTATTAGCATTTCTTTGCTGAAATTATAGATTATATGTATATCTTAAGTTGCATTGTAATGAATTATGCTGATTGTAAGACATAAGTCTTGTAGTATAATGGTAAATACATAAATAAATAAATAAATATATAAATAAATAGTTTCCGAATTATGACAATTAAAACATTGCCACGACCATTTACCCCTCCTAGGGGCAGAATTGTCACAAAATCCATTTGTAACGCAACTCTGCAGTGTAACACCATTCAAGATGCAAGTTTTCAGATTCCTATGCCAAATAGTTTCCGAATTATGGAAATTTTGACAATTATAGTTATTGCCAAGACCATTTAATCGTCCTAGGAGCAGAATTTTTATAAAATCCATTCTAGTGCAAGACCATTCACTATGCAAGTTTTCAGATTCCTAGTCCTAATAGTTTCCGAATTATGGCAAGTAAAATCGTTGCCACGCCCATTTAGTCCTCCTAGGGGCGGAATTTTTACAAAATCCATTTACAGTGCAACTCTGCAGTGTAAGACCATTCACGATGCAAGTTTTCAGATTCCAAGGCCTAATAGTTTCCGAATTATGGCAATTAAAAGCATTGCCACGACCATTTAATCCTCCTGGGAGCAGAATCGTCACAAAATCCATTTGTTGTGCAAGACCATTCACTATGCAAGTTTCAGATTCCTAGGCCTAATAGTTTCCGAATTATGGCAAGTAAAAGCATTGCCACGCCCATTTAGTCCTCCTAGGGGCGGCATTTTTACAAAATCCATTTGCAGTGCAACTCTGCAGTGCAAGACCATTTACGATGCAACTTTTCAGAATCCAAGGCCTAATAGTTTCCGAATTATGGCAATTAAAAGCATTGCAACGACCATTTAATCCTCCTGGGAGCAGAATCCTCACAAAATCCATTTGTAGTTCAAGACCATTCAATATGCATGTTTTCAGATTCCTAGGCCTAATAGTTTCCGAATTATGGCAAGTAAAAGCATTGCCACGCCCATTTAGTCCTCCTAGGGGCGGAATTTTTACAAAATCCATTTGCAGTGCAACTCTGCTATGTAAGGACATTCACGATGGAAGTTTTCAGATTCCTAGGACTAGTAGTTTCCGACTTATGGCAAGTAAAAGGATTGCTATGCCCGTTTAATCCTCCTGGGGGCAGAATCGTCACAAAATCCATTTGTAGTGCAAGGCCATTCACTATGCAAATGTTTAGATTCCTAGACATAACAGTTCCCAAATTATGGAAATTTTGACAATTATAATTATTGCCACGACCATTTAATCGTCCTAGGGGCAGAATTTTTACAAAATCTAACTGTAGTGCAGCTCTGCAGTGTAACACCATTCACGATGCAAGTTTTCAGATTCCTATGCCAAATAGTTTTGAATTATGGAAATTTTGACAATTATAGTTATTGCCACGACCATTTAATCGTCCTAGGAGCAGAATTTTTACAAAATCCATTCTAGTGCAAGACCATTCACTATGCAAGTTTTCAGATTCTTAGGCCTAATAGTTTCCGAATTATTGCAAGTAAAATCATTGCCACGCCCATTTAGTCCTCCTAGGGGCGGCATTTTTACAAAATTCATTTGCAGTGCAACTCTGCAGTGCAAGACCATTCACTATGCAAGTTTTCAGATTCCTAGGCCTAATAGTTTCCGAATTATGGCAAGTAAACGCATTGCCACGCCCATTTAGTCCTCCTAGGGGCGGAATTTTTACGAAATCCATTTGCAGTGCAACTCTGCAATGTAAGGACATTCACGATGCAAGTTTTCAGATTCCTAGGACTAGTAGTTTCCGACTTATGGCAAGTAAAAGGATTGCTATGCTCGTTTAATCCTCCTGGGAGCAGAATTGTCACAAAATCCATTTGTTGTGCAAGGCCATTCAATATGCAAGTTTTCAGATTCCTAGGCCTAAAGGTTTCCGAATTATGGCAAGTAAAAGCATTGCCACGCCCATTTAGTCCTCCTAGGGGCGGCATTTTTACAAAATCCATTTGCAGTGCAACTCTGCAGTGCAAGACCATTTACGATGCAACTTTTCAGAATCCAAGGCCTAATAGTTTCCGAATTATGGCAATTAAAAGCATTGCCACGACCATTTAATCCTCCTGGGAGCAGAATCGTCACAAAATCCATTTGTTGTGCAAGACCATTCACTATGCAAGTTTCAGATTCCTAGGCCTAATAGTTTCCGAATTATGGCAAGTAAAAGCATTGCCACGCCCATTTAGTCCTCCTAGGGGCGGCATTTTTACAAAATCCATTTGCAGTGCAACTCTGCAGTGCAAGACCATTTACGATGCAACTTTTCAGAATCCAAGGCCTAATAGTTTCCGAATTATGGCAATTAAAAGCATTGCAACGACCATTTAATCCTCCTGGGAGCAGAATCCTCACAAAATCCATTTGTAGTTCAAGACCATTCAATATGCATGTTTTCAGATTCCTAGGCCTAATAGTTTCCGAATTATGGCAAGTAAAAGCATTGCCACGCCCATTTAGTCCTCCTAGGGGCGGAATTTTTACAAAATCCATTTGCAGTGCAACTCTGCTATGTAAGGACATTCACGATGGAAGTTTTCAGATTCCTAGGACTAGTAGTTTCCGACTTATGGCAAGTAAAAGGATTGCTATGCCCGTTTAATCCTCCTGGGGGCAGAATCGTCACAAAATCCATTTGTAGTGCAAGGCCATTCACTATGCAAATGTTTAGATTCCTAGACATAACAGTTCCCAAATTATGGAAATTTTGACAATTATAATTATTGCCACGACCATTTAATCGTCCTAGGGGCAGAATTTTTACAAAATCTAACTGTAGTGCAGCTCTGCAGTGTAACACCATTCACGATGCAAGTTTTCAGATTCCTATGCCAAATAGTTTTGAATTATGGAAATTTTGACAATTATAGTTATTGCCACGACCATTTAATCGTCCTAGGAGCAGAATTTTTACAAAATCCATTCTAGTGCAAGACCATTCACTATGCAAGTTTTCAGATTCTTAGGCCTAATAGTTTCCGAATTATTGCAAGTAAAATCATTGCCACGCCCATTTAGTCCTCCTAGGGGCGGCATTTTTACAAAATTCATTTGCAGTGCAACTCTGCAGTGCAAGACCATTCACTATGCAAGTTTTCAGATTCCTAGGCCTAATAGTTTCCGAATTATGGCAAGTAAACGCATTGCCACGCCCATTTAGTCCTCCTAGGGGCGGAATTTTTACGAAATCCATTTGCAGTGCAACTCTGCAATGTAAGGACATTCACGATGCAAGTTTTCAGATTCCTAGGACTAGTAGTTTCCGACTTATGGCAAGTAAAAGGATTGCTATGCTCGTTTAATCCTCCTGGGAGCAGAATTGTCACAAAATCCATTTGTTGTGCAAGGCCATTCAATATGCAAGTTTTCAGATTCCTAGGCCTAAAGGTTTCCGAATTATGGCAAGTAAAAGCATTGCCACGCCCATTTAGTCCTCCTAGGGGCGGCATTTTTACAAAATTCATTTGCAGCGGAACTCTGCAGTGCAAATTATGGAAATCTTGACAATTATAATTATTGCCACGACCATTTAATCGTCCTAGGGCAGAATTTTTACAAAATCAAACTGTAGTGCAACTCTGCAGTGTAAGATTATTCACGATGCAAGTTTTCAGATTCCTAGGCCGAATAGTTTCCGAATTATGGCAATTAAAAGCATTGTCACGCTCATTTAATCCTCCTGGGGGCAGAATAATCACAAGATCCATTTGTAGTGCAAGACCATTCACTATGCACGTTTTCAGATTCCTAGGCCTAGTAGTTTCCGAATTATGGCAACTAAAAGCATTGCCACGCTCATTTAGTCCTCCTAGGGGCGGAATTTTTACAAAATCCATTTGCAGTGCAACTCTGCAGTGTAAGACCATTCACGATGCAACTTTTCAGATTCCTAGGCCTAATAGTTTCCGACTTATGGCAAGTAAAAGGATTGCCATGCCCGTTTAATCCTCCTGGGGACAGAATAATCACAAGATCCATTTATAGTACAAGACCATTCACTATGCAAGTTTTCAGATTCCTAGGCCTAATAGTTTCCGAATTATGGCAACTAAAAGCATTGCCACGCTCATTTAGTCTTCCTAGGGGCGGAATTTTTACGAAATCCATTTGCTGTGCAACTCTGCAATGTAAGGACATTCACGATGCAAGTTTTCAGATTCCTAGGACTAGTAGTTTCCGACTTATGGCAAGTAAAAGGATTGCTATGCTCGTTTAATCCTCCTGGGAGCAGAATTGTCACAAAATCCATTTGTTGTGCAAGGCCATTCAATATGCAAGTTTTCAGATTCCTAGGCCTAAAGGTTTCCGAATTATGGCAAGTAAAAGCATTGCCACGCCCATTTAGTCCTCCTAGGGGCGGCATTTTTACAAAATTCATTTACAGCGGAACTCTGCAGTGCAAGACCATTCACTATGCAAGTTTTTAGATTCCTAGGCATAATAGTTCCCAAATTATGGAAATCTTGACAATTATAATTATTGCCACGACCATTTAATCGTCCTAGGGCAGAATTTTTACAAAATCAAACTGTAGTGCATTATTGCATTAAATACTTGCATTATTCACGATGCAAGTTTTCAGATTCCTAGGCCGAATAGTTTCCGAATTATGGCAATTAAAAGCATTGTCACGCTCATTTAATCCTCCTGGGGCAGAATAATCACAAGATCCATTTGTAGTGCAAGACCATTCACTATGCACGTTTTCAGATTCCTAGGCCTAGTAGTTTCCGAATTATGGCAACTAAAAGCATTGCCACGCTCATTTAGTCCTCCTAGGGGCGGAATTTTTACAAAATCCATTTGCAGTGCAACTCTGCAGTGTAAGACCATTCACGATGCAACTTTTCAGATTCCTAGGCCTAATAGTTTCCGACTTATGGCAAGTAAAAGGATTGCCATGCCCGTTTAATCCTCCTGGGGACAGAATCATCACAAAATCCATTTATAGTACAAGACCATTCACTATGCAAGTTTTCAGATTCCTAGGCCTAATAGTTTCCGAATTATGGCAACTAAAAGCATTGCCACGCTCATTTAGTCCTCCTAGGGGCGGAATTTTTACAAAATCCATTTACAGTGCAACTCTGCAATGTAAGGACATTCACGTTGCACGTTTTCAGATTCCTAGGCCGAATAGTTTCCGAATTATGACAATCAAAACATTGCCACGACCATTTAATCCTCCTAGGAGTAGAATTGTCACAAAAATCCATTTGTAGTGCAAGACCATTCACTATGCACGTTTTCAGATTCCTAGGCCTAGTAGTTTCCCACCATTTCATCCTCCTAGGGGCAGAATTTTCACAAAATCCATTTGTAGTGCAACTCTACAGTGTACGACCATTCACGATGCAAGTTTTCAGATTCCTAGGCCGAATAGTTTCCGAATTATGACAATTAAAACATTGGCATGACCATTCAATCCTCCTAGGGGCAGAATTGTCACAAAATCCATTTGTAACGCAACTCTGCAATGTAAGGACATTCACGATGCAAGTTTTCAGATTCCTAGGACTAGTATTTTCCGAATTGTGGCAATTAAAAGCTTTGTCACGCCCTTTTAATCGTCCTATTCCAAGCCACATAGTTTCCTTATTATGGCAATTAAAAACATTGCCACGCTCGTTTAATCCTCCTGGGGACAGAATCATCACAAAATCCATTTGTAGTGCAAGCCCATTCACTATGCAAGTTTTCAGATTCCTAGGCCTAGTAGTTTCCGACCATTACATCCTCCTAGGGGCAGAATTTTCACAAAATCCATTTGTAGTGCAACTCTACAGTGTAAGACCATTCACGATGCAAGTTTTCAGATTCCTAGGCCTAATAGTTTCCGAATTATGGCAACTAAAAGCATTGCCACGCTCATTTAGTCCTCCTAGGGGCGGAATTTTTACAAAATCCATTTACAGTGCAACTCTGCAATGTAAGGACATTCACGATGCACGTTTGCAGATTCCTAGGCCTAATAGTTTCCAAATTATGGAAATTGTGACAATTATAACTATTGCCACGTCCTAGGGGCAGAAATTTTACAAAATCTAACTGTAGTGCAACTCTGCAGTGTAAGACTATTCACGATGCAAGTTTTCAGATTCCAAGGCCTAATAGTTTCCGAATGGCAATTAAAAGCATTGCCACGACCATTTAATCCTCCTGGGAGCAGAATCGTCACAAAATCCATTTGTTGTGCAAGACCATTCACTATGCAAATTTCAGATTCCTAGGCCTAATAGTTTCCGAATTATGGCAAGTAAAAGCATTGCCACGCCCATTTAGTCCTCCTAGGGGCGGCATTTTTACAAAATTCATTTGCAGTGCAACTCTGCAGTGTAAGACCATTTACGATGCAACTTTTCAGATTCCAAGGCCTAATAGTTTCCGAATTATGGCAATTAAAAGCATTGCAACGACCATTTAATCCTCCTGGGAGCAGAATCCTCACAAAATCCATTTGTAGTGCAAGACCATTCAATATGCAAGTTTTCAGATTCCTAGGCCTAATAGTTTCCGAATTATGGCAAGTAAAAGCATTGCCACGCCCATTTAGTCCTCCTAGGGGCGGAATTTTTACAAAATCCATTTGCAGTGCAACTCTGCTATGTAAGGACATTCACGATGCAAGTTTTCAGATTCCTAGGACTAGTATTTTCCGAATTGTGGCAATTAAAAGCTTTGTCACGCCCTTTTAATCGTCCTATTCCAAGCCACATAGTTTCCTTATTATGGCAATTAAAAACATTGCCACGCTCGTTTAATCCTCCTGGGGACAGAATCATCACAAAATCCATTTGTAGTGCAAGCCCATTCACTATGCAAGTTTTCAGATTCCTAGGCCTAGTAGTTTCCGACCATTACATCCTCCTAGGGGCAGAATTTTTACAAAATCCATTTGTAGTGCAACTCTACAGTGTAAGACCATTCACGATGCAAGTTTTCAGATTCCTAGGCCTAATAGTTTCCGAATTATGGCAACTAAAAGGATTGCCACGCTCATTTAGTCCCACTAGGGGCGGAATTTTTACAAAATGCATTTGCAGTGCAACTCTGCAGTGTAAGACCATTCACGATGCAAGTTTTCAGATTCCTAGGCCTAATAGTTTCCGACTTATGGCAAGTAAAAGGATTGCCATGGCCGTTTAATCCTCCTGGGGGCAGAATCGTCACAAAATCCATTTATAGTACAAGACCATTCACTATGCAAGTTTTCAGATTCCTAGGCCTAATAGTTTCCGAATTATGGCAACTAAAATCATTGCCACGCTCATTTAGTCCTCCTAGGGGCAGAATTTTCACAAAATCCATTTGTAGTGCAACTCTACAGTGTAAGACCATTCACTATGCAAGTTTTCAGATTCCTAGGCCTAATAGTTTCCGAATTATGGCAAGTAAACGCATTGCCACGCCCATTTAGTCCTCCTAGGGGCGGAATTTTTACGAAATCCATTTGCAGTGCAACTCTGCAATGTAAGGACATTCACGATGCAAGTTTTCAGATTCCTAGGACTAGTAGTTTCCGACTTATGGCAAGTAAAAGGATTGCTATGCTCGTTTAATCCTCCTGGGAGCAGAATTGTCACAAAATCCATTTGTTGTGCAAGGCCATTCAATATGCAAGTTTTCAGATTCCTAGGCCTAAAGGTTTCCGAATTATGGCAAGTAAAAGCATTGCCACGCCCATTTAGTCCTCCTAGGGGCGGCATTTTTACAAAATTCATTTGCAGCGGAACTCTGCAGTGCAAGACCATTCACTATGCAAGTTTTTAGATTCCTAGGCATAATAGTTCCCAAATTATGGAAATCTTGACAATTATAATTATTGCCACGACCATTTAATCGTCCTAGGGCAGAATTTTTACAAAATCAAACTGTAGTGCAACTCTGCAGTGTAAGATTATTCACGATGCAAGTTTTCAGATTCCTAGGCCGAATAGTTTCCGAATTATGGCAATTAAAAGCATTGTCACGCTCATTTAATTCTCCTGGGGGCAGAATAATCACAAGATCCATTTGTAGTGCAAGACCATTCACTATGCACGTTTTCAGATTCCTAGGCCTAGTAGTTTCCGAATTATGGCAACTAAAAGCATTGCCACGCTCATTTAGTCCTCCTAGGGGCGGAATTTTTACAAAATCCATTTGCAGTGCAACTCTGCAGTGTAAGACCATTCACGATGCAACTTTTCAGATTCCTAGGCCTAATAGTTTCCGACTTATGGCAAGTAAAAGGATTGCCATGCCCGTTTAATCCTCCTGGGGACAGAATCATCACAAAATCCATTTATAGTACAAGACCATTCACTATGCAAGTTTTCAGATTCCTAGGCCTAATAGTTTCCGAATTATGGCAACTAAAAGCATTGCCACGCTCATTTAGTCCTCCTAGGGGCGGAATTTTTACAAAATCCATTTACAGTTCAACTCTGCAATGTAAGGACATTCACGTTGCACGTTTTCAGATTCCTAGGCCGAATAGTTTCCGAATTATGACAATCAAAACATTGCCACGACCATTTAATCCTCCTAGGAGTAGAATTGTCACAAAAATCCATTTGTAGTGCAAGACCATTCACTATGCACGTTTTCAGATTCCTAGGCCTAGTAGTTTCCCACCATTTCATCCTCCTAGGGGCAGAATTTTCACAAAATCCATTTGTAGTGCAACTCTACAGTGTACGACCATTCACGATGCAAGTTTTCAGATTCCTAGGCCGAATAGTTTCCGAATTATGACAATTAAAACATTGCCATGACCATTCAATCCTCCTAGGGGCAGAATTGTCACAAAATCCATTTGTAACGCAACTCTGCAATGTAAGGACATTCACGATGCAAGTTTTCAGATTCCTAGGACTAGTATTTTCCGAATTGTGGCAATTAAAAGCTTTGTCACGCCCTTTTAATCGTCCTATTCCAAGCCACATAGTTTCCTTATTATGGCAATTAAAAACATTGCCACGCTCGTTTAATCCTCCTGGGGACAGAATCATCACAAAATCCATTTGTAGTGCAAGCCCATTCACTATGCAAGTTTTCAGATTCCTAGGCCTAGTAGTTTCCGAATTATGGCAACTAAAATCATTGCCACGCTCATTTAGTCCTCCTAGGGGCAGAATTTTCACAAAATCTATTTGTAGTGCAACTCTACAGTGTAAGACCATTCACTATGCAAGTTTTCAGATTCCTAGGCCTAATAGTTTCCGAATTATGGCAAGTAAACGCATTGCCACGCCCATTTAGTCCTCCTAGGGGCGGAATTTTTACGAAATCCATTTGCAGTGCAACTCTGCATTGTAAGGACATTCACGATGCAAGTTTTCAGATTCCTAGGACTAGTAGTTTCCGACTTATGGCAAGTAAAAGGATTGCTATGCTCGTTTAATCCTCCTGGGAGCAGAATTTTCACAAAATCTATTTGTAGTGCAACTCTACAGTGCAAGACCATTCACTATGAAAGTTTTTAGATTCCTAGGCATAATAGTTCCCAAATTATGGAAATCTTGACAATTATAATTATTGCCACGACCATTTAATCGTCCTAGGGCAGAATTTTTACAAAATCAAACTGTAGTGCAACTCTGTAGTGTAAGATTATTCACGATGCAAGTTTTCAGATTCCTAGGCCGAATAGTTTCCGAATTATGGCAATTAAAAGCATTGTCACGCTCATTTAATCCTCCTGGGGCAGAATAATCACAAGATCCATTTGTAGTGCAAGACCATTCACTATGCACGTTTTCAGATTCCTAGGCCTAGTAGTTTCCGAATTATGGCAACTAAAAGCATTGCCACGCTCATTTAGTCCTCCTAGGGGCGGAATTTTTACAAAATCCATTTGCAGTGCAACTCTGCAGTGTAAGACCATTCACGATGCACGTTTTCAGATTCCTAGGCCGAATAGTTTCCGAATTATGACAATCAAAACATTGCCACGACCATTTAATCCTCCTAGGAGTAGAATTGTCACAAAAATCCATTTGTAGTGCAAGACCATTCACTATGCACGTTTTCAGATTCCTAGGCCTAGTAGTTTCCCACCATTTCATCCTCCTAGGGGCAGAATTTTCACAAAATCCATTTGTAGTGCAACTCTACAGTGTACGACCATTCACGATGCAAGTTTTCAGATTCCTAGGCCGAATAGTTTCCGAATTATGACAATTAAAACATTGCCATGACCATTCAATCCTCCTAGGGGCAGAATTGTCACAAAATCCATTTGTAACGCAACTCTGCAATGTAAGGACATTCACGATACAAGTTTTCAGATTCCTAGGACTAGTATTTTCCGAATTGTGGCAATTAAAAGCTTTGTCACGCCCTTTTAATCGTCCTATTCCAAGCCACATAGTTTCCTTATTATGCCAATTAAAAACATTGCCACGCTCGTTTAATCCTCCTGGGGACAGAATCATCACAAAATCCATTTGTAGTGCAAGCCCATTCACTATGCAAGTTTTCAGATTCCTAGGCCTAGTAGTTTCCGACCATTACATCCTCCTAGGGGCAGAATTTTCACAAAATCCATTTGTAGTGCAACTCTACAGTGTAAGACCATTCACGATGCAAGTTTTCAGATTCCTAGGCCTAATAGTTTCCGAATTATGGCAACTAAAAGCATTGCCACGCTCATTTAGTCCCACTAGGGGCGGAATTTTTACAAAATGCATTTGCAGTGCAACTCTGCAGTGTAAGACCATTCACGATGCAAGTTTTCAGATTCCTAGGCCTAATAGTTTCCGACTTATGGCAAGTAAAAGGATTGCCATGGCCGTTTAATCCTCCTGGGGGCAGAATCGTCACAAAATCCATTTATAGTACAAGACCATTCACTATGCAAGTTTTCAGATTCCTAGGCCTAATAGTTTCCGAATTATGGCAACTAAAATCATTGCCACGCTCATTTAGTCCTCCTAGGGGCAGAATTTTCACAAAATCCATTTGTAGTGCAACTCTACAGTGTAAGACCATTCACGATGCAAGTTTTCAGATTCCTAGGCCTAATAGTTTCCGAATTATGGCAACTAAAAGCATTGCCACGCTCATTTAGTCCTCCTAGGGGCGGAATTTTTACAAAATCCATTTACAGTGCAACTCTGCAATGTAAGGACATTCACGATGCACGTTTGCAGATTCCTAGGCCTAATAGTTTCCAAATTATGGAAATTGTGACAATTATAATTATTGCCACGTCCTAGGGGCAGAAATTTTACAAAATCTAACTGTAGTGCAACTCTGCAGTGTAAGACTATTCACGATGCAAGTTTTCAGATTCCAAGGCCTAATAGTTTCCGAATGGCAATTAAAAGCATTGCCACGACCATTTAATCCTCCTGGGAGCAGAATCATCACAAAATCCATTTGTTGTGCAAGACCATTCACTATGCAAGTTTCAGATTCCTAGGCCTAATAGTTTCCGAATTATGGCAAGTAAAAGCATTGCCACGCCCATTTAGTCCTCCTAGGGGCGGCATTTTTACAAAATCCATTTGCAGTGCAACTCTGCAGTGTAAGACCATTTACGATGCAACTTTTCAGATTCCAAGGCCTAATAGTTTCCGAATTATGGCAATTAAAAGCATTGCAACGACCATTTAATCCTCCTGGGAGCAGAATCCTCACAAAATCCATTTGTAGTGCAAGACCATTCAATATGCAAGTTTTCAGATTCCTAGGCCTAATAGTTTCCGAATTATGGCAAGAAAAAGCATTGCCACGCCCATTTAGTCCTCCTAGGGGCGGAATGTTTACAAAATCCATTTGCAGTGCAACTCTGCTATGTAAGGACATTCACGATGGAAGTTTTCAGATTCCTAGGACTAGTAGTTTCCGACTTATGGCAAGTAAAAGAATTGCTATGCCCGTTTAATCCTCCTGGGGGTAGAATCGTCACAAAATCCATTTGTAGTGCAAGACCATTCACTATGCAAATGTTTAGATTCCTAGACATAATAGTTTCCAACTTATGGAAATTTTGACAATTATAATTATTGCCACGACCATTTAGTCGTCCTAGGGGCAGAATTTTTACAAAATCTAACTGTAGTCCAACTCTGCAGTGTAACACCATTCACGATGCAAGTTTTCAGATTCCTATGCCAAATAGTTTTGAATTATGGAAATTTTGACAATTATAGTTATTGCCACGACCATTTAATCGTCCTAGGAGCAGAATTTTTACAAAATCCATTCTAGTGCAAGACAATTCACTATGCAAGTTTTCAGATTCTTAGGCCTAATAGTTTCCGAATTATGGCAATTAAAATCATTGCCACGCCCATTTAGTCCTCCTAGGGGCGGCATTTTTCCAAAATTCATTTGCAGTGCAACTCTGCAGTGCAAGACCATTCACTATGCAAGTTTTCAGATTCCTAGGCCTAATAGTTTCCGAATTATGGCAAGTAAACGCATTGCCACGCCCATTTAGTCCTCCTAGGGGCGGAATTTTTACGAAATCCATTTGCAGTGCAACTCTGCAATGTAAGGACATTCACGATGCAAGTTTTCAGATTCCTAGGACTAGTAGTTTCCGACTTATGGCAAGTAAAAGGATTGCTATGCTCGTTTAATCCTCCTGGGAGCAGAATCGTCACAAAATCCATTTGTTGTGCAAGGCCATTCAATATGCAAGTTTTCAGATTCCTAGGCCTAAAGGTTTCCGAATTATGGCAAGTAAAAGCATTGCCACGCCCATTTAGTCCTCCTAGGGGCGGCATTTTTACAAAATTCATTTGCAGCGGAACTCTGCAGTGCAAGACCATTCACTATGCAAGTTTTTAGATTCCTAGGCATAATAGTTCCCAAATTATGGAAATCTTGACAATTATAATTATTGCCTCGACCATTTAATCGTCCTAGGGCAGAATTTTTACAAAATCAAACTGTACTGCAACTCTGCAGTGTAAGATTATTCACGATGCAAGTTTTCAGATTCCTAGGCCGAATAGTTTCCGAATTATGGCAATTAAAAGCATTGTCACGCTCATTTAATCCTCCTGGGGGCAGAATAATCACAAGATCCATTTGTAGTGCAAGACCATTCACTATGCACGTTTTCAGATTCCTAGGCCTAGTAGTTTCCGACCATTTCATCCTCCTAGGGGCAGAATTTTCACAAAATCCATTTGTAGTGCAACTCTACAGTGTACGACCATTCACGATGCAAGTTTTCAGATTCCTAGGCCGAATAGTTTCCGAATTATGACAATTAAAACATTGCCACGACCATTCAATCCTCCTAGGGGCAGAATTGTCACAAAATCCATTTGTAACGCAACTCTGCAATGTAAGGACATTCACGATGCAAGTTTTCAGATTCCTAGGACTAGTAGTTTCCGAATTGTGGCAATTAAAAGCTTTGTCACGCCCTTTTAATCGTCCTATTCCAAGCCACATAGTTTCCTTATTATGGCAATTAAAAACATTGCCAGGCTCGTTTAATCCTCCTGGGGACAGAATCATCACAAAATCCATTTGTAGTGCAAGCCCATTCACTATGCAAGTTTTCAGATTCCTAGGCCTAGTAGTTTCCGACCATTACATCCTCCTAGGGGCAGAATTTTTGCACAAAATCCATTTGCAGTGCAACTCTGCAGTGTAAGACCATTCACGATGCAACTTTTCAGATTCCTAGGCCTAATAGTTTCCGACTTATGGCAACTAAAAGCATTGCCACGCTCATTTAGTCCTCCTAGGGGCGGAATTTTTACAAAATCCATTTGCAGTGCAACTCTGCAGTGTAAGACCATTCACGATGCAACTTTTCAGATTCCTAGGCCTAATAGTTTCCGACTTATGGCAAGTAAAAGGATTGCCATGCCCGTTTAATCCTCCTGGGGGCAGAATCGTCACAAAATCCATTTATAGTACAAGACCATTCACTATGCAAGTTTTCAGATTCCTAGGCCTAATAGTTTCCGAATTATGGCAACTAAAAGCATTGCCACGCTCATTTAGTCCTCCTAGGGGCGGAATTTTTACAAAATCCATTTGCAGTGCAACTCTGCAGTGTAAGACCATTCACGATGCAACTTTTCAGATTCCTAGGCCTAATAGTTTCCGACTTATGGCAAGTAAAAGGATTGCCATGCCCGTTTAATCCTCCTGGGGGCAGAATCGTCACAAAATCCATTTATAGTACAAGACCATTCACTATGCAAGTTTTCAGATTCCTAGGCCGAATAGTTTCCGAATTATGACAATCAAAACATTGCCACGACCATTTAATCCTCCTAGGGGCAGAATTGTCACAAAATCCATTTGTAGTGCAAGACCATTCACTATGCACGTTTTCAGATTCCTAGGCCTAGTAGTTTCCCACCATTTCATCCTCCTAGGGGCAGAATTTTCACAAAATCCATTTGTAGTGCAACTCTACAGTGTACGACCATTCACGATGCAAGTTTTCAGATTCCTAGGCCGAATAGTTTCCGAATTATGACAATCAAAACATTGCCACGACCATTTAATCCTCCTAGGGGCAGAATCATCACAAAATCCATTTGTAGTGCAATCCCATTCACTATGCAAGTTTTCAGATTCCTAGGCCTAGTAGTTTCCGACCATTATATCCTCCTAGGGGCAGAATTTTCACAAATTTCATTTGTAGTGCAACTCTACAGTGCAAGACCATTCACGATGCAAGTTTTCAGATTCCTAGGCCTAATAGTTCCCAAATTATGGAAATCTTGACAACTATAATTATTGCCACGACCATTTAATCGTCCTAGGGCAGAATTTTTACAAAATCAAACTGTAGTGCAACTCTGCAGTGTAAGATTATTCACGATGCAAGTTTTCAGATTCCTAGGCCGAATAGTTTCCGAATTATGGCAATTAAAAGCATTGTCACGCTCATTTAATCCTCCTGGGGGCAGAATAATCACAAGATCCGTTTGTAGTGCAAGACCATTCACTATGCACGTTTTCAGATTCCTAGGCCGAATAGTTTCCGAATTATGACAATTAAAACATTGCCACGACCATTCAATCCTCCTAGGGGCAGAATTGTCACAAAATCCATTCGTAACGCAACTCTACAGTGTACGACCATTCACGATGCAAGTTTTCAGATTCCTAGGCCGAATAGTTTCCGAATTATGACAATTAAAACATTGCCACGACCATTCAATCCTCCTAGGGGCAGAATTGTCACAAAATCCATTCGTAACGCAACTCTGCAATGTAAGGACATTCACGATGCAAGTTTTCAGATTCCTAGGACTAGTAGTTTCCGAATTGTGGCAATTAAAAGCTTTGTCACGCCCTTTTAATCGTCCTATTCCAAGCCACATAGTTTCCTTATTATGGCAATTAAAAACATTGCCACGCTCGTTTAATCCTCCTGGGGACAGAATCATCACAAAATCCATTTGTAGTGCAAGCCCATACACTATGCAAGTTTTCAGATTCCTAGGCCTAGTAGTTTCCGACCATTACATCCTCCTATGGGCAGAATTTTTACAAAATCCATTTACAGTGCAACTCTGCAATGTAAGGGCATTCACGATGCAAGTTTTCAGATTCCTAGGCCTAATAGTTTCCGAATTAATGCAAGTAAGACCATTGCCACGCCCATTTGGCCCCACTAGGGGCGGAATTTTTACAAAATCCATTTGCAGTGCAACTCTGCAGTGTAAGACCATTCACGATGAAATTTTTCAGATTCCTAGGCCTAATAGTTTCCGACTTATGGCAAGTAAAAGGATTGCCATGCCCGTTTAATCCTCCTGGGGGCAGAATCCATTTATAGTACAAGACCATTCACTATGCAAGTTTTCAGATTCCTAGGCCTAATGGTTTCCGAATTATGACAACTAAAAGCTTTGCCACGCTCATTTAGTCCTCCTAGGGGCGGAATTTTTACAAAATCCATTTGCATTGCAACTCTGCTATGTAAGGACATTCACGATGGAAGTTTTCAGATTCCTAGGACTAGTAGTTTCCGACTTATGGCAAGTAAAAGGATTGCTATGCCCGTTTAATCCTCCTGGGGGCAGAATCGTCACAAAATCCATTTGTAGTGCAAGACCATTCACTATGCAAATGTTTAGATTCCTAGACATAATAGTTTCCAAATTATGGAAATTTTGACAATTATAGTTATTGCCACGACCATTTAATCGTCCTAGGAGCAGAATTTTCACAAAATCTAACTGTAGTGCAACTCTGCAGTGTAAGACTATTCACGATGCAAGTTTTGAGATTCCTAGGCCGATTAGTTTCCGAATTATGACAACTAAAACATTGCCACGACCATTTAATCCTCCTAGGGGCAGAATTGTCACAAAATCCATTTGTAACGCAACTCTGCAGTGTAAGACGAATCACGATGCAAGTTTTCTGATTCCTAGGCCTAATAGTTTCCGAATTATGGAAATTTTGACAATTATAGTTATTGCCAAGATCATTTAATCGTCCTAGGGGCAGAATTTTTACAAAATCCATTCTAGTGCAAGACCATTCTCTATGCAAGTTTTCAGATTCCTAGGCCTAATAGTTTCCGAATTATGGCAAGTAAAATCATTGCCACGCCCATTTAGTCCTCCTAGGGGCGGCATTTTTCCAAAATTCATTTGCAGTGCAACTCTGCAGTGCAAGACCATTCACTATGCAAGTTTTCAGATTCCTAGGCCTAATAGTTTCCGAATTATGGCAAGTAAACGCATTGCCACGCCCATTTAGTCCTCCTAGGGGCGGAATTTGTACGAAATCCATTTGCAGTGCAACTCTGCAATGTAAGGACATTCACGATGCAAGTTTTCAGATTCCTAGGACTAGTAGTTTCCGACTTATGGCAAGTAAAAGGATTGCTATGCTCGTTTAATCCTCCTGGGAGCAGAATCGTCACAAAATCCATTTGTTGTGCAAGGCCATTCAATATGCAAGTTTTCAGATTCCTAGGCCTAAAGGTTTCCGAATTATGGCAAGTAAAAGCATTGCCACGCCCATTTAGTCCTCCTAGGGGCGGCATTTTTACAAAATTCATTTGCAGCGGAACTCTGCAGTGCAAGACCATTCACTATGCAAGTTTTTAGATTCCTAGGCATAATAGTTCCCAAATTATGGAAATCTTGACAATTATAATTATTGGCACGACCACTTAATCGTCCTAGGGCAGAATTTTTACAAAATCAAACTGTAGTGCAACTCTGCAGTGTAAGATTATTCACGATGCAAGTTTTCAGATTCCTAGGCCGAATAGTTTCCGAATTATGGCAATTAAAAGCATTGTCACGTTCATTTAATCCTCCTGGGGGCAGAATAATCACAAGATCCATTTGTAGTGCAAGACCATTCACTATGCACGTTTTCAGATTCCTAGGCCTAGTAGTTTCCGACCATTTCATCCTCCTAGGGGCAGAATTTTCACAAAATCCATTTGTAGTGCAACTCTACAGTGTACGACCATTCACGATGCAAGTTTTCAGATTCCTAGGCCGAATAGTTTCCGAATTATGACAATTAAAACATTGCCACGACCATTCAATCCTCCTAGGGGCAGAATTGTCACAAAATCCATTCGTAACGCAACTCTGCAATGTAAGGACATTCACGATGCAAGTTTTCAGATTCCTAGGACTAGTAGTTTCCGAATTGTGGCAATTAAAAGCTTTGTCACGCCCTTTTAATCGTCCTATTCCAAGCCACATAGTTTCCTTATTATGGCAATTAAAAACATTGCCACGCTCGTTTAATCCTCCTGGGGACAGAATCATCACAAAATCCATTTGTAGTGCAAGCCCATTCACTATGCAAGTTTTCAGATTCCTAGGCCTAGTAGTTTCCGACCATTACATCCTCCTAGGGGCAGAATTTTCACAAAATCCATTTGTAGTGCAACTCTACAGTGTACGACCATTCACGATGCAAGTTTTGAGATTCCTAGGCCGAATAGTTTCCGAATTATGACAACTAAAACATTGCCACGACCATTTAATCCTCCTAGGGGCAGAATTGTCACAAAATCCATTTGTAACGCAACTCTGCAGTGTAAGACGAATCACGATGCAAGTTTTCAGATTCCTAGACCTAATAGTTTCCGAATTATGGAAATTTTGACAATTATAGTTATTGCCAAGATCATTTAATCGTCCTAGGGGCAGAATTTTTACAAAATCCATTCTAGTGCAAGACCATTCTCTATGCAAGTTTTCAGATTCCTAGGCCTAATAGTTTCCGAATTATGGCAAGTAAAATCATTGCCACGCCCATTTAGTCCCCCTAGGGCCGGAATTTTTACGAAATCCATTTACAGTGCAACTCTGCAGTGTAAGACCATTCACGATGCAAGTTTTCAGATTCCAAGGCCTAATAGTTTCCGAATTATGGCAATTAAAAGCATTGCCACGACCATTTAATCCTCCTGGGAGCAGAATCGTCACAAAATCCATTTGTAGTGCAAGACCATTCACTACGCAAGTTTTCAGATTCCTAGGCCTAATAGTTTCCGAATTATGGCAAGTAAAAGCATTGCCACGCCCATTTAGTCCTCCTAGGGGCAGAATTTTTACAAAATCCATTTACAGTGCAACTCTGCAATGTAAGGGCATTCACGATGCAAGTTTTCAGATTCCTAGGCCTAATAGTTTCCAAATTATGGAAATTTTGACAATTATAGTTATTGCCACGACCATTTAATCGTCCTAGGAGCAGAATTTTCACAAAATCTAACTGTAGTGCAACTCTGCAGTGTAAGACTATTCACGATGCAAGTTTTGAGATTCCTAGGCCGATTAGTTTCCGAATTATGACAACTAAAACATTGCCACGACCATTTAATCCTCCTAGGGGCAGAATTGTCACAAAATCCATTTGTAACGCAACTCTGCAGTGTAAGACGAATCACGATGCAAGTTTTCTGATTCCTAGGCCTAATAGTTTCCGAATTATGGAAATTTTGACAATTATAGTTATTGCCAAGATCATTTAATCGTCCTAGGGGCAGAATTTTTACAAAATCCATTCTAGTGCAAGACCATTCTCTATGCAAGTTTTCAGATTCCTAGGCCTAATAGTTTCCGAATTATGGCAAGTAAAATCATTGCCACGCCCATGTAGTCCCCCTAGGGCCGGAATTTTTACGAAATCCATTTACAGTGCAACTCTGCAGTGTAAGACCAATCACGATGCAAGTTTTCAGATTCCAAGGCCTAATAGTTTCCGAATTATGGCAATTAAAAGCATTGCCACGACCATTTAATCCTCCTGGGAGCAGAATCGTCACAAAATTCATTTGTAGTGCAAGAACATTGACTATGCAAGTTTTCAGATTCCTAGGCCTAATAGTTTCCGAATTATGGCAAGTAAAAGCATTGCCACGCCCATTTAGTCCTCCTAGGGGCGGCATTTTTACAAAATCCATTTGCAGTGCAACTCTGCAGTGTAAGACCATTCACGATGCAAGTTTTCATATTCCAACGCCTAATAGTTTCCGAATTATGGCAATTAAAAGCATTGCAACGATCATTTAATCCTCCTGGGAGCAGAATCGTCACAAAATCCATTTGTAGTGCAAGACCATTGACTATGCAAGTTTTCAGATTCCTAGGCCTAATAGTTTCCGAATTATGGCAAGTAAAAGCATTGCCACGCCCATTTAGTCCCCCTAGGGCCGGAATTTTTACGAAATCCATTTACAGTGCAACTCTGCAGTGTAAGACCATTCACGATGCAAGTTTTCAGATTCCAAGGCCTAATAGTTTCCGAATTATGGCAAGTAAAATCATTGCCACGACCATTTAATCCTCCTGGGAGGAGAATCGTCACAAAATCCATTTGTAGTGCAAGACCATTGACTATGCAAGTTTTCAGATTCCTAGGCCTAATAGTTTCCGAATTATGGCAAGTAAAAGCATTGCCACGCCCATTTAATCCTCCTAGGGGCGGAATTTTTACAAAGTCCATTTGCAGTGCAACTCTGCAATGTAAGGACATTCACGATGCAAGTTTTCAGATTCCTAGGACTAGTAGTTTCCGACTTATGGCAAGTAAAAGGATTGCTATGCCCGTTTAATCCTCCTGGGGGCAGAATCGTCACAAAATCCATTTGTAATGCAAGACCATTCACTATGCAAGTTTTTAGATTCCTAGGCATAATAGTTCCCAAATTATGGAAATTTTGACAATTATAATTAGTGCCACGACCATTTAATCGTCCTAGGGGCAGAATTTTTACAAAATCTAACTGTAGTGCAACTCTGCAGTGTAAGACTATTCACGAAGCAAGTTTTCAGATTTCTAGGCCGAATAGTTTCCGAATTATGGCAATTAAAAGCATTGCCACGACCATTTAATCCTCCTAGGGACAGAATTGTCACAAAATCCATTTGTAACGCAACTCTGCAGTGTAACACCATTCACGATGCAAGTTTTCAGATTTCTAGGCCGAATGACAAAGTGCTTACTGTACAAATTCTTGATGAGCATTTAACTAAGCATGCTGACATGCTAATGAGTTGTCTATCTGCTGAATTGCGAGTTTTTCGTGGAGAGATTACTGAGAAAATTACACAGATTGAAACTAGTGTTTCCTTGCGTCTTAATGATCTTGACAGATCTCTTAACGATTTGCAGAAGCAGATTGTGGATGTTGAATTGCGACAAAAACCTTTTGAGGATTTCAGTATTAATGATTCTAATATTAAAAAAGAGTTGGATTGTCTTCGACATCGATGTGACTTGTTCGAGCGACGTGAGATTGCTGCGGATGCTGTACTTACGGGTGTTCCTCGGCTTAAGGATGAAAAACTAAACGAAATTTTTGATAAATTATGCCAAACTGTTGGATGCCGAACTTCGGTGCTTACTTCAATTTTTCGTCCCCGGAGCAAAACCAAGAATGTGGATATGAATATAACTATTAAATTCAGTTCTGTGCCTATGAGGAACGATTTACTACATTCAGTAGGCGAATTCTGTAGAAGGGAGAAGCGACAACTTTGTTTGATGGATGTTGGCATGGAATCGAATAGTAAAATATACTTAAATGAAAGTTTGACAACTATTTGTCGTCAAATTCTGCACAGTGCCGTAAAATTAAAGCATTGTGGCAAGCTGTATGCAGTCTCAACGAGGTATGGATCTGTGGCTATCAAAACTAAGAAAGACAGTAGTTGGAATGTAGTACGTGAGTTAGGAGCCCTGCAGTCTACAGCACAAGTGACCAGGATGTAATGATTATAATTGAATCTTTTTTTTATCCATTTGAATTGTGATCGATAATCAGTAACAAACTTATTAGATTTATATTTCTCGCTATCTAAATTCATTATATACTTTTGTATATTGAAATACTGTACTTTAATTCAAAATTTTTCGATCGATAATCATTAATAAACTTATTAGATTTATGTTCTCGCTATCTAAATTCATTATATCCTTTTGAAATACTGTACTTTAATTCAATATTTTTCTATGATAAGCTACAAAAATCTACTACTTACTTTACTAAATCTTTTCTTTTTATACTTTCATTCTAGCCTTAGGGCTTATCTATCTGTGAGCGATGTGTGGCTTGTTGCCTTTGTTAAATGCGTATGCTTCCTTGCACTGTGGTATATAGTGGTGTCTTTTATTAGGCGTTGTGACTCAGCCGTTGTCTGTGATGTCTGGTAATTCTAGCTCTGAGGACTCGGTATACCCTATGGTACGTGTATTTGGCAAGCAAGCAAATGGCTTGAAGATTTGTCATATCAATGCCCAAAGCTTAACAAATAAGGTTGATGAATTTAGACTAATCTTTAAACACTCAGGTATTGATATAATTTGTGTCTCTGAAACTTGGTTCTTTGCGGCACAACCAGATGAATTGCTCCGATTACATGGTTATCGCTTATTTAGGTCGGACAGAGTGAGGCATGCAGGTGGGGTTGCGATTTATTTAAGGGATGACATTTGTTGTAAATTAAGGATAAGATCGCCTCCAGACTGAAGAATTTCATCTGAAGTTGGAAAGATGCTGCTGGGCTGCGTATATCGGCCCAATAATCGGGTGAGCATTGACCTTCTAATTGAAACCATCAATAGTGTGGCAATATCCTATCAAAATGTTATTGTAGTTGGTGATTTAAATAGTGATTTATTACTTGACCAAAGCCTTCGGAACTTATGTCAAGTGTTGCATTATATCCGGTTAATGTTACGATGCCAACTCATTTTACTACTACTAGTGAAACTCTACTTGATGTATTTTTCGTAAATGAAAGGAGTAAAATATTATTTTACAACCAAATCTCTGCGCCTCAGTTTTCCCATCATGATTTGCTGTTCCTTACCTTTAATTTTCCACTGAAATACTGTACTCAGCGTTTTACTTATCGTAGTTTTAAAAATATTGACTATTCTGCTCTCTTGGCGGACGTTGGGAAAGTTGATTGGAATGTTGTTTATAGGATGGCAGAGGTGAATGATCAATTAGAGTTTTTTAATAATGAGGTTATCTTACTTTTTAATAAGCATGTGCCTGAAAAAACGAAGTTATTGTATAAACCTGATAAGCCTTGGTTCACTAACTAAATCAAAAAATTGATGCAACGCCGTGACTCTGCTTTTAAGCGGTGGAAGCGTTTCAGACTTGCCGGGCTTTTCTTGGAGTTTGTTAAGCTCAAGAGAGAGGTTATCAAAGCTGTTAGAATGGGAAAACGTCGGTATTATACTAATTTTTTCACTTCGGCAACTGAACCTAAGCAGACCTGGAGTCAATTACGTTCAGTTGGTTTAATAAAAAATGTTGCATCGTCGTCTAACAGTATAGATTTTGATTGTGATGAGCTTAATGAGCGCTTTGTAAACATCGGTACTACGCGGGTTACCACCAACAACTATTTAAACCAAATAATTGTCCCCTCCATACTGCAAGATTTTATTTTAGATGCGTAGATCGTTATGAAGTTCTAAAGAGTTTATTGACCGTTAAATCGAGTGCAGTCGGACTTGATGGTATAAATCCGGTTTTCTTGAAGCTGTTGCTACCAAGGTTGCTACCAATTATCACGCACATTTACAATACCATTATAACCACTTCTGTTTTTCCCATCGCGTGGAAAACTGCTAAGGTTATACCCATTCCTAAATCAGATAATGATTTTAGACCAATATCGATACTTCCGTTTCTGTCTAAGGCCTTTGAAGGAGTATTACGTGTTCAAATCTCTGAGTTTTGTAAGGAACATCGATTAATTTCTGAATTCCAATCTGGTTTTAGGGCTGGACATGGTTGTATAACTGCCTTGTGTGATGTTGTGGAGCAAGTTAGAGCCAATGTTGATGAAGGTCGTCTAACATTTCTCGTGTCACTTGATCATTCCAAGGCCTTCGACTCGGTTGACCATGAGATTCTGGTATCGAAGTTGTCGAATATTTTTGGGTTTTCGCTGTCTGCTACGAAACTTATGAAGTCATATCTGTTAAGTCGTAAGCAAAAGGTATGTAATAAAGGGGCTATGTCACTACCTTTAACCTTGACTCGTGGTGTTCCACAAGGTTCAGTCTTGGGTCCCTTGCTATTCACTTTATACATAAACGACTTACCTGGTGTACTTTCTTATTGTAAAGTTCACTTATATGCTGACGATGTACAATTAATTACTTCGTCCTCTATTGACTCTGTTCGATCTTATGTATATAATTTAAATATTGAGTTGGATCGGGTTAACCTGTGGGCGCTTAATAATGGTTTGTGCCTTAATCCTAGGAAGACTAAATGTTTGCTTATTCATAGAAGAGGTTTTGATTTGTCCTCACTGCCTACGTTAAGACTAAATGGAAGTTCTGTGGAATATGTTAAGAAGGCAAATAATCTGGGTGTACTCCTTAATAATGTGTTTACGTGGAATGATCATATAAATAGAGTTATTGGGATCACTTATGCAAAACTGCGGGTGCTTTGGTGTGTACATTTTTATACACCGTACAAGATTCGGTTTCTCCTTGCCAAGGTGTATTTGATGCCGTCGTTGTTGTATGGCTGTGAATTATTTGCGTACTATGATTTATTATGTAGACGTAAACTAAATACGATGTTTAATAATATTGTGAGATACATTTTTGGGTTGAAACGGGTAGACAGTGTATCAACACAAAACAGATTGGTATATGGTGTCTCCTTCAATAACTTACTTGTGTGCCGCGTTTTAATCTTTCTGCATAAGTTACTTAAGTCCGGTGAGCCGTCATACTTGTATCAAAGGCTAACTTTTACCCAGTCCAACCGAAATCGTAATATTGTACCATTTCGGTATTCCTGTTTGGCTTCGGAGCGTCAATTTTTTATTTTTTCTGTTAGGCTTTGGAACACTCTGCCTATTTATATACAAAAAGCTACTAGCTCGCCGCAGTTCAAGAGGCTTATTTTGAAATACCTTTCTTCTGCTCCTGCACATTGCTACAGATAGTTATTTTTCTTTTTTCTTTTCTTTCTTTATCTCTCTAATGCCTTCCCCTGCCTAGCTTAAATCCACTTTTCTAACTTTATTATTTATTTTTAGTATCTCTTTGTTATTTTAGTTATTATTTTTTATTAGCATTTCTTTGCTGAAATTATAGATTATATGTATATCTTAAGTTGCATTGTAATGAATTATGCTGATTGTAAGACATAAGTCTTGTAGTATAATGGTAAATACATAAATAAATAAATAAATATATAAATAAATAGTTTCCGAATTATGACAATTAAAACATTGCCACGACCATTTACCCCTCCTAGGGGCAGAATTGTCACAAAATCCATTTGTAACGCAACTCTGCAGTGTAACACCATTCAAGATGCAAGTTTTCAGATTCCTATGCCAAATAGTTTCCGAATTATGGAAATTTTGACAATTATAGTTATTGCCAAGACCATTTAATCGTCCTAGGAGCAGAATTTTTATAAAATCCATTCTAGTGCAAGACCATTCACTATGCAAGTTTTCAGATTCCTAGGCCTAATAGTTTCCGAATTATGGCAAGTAAAATCATTGCCACGCCCATTTAGTCCTCCTAGGGGCGGAATTTTTACAAAATCCATTTACAGTGCAACTCTGCAGTGTAAGACCATTCACGATGCAAGTTTTCAGATTCCAAGGCCTAATAGTTTCCGAATTATGGCAATTAAAAGCATTGCCACGACCATTTAATCCTCCTGGGAGCAGAATCGTCACAAAATCCATTTGTTGTGCAAGACCATTCACTATGCAAGTTTCAGACTCCTAGGCCTAATAGTTTCCGAATTATGGCAAGTAAAAGCATTGCCACGCCCATTTAGTCCTCCTAGGGGCGGCATTTTTACAAAATCCATTTGCAGTGCAACTCTGCAGTGCAAGACCATTTACGATGCAACTTTTCAGAATCCAAGGCCTAATAGTTTCCGAATTATGGCAATTAAAAGCATTGCAACGACCATTTAATCCTCCTGGGAGCAGAATCCTCACAAAATCCATTTGTAGTTCAAGACCATTCAATATGCATGTTTTCAGATTCCTAGGCCTAATAGTTTCCGAATTATGGCAAGTAAAAGCAGTGCCACGCCCATTTAGTCCTCCTAGGGGCGGAATTTTTACAAAATCCATTTGCAGTGCAACTCTGCTATGTAAGGACATTCACGATGGAAGTTTTCAGATTCCTAGGACTAGTAGTTTCCGACTTATGGCAAGTAAAAGGATTGCTATGCCCGTTTAATCCTCCTGGGGGCAGAATCGTCACAAAATCCATTTGTAGTACAAGGCCATTCACTATGCAAATGTTTAGATTCCTAGACATAATAGTTCCCAAATTATGGAAATTTTGACAATTATAATTATTGCCACGACCATTTAATCGTCCTAGGGGCAGAATTTTTACAAAATCTAACTGTAGTGCAGCTCTGCAGTGTAACACCATTCACGATGCAAGTTTTCAGATTCCTATGCCAAATAGTTTTGAATTATGGAAATTTTGACAATTATAGTTATTGCCACGACCATTTAATCGTCCTAGGAGCAGAATTTTTACAAAATCCATTCTAATGCAAGACCATTCACTATGCAAGTTTTCAGATTCTTAGGCCTAATAGTTTCCGAATTATGGCAAGTAAAATCATTGCCACGCCCATTTAGTCCTCCTAGGGGCGGCATTTTTACAAAATTCATTTGCAGTGCAACTCTGCAGTGCAAGACCATTCACTATGCAAGTTTTCAGATTCCTAGGCCTAATAGTTTCCGAATTATGGCAAGTAAACGCATTGCCACGCCCATTTAGTCCTCCTAGGGGCGGAATTTTTACGAAATCCATTTGCAGGGCAACTCTGCAATGTAAGGACATTCACGATGCAAGTTTTCAGATTCCTAGGACTAGTAGTTTCCGACTTATGGCAAGTAAAAGGATTGCTATGCTCGTTTAATCCTCCTGGGAGCAGAATTGTCACAAAATCCATTTGTTGTGCAAGGCCATTCAATATGCAAGTTTTCAGATTCCTAGGCCTAAAGGTTTCCGAATTATGGCAAGTAAAAGCATTGCCACGCCCATTTAGTCCTCCTAGGGGCGGCATTTTTACAAAATTCATTTGCAGCGGAACTCTGCAGTGCAAGACCATTCACTATGCAAGTTTTTAGATTCCTAGGCATAATAGTTCCCAAATTATGGAAATCTTGACAATTATAATTATTGCCACGACCATTTAATCGTCCTAGGGCAGAATTTTTACAAAATCAAACTGTAGTGCAACTCTGCAGTGTAAGATTATTCACGATGCAAGTTTTCAGATTCCTAGGCCGAATAGTTTCCGAATTATGGCAATTAAAAGCATTGTCACGCTCATTTAATCCTCCTGGGGGCAGAATAATCACAAGATCCATTTGTAGTGCAAGACCATTCACTATGCAAGTTTTCAGATTCCTAGGCCTAATAGTTTCCGAATTATGGCAAGTAAAATCATTGCCACGCCCATTTAGTCCTCCTAGGGGCGGAATTTTTACAAAATCCATTTACAGTGCAACTCTGCAGTGTAAGACCATTCACGATGCAAGTTTTCAGATTCCAAGGCCTAATAGTTTCCGAATTATGGCAATTAAAAGCATTGCCACGACCATTTAATCCTCCTGGGAGCAGAATCGTCACAAAATCCATTTGTTGTGCAAGACCATTCACTATGCAAGTTTCAGACTCCTAGGCCTAATAGTTTCCGAATTATGGCAAGTAAAAGCATTGCCACGCCCATTTAGTCCTCCTAGGGGCGGCATTTTTACAAAATCCATTTGCAGTGCAACTCTGCAGTGCAAGACCATTTACGATGCAACTTTTCAGAATCCAAGGCCTAATAGTTTCCGAATTATGGCAATTAAAAGCATTGCAACGACCATTTAATCCTCCTGGGAGCAGAATCCTCACAAAATCCATTTGTAGTTCAAGACCATTCAATATGCATGTTTTCAGATTCCTAGGCCTAATAGTTTCCGAATTATGGCAAGTAAAAGCAGTGCCACGCCCATTTAGTCCTCCTAGGGGCGGAATTTTTACAAAATCCATTTGCAGTGCAACTCTGCAATGTAAGGACATTCACGATGGAAGTTTTCAGATTCCTAGGACTAGTAGTTTCCGACTTATGGCAAGTAAAAGGATTGCTATGCCCGTTTAATCCTCCTGGGGGCAGAATCGTCACAAAATCCATTTGTAGTACAAGGCCATTCACTATGCAAATGTTTAGATTCCTAGACATAATAGTTCCCAAATTATGGAAATTTTGACAGTTATAATTATTGCCACGACCATTTAATCGTCCTAGGGGCAGAATTTTTACAAAATCTAACTGTAGTGCAGCTCTGCAGTGTAACACCATTCACGATGCAAGTTTTCAGATTCCTATGCCAAATAGTTTTGAATTATGGAAATTTTGACAATTATAGTTATTGCCACGACCATTTAATCGTCCTAGGAGCAGAATTTTTACAAAATCCATTCTAATGCAAGACCATTCACTATGCAAGTTTTCAGATTCTTAGGCCTAATAGTTTCCGAATTATGGCAAGTAAAATCATTGCCACGCCCATTTAGTCCTCCTAGGGGCGGCATTTTTACAAAATTCATTTGCAGTGCAACTCTGCAGTGCAAGACCATTCACTATGCAAGTTTTCAGATTCCTAGGCCTAATAGTTTCCGAATTATGGCAAGTAAACGCATTGCCACGCCCATTTAGTCCTCCTAGGGGCGGAATTTTTACGAAATCCATTTGCAGGGCAACTCTGCAATGTAAGGACATTCACGATGCAAGTTTTCAGATTCCTAGGACTAGTAGTTTCCGACTTATGGCAAGTAAAAGGATTGCTATGCTCGTTTAATCCTCCTGGGAGCAGAATTGTCACAAAATCCATTTGTTGTGCAAGGCCATTCAATATGCAAGTTTTCAGATTCCTAGGCCTAAAGGTTTCCGAATTATGGCAAGTAAAAGCATTGCCACGCCCATTTAGTCCTCCTAGGGGCGGCATTTTTACAAAATTCATTTGCAGCGGAACTCTGCAGTGCAAGACCATTCACTATGCAAGTTTTTAGATTCCTAGGCATAATAGTTCCCAAATTATGGAAATCTTGACAATTATAATTATTGCCACGACCATTTAATCGTCCTAGGGCAGAATTTTTACAAAATCAAACTGTAGTGCAACTCTGCAGTGTAAGATTATTCACGATGCAAGTTTTCAGATTCCTAGGCCGAATAGTTTCCGAATTATGGCAATTAAAAGCATTGTCACGCTCATTTAATCCTCCTGGGGGCAGAATAATCACAAGATCCATTTGTAGTGCAAGACCATTCACTATGCACGTTTTCAGATTCCTAGGCCTAGTAGTTTCCGAATTATGGCAACTAAAAGCATTGCCACGCTCATTTAGTCCTCCTAGGGGCGGAATTTTTACAAAATCCATTTGCAGTGCAACTCTGCAGTGTAAGACCATTCACGATGCAACTTTTCAGATTCCTAGGCCTAATAGTTTCCGACTTATGGCAAGTAAAAGGATTGCCATGCCCGTTTAATCCTCCTGGGGACAGAATAATCACAAGATCCATTTATAGTACAAGACCATTCACTATGCAAGTTTTCAGATTCCTAGGCCTAATAGTTTCCGAATTATGGCAACTAAAAGCATTGCCACGCTCATTTAGTCTTCCTAGGGGCGGAATTTTTACGAAATCCATTTGCAGTGCAACTCTGCAATGTAAGGACATTCACGATGCAAGTTTTCAGATTCCTAGGACTAGTAGTTTCCGACTTATGGCAAGTAAAAGGATTGCTATGCTCGTTTAATCCTCCTGGGAGCAGAATTGTCACAAAATCCATTTGTTGTGCAAGGCCATTCAATATGCAAGTTTTCAGATTCCTAGGCCTAAAGGTTTCCGAATTATGGCAAGTAAAAGCATTGCCACGCCCATTTAGTCCTCCTAGGGGCGGCATTTTTACAAAATTCATTTGCAGCGGAACTCTGCAGTGCAAGACCATTCACTATGCAAGTTTTTAGATTCCTAGGCATAATAGTTCCCAAATTATGGAAATCTTGACAATTATAATTATTGCCACGACCATTTAATCGTCCTAGGGCAGAATTTTTACAAAATCAAACTGTAGTGCAACTCTGCAGTGTAAGATTATTCACGATGCAAGTTTTCAGATTCCTAGGCCGAATAGTTTCCGAATTATGGCAATTAAAAGCATTGTCACGCTCATTTAATCCTCCTGGGGCAGAATAATCACAAGATCCATTTGTAGTGCAAGACCATTCACTATGCACGTTTTCAGATTCCTAGGCCTAGTAGTTTCCGAATTATGGCAACTAAAAGCCTTGCCACGCTCATTTAGTCCTCCTAGGGGCGGAATTTTTACAAAATCCATTTGCAGTGCAACTCTGCAGTGTAAGACCATTCACGATGCAACTTTTCAGATTCCTAGGCCTAATAGTTTCCGACTTATGGCAAGTAAAAGGATTGCCATGCCCGTTTAATCCTCCTGGGGACAGAATCATCACAAAATCCATTTATAGTACAAGACCATTCACTATGCAAGTTTTCAGATTCCTAGGCCTAATAGTTTCCGAATTATGGCGACTAAAAGCATTGCCACGCTCATTTAGTCCTCCTAGGGGCGGAATTTTTACAAAATCCATTTACATTGCAACTCTGCAATGTAAGGACATTCACGTTGCACGTTTTCAGATTCCTAGGCCGAATAGTTTCCGAATTATGACAATCAAAACATTGCCACGACCATTTAATCCTCCTAGGAGTAGAATTGTCACAAAAATCCATTTGTAGTGCAAGACCATTCACTATGCACGTTTTCAGATTCCTAGGCCTAGTAGTTTCCCACCATTTCATCCTCCTAGGGGCAGAATTTTCACAAAATCCATTTGTAGTGCAACTCTACAGTGTACGACCATTCACGATGCAAGTTTTCAGATTCCTAGGCCGAATAGTTTCCGAATTATGACAATTAAAACATTGGCATGACCATTCAATCCTCCTAGGGGCAGAATTGTCACAAAATCCATTTGTAACGCAACTCTGCAATGTAAGGACATTCACGGTGCAAGTTTTCAGATTTCTAGGACTAGTATTTTCCGAATTGTGGCAATTAAAAGCTGTGTCACGCCCTTTTAATCGTCCTATTCCAAGCCACATAGTTTCCTTATTATGGCAATTAAAAACATTGCCACGCTCGTTTAATCCTCCTGGGGACAGAATCATCACAAAATCCATTTGTAGTGCAAGCCCATTCACTATGCAAGTTTTCAGATTCCTAGGCCTAGTAGTTTCCGACCATTACATCCTCCTAGGGGCAGAATTTTCACAAAATCCATTTGTAGTGCAACTCTACAGTGTAAGACCATTCACGATGCAAGTTTTCAGATTCCTAGGCCTAATAGTTTCCGAATTATGGCAAGTAAAAGCATTGCCACGCCCATTTAGTCCTCCTAGGGGCGGAATTTTTACAAAATCCATTTGCAGTGCAACTCTGCTATGTAAGGACATTCACGGTGCAAGTTTTCAGATTCCTAGGACTAGTATTTTCCGAATTGTGGCAATTAAAAGCTTTGTCACGCCCTTTTAATCGTCCTATTCCAAGCCACATAGTTTCCTTATTATGGCAATTAAAAACAGTGCCACGCTCGTTTAATCCTCCTGGGGACAGAATCATCACAAAATCCATTTGTAGTGCAAGCCCATTCACTATGCAAGTTTTCAGATTCCTAGGCCTAGTAGTTTCCGACCATTACATCCTCCTAGGGGCAGAATTTTCACAAAATCCATTTGTAGTGCAACTCTACAGTGTAAGACCATTCACGATGCAAGTTTTCAGATTCCTAGGCCTAATAGTTTCCGAATTATGGCAACTAAAAGCATTGCCACGCTCATTTAGTCCCACTAGGGGAGGAATTTTTACAAAATGCATTTGCAGTGCAACTCTGCAGTGTAAGACCATTCACGATGCAAGTTTTCAGATTCCTAGGCCTAATAGTTTCCGACTTATGGCAAGTAAAAGGATTGCCATGGCCGTTTAATCCTCCTGGGGACAGAATCATCACAAAATCCATTTGTAGTGCAAGCCCATTCACTATGCAAGTTTTCAGATTCCTAGGCCTAGTAGTTTCCGAATTATGGCAACTAAAATCATTGCCACGCTCATTTAGTCCTCCTAGGGGCAGAATTTTCACAAAATCCATTTGTAGTGCAACTCTACAGTGTAAGACCATTCACTATGCAAGTTTTCAGATTCCTAGGCCTAATAGTTTCCGAATTATGGCGAGTAAACGCATTGCCACGCCCATTTAGTCCTCCTAGGGGCGGAATTTTTACGAAATCCATTTGCAGTGCAACTCTGCAATGTAAGGACATTCACGATGCAAGTTTTCAGATTCCTAGGACTAGTAGTTTCCGACTTATGGCAAGTAAAAGGATTGCTATGCTCGTTTAATCCTCCTGGGAGCAGAATTGTCACAAAATCCATTTGTTGTGCAAGGCCATTCAATATGCAAGTTTTCAGATTCCTAGGCCTAAAGGTTTCCGAATTATGGCAAGTAAAAGCATTGCCACGCCCATTTAGTCCTCCTAGGGGCGGCATTTTTACAAAATTCATTTGCAGCGGAACTCTGCAGTGCAAGACCATTCACTATGCAAGTTTTTAGATTCCTAGGCATAATAGTTCCCAAATTATGGAAATCTTGACAATTATAATTATTGCCACGACCATTTAATCGTCCTAGGGCAGAATTTTTACAAAATCAAACTGTAGTGCAACTCTGCAGTGTAAGATTATTCACGATGCAAGTTTTCAGATTCCTAGGCCGAATAGTTTCCGAATTATGGCAATTAAAAGCATTGTCACGCTCATTTAATCCTCCTGGGGCAGAATAATCACAAGATCCATTTGTAGTGCAAGACCATTCACTATGCACGTTTTCAGATTCCTAGGCCTAGTAGTTTCCGAATTATGGCAACTAAAAGCATTGCCACGCTCATTTAGTCCTCCTAGGGGCGGAATTTTTACAAAATCCATTTACAGTGCAACTCTGCAATGTAAGGACATTCACGATGCACGTTTGCAGATTCCTAGGCCTAATAGTTTCCAAATTATGGAAATTGTGACAATTATAATTATTGCCACGTCCTAGGGGCAGAAATTTTACAAAATCTAACTGTAGTGCAACTCTGCAGTGTAAGGCTATTCACGATGCAAGTTTTCAGATTCCAAGGCCTAATAGTTTCCGAATGGCAATTAAAAGCATTGCCACGACCATTTAATCCTCCTGGGGACAGAATCATCACAAAATCCATTTGTAGTGCAAGCCCATTCACTATGCAAGTTTTCAGATTCCTAGGCCTAGTAGTTTCCGACCATTACATCCTCCTAGGGGCAGAATTTTCACAAAATCCATTTGCAGTGCAACTCTGCAGTGTAAGACCATTCACGATGCAACTTTTCAGATTCCTAGGCCTAATAGTTTCCGACTTATGGCAAGTAAAAGGATTGCCATGCCCGTTTAATCCTCCTGGGGACAGAATCATCACAAAATCCATTTATAGTACAAGACCATTCACTATGCAAGTTTTCAGATTCCTAGGCCTAATAGTTTCCGAATTATGGCAACTAAAAGCATTGCCACGCTCATTTAGTCCTCCTAGGGGCGGAATTTTTACAAAATCCATTTACAGTGCAACTCTGCAATGTAAGGACATTCACGTTGCACGTTTTCAGATTCCTAGGCCGAATAGTTTCCGAATTATGACAATCAAAACATTGCCACGACCATTTAATCCTCCTAGGAGTAGAATTGTCACAAAAATCCATTTGTAGTGCAAGACCATTCACTATGCACGTTTTCAGATTCCTAGGCCTAGTAGTTTCCCACCATTTCATCCTCCTAGGGGCAGAATTTTCACAAAATCCATTTGTAGTGCAACTCTACAGTGTACGACCATTCACGATGCAAGTTTTCAGATTCCTAGGCCGAATAGTTTCCGAATTATGACAATTAAAACATTGCCATGACCATTCAATCCTCCTAGGGGCAGAATTTTCACAAAATCCATTTGTAACGCAACTCTGCAATGTAAGGACATTCACGATACAAGTTTTCAGATTCCTAGGACTAGTATTTTCCGAATTGTGGCAATTAAAAGCTTTGTCACGCCCTTTTAATCGTCCTATTCCAAGCCACATAGTTTCCTTATTATGGCAATTAAAAACATTGCCACGCTCGTTTAATCCTCCTGGGGACAGAATCATCACAAAATCCATTTGTAGTGCAAGCCCATTCACTATGCAAGTTTTCAGATTCCTAGGCCTAGTAGTTTCCGACCATTACATCCTCCTAGGGGCAGAATTTTCACAAAATCCATTTGTAGTGCAACTCTACAGTGTAAGACCATTCACGATGCAAGTTTTCAGATTCCTAGGCCTAATAGTTTCCGAATTATGGCAACTAAAAGCATTGCCACGCTCATTTAGTCCCACTAGGGGCGGAATTTTTACAAAATGCATTTGCAGTGCAACTCTGCAGTGTAAGACCATTCACGATGCAAGTTTTCAGATTCCTAGGCCTAATAGTTTCCGACTTATGGCAAGACGAAGGATTGCCATGGCCGTTTAATCCTCCTGGGGGCAGAATCGTCACAAAATCCATTTATAGTACAAGACCATTCACTATGCAAGTTTTCAGATTCCTAGGCCTAATAGTTTCCGAATTATGGCAACTAAAATCAATGCCACGCTCATTTAGTCCTCCTAGGGGCAGAATTTTCACAAAATCCATTTGTAGTGCAACTCTACAGTGTAAGACCATTCACGATGCATGTTTTCAGATTCCTAGGCCTAATAGTTTCCGAATTATGGCAACTAAAAGCATTGCCACGCTCATTTAGTCCTCCTAGGGGCGGAATTTTTACAAAATCCATTTACAGTGCAACTCTGCAATGTAAGGACATTCACGATGCACGTTTGCAGATTCCTAGGCCTAATAGTTTCCAAATTATGGAAATTGTGACAATTATAATTATTGCCACGTCCTAGGGGCAGAAATTTTACAAAATCTAACTGTAGTGCAACTCTGCAGTGTAAGGCTATTCACGATGCAAGTTTTCAGATTCCAAGGCCTAATAGTTTCCGAATGGCAATTAAAAGCATTGCCACGACCATTTAATCCTCCTGGGAGCAGAATCATCACAAAATCCATTTGTTGTGCAAGACCATTCACTATGCAAGTTTCAGATTCCTAGGCCTAATAGTTTCCGAATTATGGCAAGTAAAAGCATTGCCACGCCCATTTAGTCCTCCTAGGGGCGGCATTTTTACAAAATCCATTTGCAGTGCAACTCTGCAGTGTAAGACCATTTACGATGCAACTTTTCAGATTCCAAGGCCTAATAGTTTCCGAATTATGGCAATTAAAAGCATTGCAACGACCATTTAATCCTCCTGGGAGCAGAATCCTCACAAAATCCATTTGTAGTGCAAGACCATTCTATATGCAAGTTTTCAGATTCCTAGGCCTAATAGTTTCCGAATTATGGCAAGAAAAAGCATTGCCACGCCCATTTAGTCCTCCTAGGGGCGGAATTTTTACAAAATCCATTTGCAGTGCAACTCTGCTATGTAAGGACATTCACGATGGAAGTTTTCAGAGTCCTAGGACTAGTAGTTTCCGACTTATGGCAAGTAAAAGAATTGCTATGCCCGTTTAATCCTCCTGGGGGCAGAATCGTCACAAAATCCATTTGTAGTGCAAGACCATTCACTATGCAAATGTTTAGATTCCTAGACATAATAGTTTCCAACTTATGGAAATTTTGACAATTATAATTATTGCCACGACCATTTAGTCGTCCTAGGGGCAGAATTTTTACAAAATCTAACTGTAGTGCAACTCTGCAGTGTAACACCATTCACGATGCAAGTTTTCAGATTCCTATGCCAAATAGTTTTGAATTATGGAAATTTTGACAATTATAGTTATTGCCACGACCATTTAATCGTCCTAGGAGCAGAATTTTTACAAAATCCATTCTAGTGCAAGACAATTCACTATGCAAGTTTTCAGATTCTTAGGCCTAATAGTTTCCGAATTATGGCAATTAAAATCATTGCCACGCCCATTTAGTCCTCCTAGGGGCGGCATTTTTCCAAAATTCATTTGCAGTGCAACTCTGCAGTGCAAGACCATTCACTATGCAACTTTTCAGATTCCTAGGCCTAATAGTTTCCGAATTATGGCAAGTAAACGCATTGCCACGCCCATTTAGTCCTCCTAGGGGCGGAATTTTTACGAAATCCATTTGCAGTGCAACTCTGCAATGTAAGGACATTCACGATGCAAGTTTTCAGATTCCTAGGACTAGTAGTTTCCGACTTATGGCAAGTAAAAGGATTGCTATGCTCGTTTAATCCTCCTGGGAGCAGAATCGTCACAAAATCCATTTGTTGTGCAAGGCCATTCAATATGCAAGTTTTCAGATTCCTAGGCCTAAAGGTTTCCGAATTATGGCAAGTAAAAGCATTGCCACGCCCATTTAGTCCTCCTAGGGGCGGCATTTTTACAAAATTCATTTGCAGCGGAACTCTGCAGTGCAAGGCCATTCACTATGCAAGTTTTTAGATTCCTAGGCATAATAGTTCCCAAATTATGGAAATCTTGACAATTATAATTATTGCCACGACCATTTAATCGTCCTAGGGCAGAATTTTTACAAAATCAAACTGTAGTGCAACTCTGCAGTGTAAGATTATTCACGATGCAAGTTTTCAGATTCCTAGGCCGAATAGTTTCCGAATTATGGCAATTAAAAGCATTGTCACGCTCATTTAATCCTCCTGGGGGCAGAATAATCACAAGATCCATTTGTAGTGCAAGACCATTCACTATGCACGTTTTCAGATTCCTAGGCCTAGTAGTTTCCGACCATTTCATCCTCCTAGGGGCAGAATTTTCACAAAATCCATTTGTAGTGCAACTCTACAGTGTACGACCATTCACGATGCAAGTTTTCAGATTCCTAGGCCGAATAGTTTCCGAATTATGACAATTAAAACATTGCCACGACCATTCAATCCTCCTAGGGGCAGAATTGTCACAAAATCCATTTGTAACGCAACTCTGCAATGTAAGGACATTCACGATGCAAGTTTTCAGATTCCTAGGACTAGTAGTTTCCGAATTGTGGCAATTAAAAGCTTTGTCACGCCCTTTTAATCGTCCTATTCCAAGCCACATAGTTTCCTTATTATGGCAATTAAAAACATTGCCACGCTCGTTTAATCCTCCTGGGGACAGAATCATCACAAAATCCATTTGTAGTGCAAGCCCATTCACTATGCAAGTTTTCAGATTCCTAGGCCTAGTAGTTTCCGACCATTACATCCTCCTAGGGGCAGAATTTTTGCACAAAATCCATTTGTAGTGCAACTCTACAGTGTACGACCATTCACGATGCAAGTTTTCAGATTCCGAGGCCTAATAGTTTCCGAATTAATGCAAGTAAGACCATTGCCACGCCCATTTGGCCCCACTAGGGGCGGAATTTTTACAAAATCCATTTGCAGTGCAACTCTGCAGTGTAAGACCATTCACGATGCAACTTTTCAGATTCCTAGGCCTAATAGTTTCCGACTTATGGCAAGTAAAAGGATTGCCATGCCCGTTTAATCCTCCTGGGGGCAGAATCGTCACAAAATCCATTTATAGTACAAGACCAATCACTATGCAAGTTTTCAGATTCCTAGGCCTAATAGTTTCCGAATTATGGCAACTAAAAGCATTGCCACGCTCATTTAGTCCTCCTAGAGGCGGAATTTTTACAAAATCCATTTGCAGTGCAACTCTGCAGTGTAAGACCATTCACGATGCAACTTTTCAGATTCCTAGGCCTAATAGTTTCCGACTTATGGCAAGTAAAAGGATTGCCATGCCCGTTTAATCCTCCTGGGGGCAGAATCGTCACAAAATCCATTTATAGTACAAGACCATTCACTATGCAAGTTTTCAGATTCCTAGGCCGAATAGTTTCCGAATTATGACAATCAAAACATTGCCACGACCATTTAATCCTCCTAGGGGCAGAATTGTCACAAAATCCATTTGTAGTGCAAGACCATTCACTATGCACGTTTTCAGATTCCTAGGCCTAGTAGTTTCCCACCATTTCATCCTCCTAGGGGCAGAATTTTCACAAAATCCATTTGTAGTGCAACTCTACAGTGTACGACCATTCACGATGCAAGTTTTCAGATTCCTAGGCCGAATAGTTTCCGAATTATGACAATCAAAACATTGCCACGACCATTTAATCCTCCTAGGGGCAGAATCATCACAAAATCCATTTGTAGTGCAAGCCCATTCACTATGCAAGTTTTCAGATTCCTAGGCCTAGTAGTTTCCGACCATTATATCCTCCTAGGGGCAGAATTTTCACAAAATCCATTTGTAGTGCAAGACCATTCACTATGCACGTTTTCAGATTCCTAGGCCTAGTAGTTTCCCACCATTTCATCCTCCTAGGGGCAGAATTTTCACAAAATCCATTTGTAGTGCAACTCTACAGTGCAAGACCATTCACGATGCAAGTTTTCAGATTCCTAGGCCTAATAGTTCCCAAATTATGGAAATCTTGACAATTATAATTATTGCCACGACCATTTAATCGTCCTAGGGCAGAATTTTTACAAAATCAAACTGTAGTGCAACTCTGCAGTGTAAGATTATTCACGATGCAAGTTTTCAGATTCCTAGGCCGAATAGTTTCCGAATTATGGCAATTAAAAGCATTGTCACGCTCATTTAATCCTCCTGGGGGCAGAATAATCACAAGATCCGTTTGTAGTGCAAGACCATTCACTATGCACGTTTTCAGATTCCTAGGCCTAGTAGTTTCCGACCATTTCATCCTCCTAGGGGCAGAATTTTCACAAAATCCATTTGTAGTGCAACTCTACAGTGTACGACCATTCACGATGCAAGTTTTCAGATTCCTAGGCCTAATAGTTTCCGAATTAATGCAAGTAAGACCATTGCCACGCCCATTTGGCCCCACTAGGGGCGGAATTTTTACAAAATCCATTTGCAGTGCAACTCTGCAGTGTAAGACCATTCACGATGAAATTTTTCAGATTCCTAGGCCTAATAGTTTCCGACTTATGGCAAGTAAAAGGATTGCCATGCCCGTTTAATCCTCCTGGGGGCAGAATCCATTTATAGTACAAGACCATTCACTATGCAAGTTTTCAGATTCCTAGGCCTAATGGTTTCCGAATTATGAAAACTAAAAGCTTTGCCACGCTCATTTAGTCCTCCTAGGGGCGGAATTTTTACAAAATCCATTTGCAGTGCAACTCTGCTATGTAAGGACATTCACGATGGAAGTTTTCAGATTCCTAGGACTAGTAGTTTCCGACTTATGGCAAGTAAAAGGATTGCTATGCCCGTTTAATCCTCCTGGGGGCAGAATCGTCACAAAATCCATTTGTAGTGCAAGACCATTCACTATGCAAATGTTTAGATTCCTAGACATAATAGTTTCCAAATTATGGAAATTTTGACAATTATAGTTATTGCCACGACCATTTAATCGTCCTAGGAGCAGAATTTTTACAAAATCCATTCTAGTGCAAGACCATTCACTATGCAAGTTTTCAGATTCTTAGGCCTAATAGTTTCCGAATTATGGCAAGTAAAATCATTGCCACGCCCATTTAGTCCTCCTAGGGGCGGCATTTTTCCAAAATTCATTTGCAGTGCAACTCTGCAGTGCAAGACCATTCACTATGCAAGTTTTCAGATTCCTAGGCCTAATAGTTTCCGAATTATGGCAAGTAAACGCATTGCCACGCCCATTTAGTCCTCCTAGGGGCGGAATTTGTACGAAATCCATTTGCAGTGCAACTCTGCAATGTAAGGACATTCACGATGCAAGTTTTCAGATTCCTAGGACTAGTAGTTTCCGACTTATGGCAAGTAAAAGGATTGCTATGCTCGTTTAATCCTCCTGGGAGCAGAATCGTCACAAAATCCATTTGTTGTGCAAGGCCATTCAATATGCAAGTTTTCAGATTCCTAGGCCTAAAGGTTTCCGAATTATGGCAAGTAAAAGCATTGCCACGCCCATTTAGTCCTCCTAGGGGCGGCATTTTTACAAAATTCATTTGCAGCGGAACTCTGCAGTGCAAGACCATTCACTATGCAAGTTTTTAGATTCCTAGGCATAATAGTTCCCAAATTATGGAAATCTTGACAATTATAATTATTGGCACGACCACTTAATCGTCCTAGGGCAGAATTTTTACAAAATCAAACTGTAGTGCAACTCTGCAGTGTAAGATTATTCACGATGCAAGTTTTCAGATTCCTAGGCCGAATAGTTTCCGAATTATGGCAATTAAAAGCATTGTCACGTTCATTTAATCCTCCTGGGGGCAGAATAATCACAAGATCCATTTGTAGTGCAAGACCATTCACTATGCACGTTTTCAGATTCCTAGGCCTAGTAGTTTCCGACCATTTCATCCTCCTAGGGGCAGAATTTTCACAAAATCCATTTGTAGTGCAACTCTACAGTGTACGACCATTCACGATGCAAGTTTTCAGATTCCTAGGCCGAATAGTTTCCGAATTATGACAATTAAAACATTGCCACGACCATTCAATCCTCCTAGGGGCAGAATTGTCACAAAATCCATTCGTAACGCAACTCTGCAATGTAAGGACATTCACGATGCAAGTTTTCAGATTCCTAGGACTAGTAGTTTCCGAATTGTGGCAATTAAAAGCTTTGTCACGCCCTTTTAATCGTCCTATTCCAAGCCACATAGTTTCCTTATTATGGCAATTAAAAACATTGCCACGCTCGTTTAATACTCCTGGGGACAGAATCATCACAAAATCCATTTGTAGTGCAAGCCCATTCACTATGCAAGTTTTCAGATTCCTAGGCCTAGTAGTTTCCGACCATTACATCCTCCTAGGGGCAGAATTTTCACAAAATCCATTTGTAGTGCAACTCTACAGTGTACGACCATTCACGATGCAAGTTTTCAGATTCCTAGGCCTAATAGTTTCCGAACTATGGCAACTAAAAGCATTGCCACGCTCATTTAGTCCCACTAGGGGCGGAATTTTTACAAAATGCATTTGCAGTGCAACTCTGCAGTGTAAGACCATTCACGATGCAAGTTTTCAGATTCCTAGGCCGAATAGTTTCCGAATTATGACAATCAAAACATCGCCACGACCATTTAATCCTCCTAGGGGCAGAATTGTCACAAAATCCATTTGTAGTGCAAGACCATTCACTATGCACGTTTTCAGATTCCTAGGCCTAGTAGTTTCCCACCATTTCATCCTCCTAGGGGCAGAATTTTCACAAAATCCATTTGTAGTGCAACTCTACAGTGTACGACCATTCACGATGCAAGTTTTCAGATTCCTAGGCCTAATAGTTTCCGAACTATGGCAACTAAAAGCATTGCCACGCTCATTTAGTCCCACTAGGGGCGGAATTTTTACAAAATCCATTTGCAGTGCAACTCTGCAGTGTAAGACCATTCACGATGCAACTTTTCAGATTCCTAGGCCTAATAGTTTCCCACTTATGGCAAGTAAAAGGATTGCCATGCCCGTTTAATCCTCCTGGGGGCAGAATCGTCACAAAATCCATTTATAGTACAAGACCATTCACTATGCAAGTTTTCAGATTCCTAGGCCTAATGGTTTCCGAATTATGGCAACTAAAAGCTTTGCCACGCTCATTTAGTCCTCCTAGGGGCGGAATTTTTACAAAATCCATTTGCAGTGCAACTCTGCTATGTAAGGACATTCACGATGGAAGTTTTCAGATTCCTAGGACTAGTAGTTTCCGACTTATGGCAAGTAAAAGGATTGCTATGCCCGTTTAATCCTCCTGGGGGCAGAATCGTCACAAAATCCATTTGTAGTGCAAGACCATTCACTATGCAAATGTTTAGATTCCTAGACATAATAGTTTCCAAATTATGGAAATTTTGACAATTATAATTATTGCCACGACCATTTGGTCGTCCTAGGGGCAGAATTTTTACAAAATCTAACTGTAGTGCAACTCTGCAGTGTAACACCATTCACGATGCAAGTTTTCAGATTCCTATGCCAAATAGTTTTGAATTATGGAAATTTTGACAATTATAGTTATTGCCACGACCATTTAATCGTCCTAGGAGCAGAATTTTTACAAAATCCATTCTAGTGCAAGACCATTCACTATGCAAGTTTTCAGATTCTTAGGCCTAATAGTTTCCGAATTATGGCAAGTAAAATCATTGCCACGCCCATTTAGTCCTCCTAGGGGCGGCATTTTTCCAAAATTCATTTGCAGTGCAACTCTGCAGTGCAAGACCATTCACTATGCAAGTTTTCAGATTCCTAGGCCTAATAGTTTCCGAATTATGGCAAGTAAACGGATTGCCACGCCCATTTAGTCCTCCTAGGGGCGGAATTTGTACGAAATCCATTTGCAGTGCAACTCTGCAATGTAAGGACATTCACGATGCAAGTTTTCAGATTCCTAGGACTAGTAGTTTCCGACTTATGGCAAGTAAAAGGATTGCTATGCTCGTTTAATCCTCCTGGGAGCAGAATCGTCACAAAATCCATTTGTTGTGCAAGGCCATTCAATATGCAAGTTTTCAGATTCCTAGGCCTAAAGGTTTCCGAATTATGGCAAGTAAAAGCATTGCCACGCCCATTTAGTCCTCCTAGGGGCGGCATTTTTACAAAATTCATTTGCAGCGGAACTCTGCAGTGCAAGACCATTCACTATGCAAGTTTTTAGATTCCTAGGCATAATAGTTCCCAAATTATGGAAATCTTGACAATTATAATTATTGGCACGACCACTTAATCGTCCTAGGGCAGAATTTTTACAAAATCAAACTGTAGTGCAACTCTGCAATGTAAGATTATTCACGATGCAAGTTTTCAGATTCCTAGGCCGAATAGTTTCCGAATTATGGCAATTAAAAGCATTGTCACGCTCATTTAGTCCTCCTGGGGGCAGAATAATCACAAGATCCATTTGTAGTGCAAGACCATTCACTATGCACGTTTTCAGATTCCTAGGCCTAGTAGTTTCCGACCATTTCATCCTCCTAGGGGCAGAATTTTCACAAAATCCATTTGTAGTGCAACTCTACAGTGTACGACCATTCACGATGCAAGTTTTCAGATTCCTAGGCCTAATAGTTTCCGAATTAATGCAAGTAAGACCATTGCCACGCCCATTTGGCCCCACTAGGGGCGGAATTTTTACAAAATCCATTTGCAGTGCAACTCTGCAGTGTAAGACCATTCACGATGCAACTTTTCAGATTCCTAGGCCTAATAGTTTCCGACTTATGGCAAGTAAAAGGATTGCCATGCCCGTTTAATCCTCCTGGGGGCAGAATCGTCACAAAATCCATTTATAGTACAAGACCATTCACTATGCAAGTTTTCAGATTCCTAGGTCTAATAGTTTCCGAATTATGGCAACTAAAAGCATTGCCACGCTCATTTAGTCCTCCTAGGGGCGGAATTTTTACAAAATCCATTTGCAGTGCAACTCTGCAGTGTAAGACCATTCACGATGCAACTTTTCAGATTCCTAGGCCTAATAGTTTCCGACTTATGGCAAGTAAAAGCATTGCCACGCCCATTTGGCCCCACTAGGGGCGGAATATTTACAAAATCCATTTACAGTGCAACTCTGCAATGTAAGACCATTCACGATGCAAGTTTTCAGATTCCTAGGCCTAATAGTTTCCGAATTATGACAATCAAAACATCGCCACGACCATTTAATCCTCCTAGGGGCAGAATTGTCACAAAATCCATTTGTAGTGCAAGACCATTCACTATGCACGTTTTCAGATTCCTAGGCCTAGTAGTTTCCCACCATTTCATCCTCCTAGGGGCAGAATTTTCACAAAATCCATTTGTAGTGCAACTCTACAGTGTACGACCATTCACGATGCAAGTTTTCAGATTCCTAGGCCGAATAGTTTCCGAATTATGACAATCAAAACATTGCCACGACCATTTAATCCTCCTAGGGGCAGAATCATCACAAAATCCATTTGTAGTGCAAGCCCATTCACTATGCAAGTTTTCAGATTCCTAGGCCTAGTAGTTTCCGACCATTATATCCTCCTAGGGGCGGAATTTTTACAAAATCCATTTGCAGTGCAACTCTACAGTGTACGACCATTCACGATGCAAGTTTTCAGATTCCTAGGCCTAATAGTTTCCGAATTATGCCAAGTAAGAGCATTGCCACGCCCATTTGGCCCCACTAGGGGCGGAATATTTACAAAATCCATTTACAGTGCAACTCTGCAATGTAAGACCATTCACGATGCAACTTTTCAGATTCCTAGGCCTAATAGTTTCCGACTTATGGCAAGTAAAAGGATTGCCATGCCCGTTTAATCCTCCTGGGGGCAGAATCGTCACAAAATCCATGTATAGTACAAGACCATTCACTATGCAAGTTTTCAGATTCCTAGGCCTAATGGTTTCCGAATTATGGCAACTAAAAGCTTTGCCACGCTCATTTAGTCCTCCTAGGGGCGGAATTTTTACAAAATCCATTTGCAGTGCAACTCTGCTATGTAAGGACATTCACGATGGAAGTTTTCAGATTCCTAGGACTAGTAGTTTCCGACTTATGGCAAGTAAAAGGATTGCTATGCCCGTTTAATCCTCCTGGGGGCAGAATCGTCACAAAATCCATTTGTAGTGCAAGACCATTCACTATGCAAATGTTTAGATTCCTAGACATAATAGTTTCCAAATTATGGAAATTTTGACAATTATAATTATTGCCACGACCATTTAGTCGTCCTAGGGGCAGAATTTTTACAAAATCTAACTGTAGTGCAACTCTGCAGTGTAACACCATTCACGATACAAGTTTTCAGATTCCTATGCCAAATAGTTTTGAATTATGGAAATTTTGACAATTATAGTTATTGCCACGACCATTTAATCGTCCTAGGAGCAGAATTTTTACAAAATCCATTCTAGTGCAAGACCATTCACTATGCAAGTTTTCAGATTCTTAGGCCTAATAGTTTCCGAATTATGGCAAGTAAAATCATTGCCACGCCCATTTAGTCCTCCTAGGGGCGGCATTTTTCCAAAATTCATTTGCAGTGCAACTCTGCAGTGCAAGACCATTCACTATGCAAGTTTTCAGATTCCTAGGCCTAATAGTTTCCGAATTATGGCAAGTAAACGCATTGCCACGCCCATTTAGTCCTCCTAGGGGCGGAATTTGTACGAAATCCATTTGCAGTGCAACTCTGCAATGTAAGGACATTCACGATGCAAGTTTTCAGATTCCTAGGACTAGTAGTTTCCGACTTATGGCAAGTAAAAGGATTGCTATGCTCGTTTAATCCTCCTGGGAGCAGAATCGTCACAAAATCCATTTGTTGTGCAAGGCCATTCAATATGCAAGTTTTCAGATTCCTAGGCCTAAAGGTTTCCGAATTATGGCAAGTAAAAGCATTGCCACGCCCATTTAGTCCTCCTAGGGGCGGCATTTTTACAAAATTCATTTGCAGCGGAACTCTGCAGTGCAAGACTATTCACTATGCAAGTTTTTAGATTCCTAGGCATAATAGTTCCCAAATTATGGAAATCTTGACAATTATAATTATTGGCACGACCATTTAATCGTCCTAGGGCAGAATTTTTACAAAATCAAACTGTAGTGCAACTCTGCAGTGTAAGATTATTCACGTTGCAAGTTTTCAGATTCCTAGGCCGAATAGTTTCCGAATTATGGCAATTAAAAGCATTGTCACGCCCATTTAGTCCTCCTAGGGGCGGAATTTTTACGAAATCCATTTGCAGTGCAACTCTGCAATGTAAGGACATTCACGATGCAAGTTTTCAGATTCCTAGGACTAGTAGTTTCCGACTTATGGCAAGTAAAAGGATTGCTATGCTCGTTTAATCCTCCTGGGAGCAGAATCGTCACAAAATCCATTTGTTGTGCAAGGCCATTCAATATGCAAGTTTTCAGATTCCTAGGCCTAAAGGTTTCCGAATTATGGCAAGTAAAAGCATTGCCACGCCCATTTAGTCCTCCTAGGGGCGGCATTTTTACAAAATTCATTTGCAGCGGAACTCTGCAGTGCAAGACCATTCACTATGCAAGTTTTTAGATTCCTAGGCATAATAGTTCCCAAATTATGGAAATCTTGACAATTATAATTATTGCCACAACCATTTAATCGTCCTAGGGCAGAATTTTTACAAAATCAAACTGTAGTGCAACTCTGCAGTGTAAGATTATTCACGAAGCAAGTTTTCAGATTCCTAGGCCGAATAGTTTCCGAATTATGGCAATTAAAAGCATTGTCACGCTCATTTAGTCCTCCTGGGGGCAGAATAATCACAAGATCCATTTGTAGTGCAAGACCATTCACTATGCACGTTTTCAGATTCCTAGGCCTAGTAGTTTCCGACCATTTCATCCTCCTAGGGGCAGAATTTTCACAAAATCCATTTGTAGTGCAACTCTACAGTGTACGACCATTCACGATGCAAGTTTTCAGATTCCTAGGCCTAATAGTTTCCGAATTAATGCAAGTAAGACCATTGCCACGCCCATTTGGCCCCACTAGGGGCGGAATTTTTACAAAATCCATTTGCAGTGCAACTCTGCAGTGTAAGACCATTCACGATGCAACTTTTCAGATTCCTAGGCCTAATAGTTTCCGACTTATGCCAAGTAAAAGGATTGCCATGCCCGTTTAATCCTCCTGGGCGCAGAATCGTCACAAAATCCATTTATAGTACAAGACCATTCACTATGCAAGTTTTCAGATTCCTAGGCCTAATAGTTTCCGAATTATGGCAACTAAAAGCATTGCCACGCTCATTTAGTCCTCCTAGGGGCGGAATTTTTACAAAATCCATTTGCAGTGCAACTCTGCAGTGTAAGACCATTCACGATGCAACTTTTCAGATTCCTAGGCCTAATAGTTTCCGACTTATGGCAAGTAAAAGGATTGCCACGCCCATTTGGCCCCACTAGGGGCAGAATCATCACAAAATCCATTCGTAACGCAACTCTGCAATGTAAGGACATTCACGATGCAAGTTTTCAGATTCCTAGGACTAGTAGTTTCCGAATTGTGGCAATTAAAAGCTTTGTCACGCCCTTTTAATCGTCCTATTCCAAGCCACATAGTTTCCTTATTATGGAAATTAAAAACATTGCCACGCTCGTTTAATCCTCCTGGGGACAGAATCATCACAAAATCCATTTGTAGTGCAAGCCCATTCACTATGCACGTTTTCAGATTCCTAGGCCTAGTAGTTTCCCACCATTTCATCCTCCTAGGGGCAGAATTTTCACAAAATCCATTTGTAGTGCAACTCTACAGTGTACGACCATTCACGATGCAAGTTTTCAGATTCCTAGGCCGAATAGTTTCCGAATTATGACAATCAAAACATTGCCACGACCATTTAATCCTCCTAGGGGCAGAATCATCACAAAATCCATTTGTAGTGCAAGCCCATTCACTATGCAAGTTTTCAGATTCCTAGGCCTAGTAGTTTCCGACCATTATATCCTCCTAGGGGCAGAATTTTCACAAATTCCATTTGTAGTGCAACTCTACAGTGTAAGACCATTCACGATGCAAGTTTTCAGATTCCTAGGCCTAATAGTTTCCGAATTATGGCAACTAAAAGCATTGCCACGCTCATTTAGTCCCACTAGGGGCGGAATTTTTACAAAATCCATTTGCAGTGCAACTCTGCAGTGTAAGACCATTCACGATGCAACTTTTCAGATTCCTAGGCCTAATAGTTTCCGACTTATGGCAAGTAAAAGGATTGCCATGCCCGTTTAATCCTCCTGGGGGCAGAATCGTCACAAAATCCATTTATAGTACAAGACCATTCACTATGCAAGTTTTCAGATTCCTAGGCCTAATGGTTTCCGAATTATGGCAACTAAAAGCTTTGCCACGCTCATTTAGTCCTCCTAGGGGCGGAATTTTTACAAAATCCATTTGCAGTGCAACTCTGCTATGTAAGGACATTCACGATGGAAGTTTTCAGATTCCTAGGACTAGTAGTTTCCGACTTATGGCAAGTAAAAGGATTGCTATGCCCGTTTAATCCTCCTGGGGGCAGAATCGTCACAAAATCCATTTGTAGTGCAAGACCATTCACTATGCAAATGTTTAGATTCCTAGACATAATAGTTTCCAAATTATGGAAATTTTGACAATTATAATTATTGCCACGACCATTTAGTCGTCCTAGGGGCAGAATTTTTACAAAATCCATTCTAGTGCAAGACCATTCACTATGCAAGTTTTCAGATTCTTAGGCCTAATAGTTTCCGAATTATGGCAAGTAAAATCATTGCCACGCCCATTTAGTCCTCCTAGGGGCGGCATTTTTCCAAAATTCATTTGCAGTGCAACTCTGCAGTGCAAGACCATTCACTATGCAAGTTTTCAGATTCCTAGGCCTAATAGTTTCCGAATTATGGCAAGTAAACGCATTGCCACGCCCATTTAGTCCTCCTAGGGGCGGAATTTGTACGAAATCCATTTGCAGTGCAACTCTGCAATGTAAGGACATTCACGATGCAAGTTTTCAGATTCCTAGGACTAGTAGTTTCCGACTTATGGCAAGTAAAAGGATTGCTATGCTCGTTTAATCCTCCTGGGAGCAGAATCGTCACAAAATCCATTTGTTGTGCAAGGCCATTCAATATGCAAGTTTTCAGATTCCTAGGCCTAAAGGTTTCCGAATTATGGCAAGTAAAAGCATTGCCACGCCCATTTAGTCCTCCTATGGGCGGCATTTTTCCAAAATTCATTTGCAGCGGAACTCTGCAGTGCAAGACCATTCACTATGCAAGTTTTTAGATTCCTAGGCATAATAGTTCCCAAATTATGGAAATCTTGACAATTATAATTATTGCCACGACCATTTAATCGTCCTAGGGCAGAATTTTTACAAAATCAAACTGTAGTGCAACTCTGCAGTGTAAGATTATTCACGATGCAAGTTTTCAGATTCCTAGGCCTAATAGTTTCCGAATTATGGCAACTAAAAGCATTGCCACGCTCATTTAGTCCTCCTAGGGGCGGAATTTTTACAAAATCCATTTACAGTGCAACTCTGCAATGTAAGGACATTCACGATGCACGTTTTCAGATTCCTAGGCCTAATAGTTTCCAAATTATGGCAATTAAAAGCATTGCCACGACCATTTAATCCTCCCGGGAGCAGAATTGTCACAAAATCCATTCGTAACGCAACTCTGCAATGTAAGGACATTCACGATGCAAGTTTTCAGATTCCTAGGACTAGTAGTTTCCGAATTATGGCAACTAAAAGCATTGCCACGCTCATTTAGTCCTCCTAGGGGCGGAATTTTTACAAAATCCATTTACAGTGCAACTCTGCAATGTAAGGACATTCACGATGCACGTTTTCATATTCCTAGGCCTAATAGTTTCCAAATTATGGCAATTAAAAGCATTGTCACGCTCATTTAATCCTCCTATTCTTAGGTCACATAGTTTCCGAATTATGGCCATTAAAAACATTGCCACGACCATTTAGTCCTCCTAGGGGCGGCATTTTTACAAAATTCATTTGCAGCGGAACTCTGCAGTGCAAGACCATTCACTATGCAAGTTTTCAGATTCCTAGGCCTAGTAGTTTCCGACCATTTCATCCTCCTAGGGGCAGAATTTTCACAAAATCCATTTGTAGTGCAACTCTACAGTGTACGACCATTCACGATGCAAGTTTTCAGATTCCTAGGCCGAATAGTTTCCGAATTATGACAATTAAAACATTGCCACGACCACTCAATCCTCCTAGGGGCAGAATTCTCACAAAATCCATTCGTAACGCAACTCTGCAATGTAAGGACATTCACGATGCAAGTTTTCAGATTCCTAGGACTAGTAGTTTCCGAATTGTGGCAATTAAAAGCTTTGTCACGCCCTTTTAATCGTCCTATTCCAAGCCACATAGTTTCCTTATTATGGCAATTAAAAACATTGCCACGCTCGTTTAATCCTCCTGGGGACAGAATCATCACAAAATCCATTTGTAGTGCAAGCCCATTCACTATGCAAGTTTTCAGATTCCTAGGCCTAGTAGTTTCCGACCATTTCATCCTCCTAGGGGCAGAATTTTCACAAAATCCATTTGTAGTGCAACTCTACAGTGTACGACCATTCACGATGCAAGTTTTCAGATTCCTAGGCCGAATAGTTTCCGAATTATGACAATTAAAACATTGCCACGACCATTCAATCCTCCTAGGGGCAGAATTGTCACAAAATCCATTCGTAACGCAACTCTGCAATGTAAGGACATTCACGATGCAAGTTTTCAGATTCCTAGGACTAGTAGTTTCCGAATTGTGGCAATTAAAAGCTTTGTCACGCCCTTTTAATCGTCCTATTCCAAGCCACATAGTTTCCTTATTATGGCAATTAAAAACATTGCCACGCTCGTTTAATCCTCCTGGGGACAGAATCATCACAAAATCCATTTGTAGTGCAAGCCCATTCACAATGCAAGTTTTCAGATTCCTAGGCCTAGTAGTTTCCGACCATTACATCCTCCTAGGGGCAGAATTTTCACAAAATCCATTTGTAGTGCAACTCTACAGTGTACGACCATTCACGATGCAAGTTTTCAGATTCCTAGGCCTAATAGTTTCCGAATTATGGCAACTAAAAGCATTGCCACGCTCATTTAGTCCCACTAGGGGCGGAATTTTTACAAAATGCATTTGCAGTGCAACTCGGCAGTGTAAGACCATTCACGATGCAAGTTTTCAGATTCCTAGGCCGAATAGTTTCCGAATTATGACGATCAAAACATTGCCATGACCATTTAATCCTCCTAGGGGCAGAATTGTCACAAAATCCATTTGTAGTGCAAGACCATTCACTATGCACGTTTTCAGATTCCTAGGCCTAGTAGTTTCCCACCATTTCATCCTCCTAAGGGCAGAATTTTCACAAAATCCATTTGTAGTGCAACTCTACAGTGTACGACCATTCACGATGCAAGTTTTCAGATTCCTAGGCCGAATAGTTTCCGAATTATGACAATCAAAACATTGCCACGACCATTTAATCCTCCTAGGGGCAGAATCATCACAAAATCCATTTGTAGTGCAAGCCCATTCACTATGCAAGTTTTCAGATTCCTAGGCCTAGTAGTTTCCGACCATTATATCCTCCTAGGGGCAGAATTTTCACAAATTCCATTTGTAGTGCAACTCTACAGTGTAAGGCCATTCACTATGCAAGTTTTCAGATTCCGAGGCCTAATAGTTTCCGAATTATGGCAACTAAAAGCATTGGCACGCTCATTTAGTCCCACTAGGGGCGGAATTTTTACAAAATGCATTTGCAGTGCAACTCTGCAGTGTAAGACCATTCACGATGCAAGTTTTCAGATTCCTAGGCCTAATAGTTTCCGAATTATGGCAACTGAAAGCATTGCCACGCTCATTTAGTCCTCCTAGGGGCGGCATTTTTACAAAATTCATTTGCAGTGGAACTCTGCAGTGCAAGACCATTCACTATGCAAGTTTTTAGATTCCTAGGCATAATAGTTCCCAAATTATGGAAATCTTGACAATTATAATTATTGCCACGACCATTTAATCGTAATAGGGCAGAATTTTTACAAAATCAAACTGTAGTGCAACTCTGCAGTGTAAGATTATTCACGATGCAAGTTTTCAGATTCCTAGGCCGAATAGTTTCCGAATTATGGCAATTAAAAGCATTGTCACGCTCATTTAATCTTCCTGGGGGCAGAATAATCACAAGATCCATTTGTAGTGCAAGACCATTCACTATGCACGTTTTCAGATTCCTAGGCCTAGTAGTTTCCGACCATTTCATCCTCTTAGGGGCAGAATTTTCACAAAATCCATTTGTAGTGCAAGACCATTCACGATGCACGTTTTCAGATTCCTAGGCCTAATAGTTCCCAAATTATGGAAATTGTGACAATTATAATTATTGCCACGTCCTAGGGGCAGAAATTTTACAAAATCTAACTGTAGTGCAACTCTGCAGTGTAAGACTATTCACGATGCAAGTTTTGAGATTCCTAGGCCGAATAGTTTCCGAATTATGACAATCAAAACATTGCCACGACCATTTAATCCTCCTAGGGGCAGAATTGTCACAAAATCCATTTGTAACGCAACTCTGCAGTGTAAGACCATTCACGATGCAAGTTTTCAGATTCCTAGGCCTAATAGTTTCCGAATTATGGCAAGTAAAAGAATTGCCACGCCCATTTAATCCTCCTAGGGGCGGAATTTTTACAAAATCCATTTTCAGTGCAACTCTGCAATGTAAGGACATTCACGATGCAAGATTTCAGATTCCTAGGCCAAATAGTTTCTTAATTATGGCAATTAAAAGCATTGTCGCGCCCTTTTAATCGTCCTGTTTCTAGGTCACATAGTTTCCGAATTATGGCAATTACAACCATTGCCACGCTCGTTTAATGCTCCTGGGGTCAGAGTCATCACAAAATCCATTTGTAGTGCAAGACCATTCACTATGCAAGTTTTCAGATTCCTAGGCCTAATAGTTTCCGAATTATGGCAATTAAAAGCATTGCCACGACCATTTCGTCCTCCTAGGGGCAGAATAGTTACAAAATCCATTTGTAACGCAACTCTGCAGTGTAAGACCATTCACGATGCAAGTTTTCAGATTCCTAGGCCAAATAGTTTCCTAATTATGGCAAGCATTGTCGCGCCCTTTTAATGCTCCTATTATTAGGTCACATAGTTTCCGAATTATGGCAATTAAAAACATTGCCACGCTCGTTTAATCCTCCTGGGGTCAGAGTCATCATAAAATCCATTTGTATTGCAAGACCATTCACAATGCAAGTTTTCAGATTCCTAGGCCTAATAGTTTCCGAATTATGGCAATTAAAAGCATTGCCACGACCATTTCGTCCTCCTAGGGGCGGAATTGTTACAAAATCCATTTGTAACGCAACTCTGCAGTGTAAGACCATTCACGATGCAAGTTTCAGATTCCTAGGCCAAATAGTTTCCTAATTATGGCAATTAAAAGCATTGTCGCGCCCTTTTAATCGTCCTGTTTCTAATTCACATAGTTTCCGAATTATGGCAATTAAAACCATTGCCACGCTCGTTTAATGCTCCTGGGGTCAGAGTCATCACAAAATCCATTTGTAGTGCAAGACCATTCACTATGCAAGTTTTCAGATTCCTAGTCCTAATAGTTTCCGAATTATGACAATTAAAACATTGCCACGACCATTTCGTCCTCCTAGGGGCAGAATTGTTACAAAATCCATTTGTAACGCAACTCTCCATTGTAACGCATTTAATCCTCCTAGGGACAGAATTGTCACAAAATCCATTTGTAACGCAACTCTGCAGTGTAAGACCATACACGATGCAAGTTTTCAGATTCCAAGGACTACTAGTTTTCGAATTATGGCAATTAAAAGCATTGTCACGCCCATTTAATCCTCCTATTCCTTGGTCACATAGTTTCCGAATTATGGCAATTAAAAACATTGCCACACTCGTTTAATCCTCCTGGGGACAGAATCGTCACAAAATCCATTTGTACTGCAACTATGCAGTGTGTGATCATTCACGGTGCAACTTTTCAGATTCCTATGCCTAAGAGTTTCCGAATTATGGCAATTAAAAGCAATGCCACGTCCATTGATTTTCTAGGGCAAAAATCAAATTCTAGGGGCAGAATTTTCAAAAGATCTATTTGTAGTGCAACTATGCAGTGTAAGATCATTCACGGTGCAAGTTTTCAGATTCCTATGCCTAAGAGTTTCCGAATTATGGCAATTAAAAGCATTGCCACGCCCATTTAGTCCTCCTAGGGGCAGAATTTTCACAAAATCTAACTGTAGTGCAACTCTGCAGTGTAAGACCATTCACGATCAAGTTTTCAGATTCCTATGCCAAATAGTTTCCTAATTATGGCAATTAAAAGCATTGTCACGCCGTTTTAATCCTCCTATTCCTAGGTCACATAGTTTCCGAATTATGGCAGTTAAACAGATTGCCACGCTCGTTTAATCCTCTACGGTGCAGAGTCGTCACAAAATCCATTTGTAGAGCAAGACCATTCACTATGCAAGGTTTCAGATTCCTAGTCCTAATAGTTTCCGAGTTATGGCAATTAAAAGCATTTTCGCGCCCTTTTAATCCTCCTAGGGGCTGAATTTTTACAAAATCCATTTGCAGTGCAACTCTGCAGTGTAAGAACATTCACGATGCAAGTTTTCAGATTCCTAGGCCGAATAGTTTCCGAACTATGGCAATTAAAAGCATTGTCGCGCCCTTTTAATCCTCCTATTCCTAGGTCACATAGTTTCCGCATTATGGCAATTAAAAACATTGCCACGCTCGTTTAATCCTCCTGGGAGCAGAATCATCACAAAATCCATTTGTAGTGCAAGACCATTCACTATGCCAGTTTTCAGATTCCTAGGCCTAATAGTTTCCGAATTATGGCAACTAAAAGCATTGCCACGCTCATTTAGTCCTCCTAGGGGCGGAATTTTTACAAAATCCATTTACAGTGCAACTCTGCAATGTAAGGACATTCACGATGCACGTTTTCAGATTCCTAGGCCTAATAGTTTCCAAATTATGGCAATTAAAAGCATTGCCACGACCATTTAATCCTCCCGGGAGCAGAATCGTCACAAAATCCATTTGTTGTGCAAGACCATTCACTATGCAAGTTTCAGATTCCTAGGCCTAATAGTTTCCGAATTATGGCAAGTAAAAGCATTGCCACGCCCATTTAGTCCTCCTAGGGGCGGGATTTTTACAAAATCCATTTGCAGTGCAACTCTGCAGTGTAAGACCATTTACGATACAACTTTTCAGATTCCAAGGCCTAATAGTTTCCGAATTATGGCAATTAAAAGCATTGCAACGACCATTTAATCCTCCTAGGGGCGGAATTTTTACAAAATCCATTTGCAGTGCAACTCTGCAATGTAAGGACATTCACGATGCAAGTTTTCAGATTCCTAGGACCAGCAGTTTCCGACTTATGGCAAGTAAAAGGATTGCTATGTCCGTTTAATCCTCCTGGGGGCAGAATCGTCACAAAATCCATTTGTAGTGCAAGACCATTCACTATGCAAGTTTTCAGATTCCTAGGCCTAATAGTTTCCGAACTATGGCAACTAAAAGCATTGCCACGCTCATTTAGTCCTCCTAGGGGCGGAATTTTTACAAAATCCATTTACAGTGCAACTCTGCAATGTAAGGACATTCACGATGCAAGTTTTCAGATTCCTAGGCCGAATAGTTTCCGAATTATGGCAATTAAAAGCATTGTCACGCTCATTTAATCCTCCTGGGGGCAGAATCATCACAAGATCCATTTGTAGTGCAAGACCATTCACTATGCACGTTTTCAGATTCCTAGGCCTAGTAGTTTCCGACCATTTCATCCTCCTAGGGGCAGAATTTTCACAAAATCCATTTGTAGTGCAACTCTACAGTGTACGACCATTCACGATGCAAGTTTTCAGATTCCTAGGCCGAATAGTTTCCGAATTATGACAATTAAAACATTGCCCCGACCATTCAATCCTCCGAGGGGCAGAATTGTCACAAAATCCATTTGTAACGCAACTCTGCAATGTGAGGACATTCACGATGCAAGGTTTCAGATTCCTAGGACTAGTAGTTTCCGAATTGTGGCAATTAAAAGCTTTGTCACGCCCTTTTAATCGTCCTATTCCAAGCTTCCAAGATTCCTAGGCCTAATAGTTTCCGAATTATGGCAAGTAAAATCATTGCCACGCCCATTTAGTCCTCCTAGGGGCGGGATTTTTACAAAATCCATTTGCAGTGCAACTCTGCAGTGTAAGACCATTTACGATACAACTTTTCAGATTCCAAGGCCTAATAATTTCCGAATTATGGCAATTAAAAGCATTGCAACGACCATTTAATCCTCCTAGGGGCGGAATTTTTACAAAATCCATTTGCAGTGCAACTCTGCAATGTAAGGACATTCACGATGCAAGTTTTCAGATTCCTAGGACCAGCAGTTTCCGACTTATGGCAAGTAAAAGGATTGCTATGCCCGTTTAATCCTCCTGGGGGCAGAATCGTCACAAAATCCATTTGTAGTGCAAGACCAAAATCCATTTGTAACGCAACTCTGCAGTGTAAGACCATTCACGATGCAAGTTTTCAGATTCCTAGGCCAAATAGTTTCCTAATTATGGCAATTAAAAGCATTGTCGCAACACGCAACTCTGCAGTGTAAGACCATTCACGATGCAAGTTTTCAGATTCCTAGGCCAAATAGTTTCCTAATTATGGCAACTAAAAGCATTGTCGCGCAGAATTGTCTCAAAATCCATTTGTAACGCAACTCTGCAGTGTAATAACATTCACGATGCAAGTTTTCAGTTTCCTAGGCCTAATAGTTTCCAAATTATGGAAATTTTTACAATTATAATTATTGCCACGACCATTTAATCGTCCTAGGGGCAGAATTTTTACAAAATCTAACTGCAGTGCAACTCTGCAGTGTAAGACTATTCACGATGCAAGATTTCAGATTCATAGGCCTAATAGTTTCAGAATTATGGCAACTAAAACATTGCCACGACCATTTAATCCTCCTAGGGACAGAATTGTCACAAAATCCATTTGTAACGCAACTCTGCAGTGTAAGACCATACACGATGCAAGTTTTCAGATTCCAAGGACTAATAGTTTTCGAATTATGGCAATTAAAAGCATTGTCACGCCCTTTTAATCCTCCTATTCCTTGGTCACATAGTTTCCGAATTATGGCAATTAAAAACATTGCCACACTCGTTTAATCCTCCTGGGGACAGAATCGTCACAAAATCCATTTGTACTGCAACTATGCAGTGTGTGATCATTCACGGTGCAACTTTTCAGATTCCTATGCCTAAGAGTTTCCGAATTATGGCAATTAAAAGCAATGCCACGTCCATTGATTTTCTAGGGCAAAAATCAAATTCTAGGGGCAGAATTTTCAAAAGATCTATTTGTAATGCAACTCTGCAGTGTAAGATCATTCACGGTGCAAGTTTTCAGATTCCTATGCCTAAGAGTTTCCGAATTATGGCAATTAAAAGCATTGCCACGCCCATTTAGTCCTCCTAGGGGCAGAATTTTCACAAAATCTAACTGTAGTGCAACTCTGCAGTGTAAGACTATTCACGATGCAAGCTTTCAGAATCCTAGGCCTAATAGTTTCCGAATTATGGCAATTAAAAGAATTGTCACGCCCGTTTAATCCTCCTAGGGGCAGAATTGTCACAAAATCCATTTGTAACGCAACTCTGCAGTGTAAGACCATTCACGATGCAAGTTTTCAGATTCCTATGCCAAATAGTTTCCTAATTATGGCAATTAAAAGCATTGTCGCGCCGTTTTAATCCTCCTATTCCTAGGTCACATAGTTTCCGAATTATGGCAATTAAACAGATTGCCACGCTCGTTTAATCCTCTTGGGGGCAGAGTCGTCACAAAATTCATTTGTAGAGCAAGGTTTCAGATTCCTAGTCCTAATAGTTTCCGAATTATGGCAATTAAAAGCATTGTCGCGCCCTTTTAATCCTCCTAGGGGCTGAATTTTTACAAAATCCATTTGCAGTGCAACTCTGCAGTGTAAGAACATTCACGATGCAAGTTTTCAGATTCCTATGCCTAAGAGTTTCCGAATTATGGCAATTAAAAGCATTGACGCGCCGTTTTAATTCTCCTATTCCTAGGTCACATAGTTTCCGCATTATGGCAATTAAAAACATTGCCACGCTCGTTTAATCCTCCTGGGAGCAGAATCATCACAAAATCCATTTGTAGTGCAAGACCATTCACTATGCAAGTTTTCAGATTCCTAGGCCTAATAGTTTCCGAATTATGGCAATTAAAAGCATTGTCTCGACGATTTCGTCCTCCTAGGGGCAGAATTGTTACAAAATCCATTTGTAACGCAACTCTGCAGTGTAAGACCATTCACGATGCAAGTTTTCAGATTCCTAGGCCAAATAGTTTCCTAATTATGGCTATTATCCTATTAACCGTAGACGCACGGTAGAAAAAACTTAAGAATCATACGTTTGGGTCGATTTCGACCGCTCATAATTTCTGTCCAAATTAATAAATCATTTAGAGAAAACAGGGAAAAAGAGTAAAAATATTTATTTTTTTTTTTTGCAAGGCAGGCCAGACAAACATTCCTGTTATTGTCCATAGCAATGTTATGGCCTTTTAGGCCTTCAACCAAATCTAGGACAACTCTTTGGCCTTGATTTTGCTCTGACTTAGCTCTTGGTTGCTTGCCTAAATAGGGTTGTACGTTTCATACATAATATGTTTTTGAACAAATCAGCACCCAAAACTTAATGCCATAACTTTCGGTCTTGCTTGGAATATACTGACGAAAAGAGCATCGTCCGTTGAAACCCAATTGCTCATCCACTTTTACATATTCGCATGGATTATAGAACATTGGCCGAAGTTCGACCCATCTCTGCCAAAGTGTGCGAAACGGACCAAACTTGATTACGTTTAGAGACATATTCTGACGGCGGGTGAATTGGTTGTCGATGCGTAAAATAGACGTACATAATTTGAAAGAAAGTTTCTTTCGACATAATATTTCTATAAAAATTGGTTTTTAGATGCTAATAATATTAAATTAAGCTTTATTTATCTATTAGTTTTTATTTTAGAATGGATTTTGCAGATTTCATTTTGTAAAAATTAAACCAGCTGTTCTCTGCGGCGTCTCAGCAACGCAGATTTTTGACAATTTGCCGAGACTGGTGTAGCTGAGCTACATTCTATGTGTTTACAGCATTATGCTTTACGAAATTGAATTTGAATACTTTGAAGTATATATTTTCATTAATGAATTACGTTTATACGTCGGCCAGAAGCAGAACTCCAAAATATGCATGGAGTAAATCTCGATCTATTGGTCTGTGCTTTTCTCCGCATTTGCATTATTTGCATTTTTCATTTGCTTTATTCAATAGTATTTTGTAATACAATATTTTCATTTGGAGCCGGGAAAAATAGCAGAAAAGAATCTTTGATGTTTTTGACACGTAAAGCTGAGTAACGCGTTACCCCAGGTTGTAAATTTAAACGCATACCTGATTCCAGTTTTGTGAATAATATACAGTAAGATTTATATCTTTCAAGTGATATTGACTGAAGAGGATTTTGATGTAAAAAGGTGATCCACTGCAGAGGATCCACGTTCCCTTCATCTGAAGAATTGCTTTCACTTTCCTCGTATTGTTCTAATTGCTCTTGGCTTGGCTCATATTCTTCTTCACTCCCATTAAATTCATCGCCTTCGCTTTCTTCTGCAAACATTTTGCAATTAATTCTTCTATTAGACGCGACATAATTTTTTCACACAATAGCTAGACACTACCACTTGATTTACGCATAACCAATAACGGTTACAATTTTGACGTAAGCTGAAATGAATGCAATTTTTTCAATTTTAACGCCTTTGTGTGCTGGAATACCAGAAAAATATGGATTTCAAATTAAACTCTAAGATTTTGCTTATTAATTGAAATTAATAAAATAAAATCAATATTATTGTACTGGGGTCGAAAACGACCCTTAGCATACTTAACTTGTAATTGTCGATTTATTTTTTTTTTTAAAAAGCTTAAAAAGCAAAACTACTAAATTTATGCTTAAACTCCAAAAAAATTAAAAGTCAAAAGGTCTCAGTTGCTTATTCCCGTTAATCTAATAGTAATACTATTTTCAAATCGAATTTTGGTCGAAAACGACCCCAACGTGCGTCTACGGTTAAAAGCATTGTCGCGCCGTTTTAATCCTCCTATTCCTAGGTCACATAGTTTCCGAATTATGGCAATTACAAACATTGCCACGCTCGTCTAATCCTCTTGGGGGCAGAATCGTCACAACATCCATTTGTAGTGCAAGACCATTCACTATGCAAGGTTTCAGATTCCTAGTCCTAATAGTTTCCGAATTATGGCAATTAAAAGCATTGCCACGCCCATTTAGTCCTGCTAGGAGCGGAATTTTTACAAAATCCATTTGCAGTGCAACTCTGCAGTGTAAGAACATTCATGATGCAAGTTTTCAGATTCCTAGCCTTAATAGATTCCGAATTATGGCAATTAAAAACATTGATATGCTCGTTTAATCCTCCTGGGGACAGAATCGTCACAAAATCCATTTGTACTGCAACTATGCAGTGTATGATCATTCACGGTGCAACTTTTCAGATTCCTATGCCTAAGAGTTTCCGAATTAAGGCAATTAAAAGCAATGCCAAACCCATTGATACTCCTAGGGCAGAATTTTCAAAAGATCTATTTGTAGTGCAACTATGCAGTATAAGATCATTCACGGTGCAACTTTTCAGATTCCTAGGCCTAATAGTTTCCGAATTATGGCAATTAAAAGCATTGTCACGCTCGCTTAAGCGTCCTATTCCTAGGTCACATAGTTTCCGAATTATGGCAATTAAAGCATTGCCACGGCCATTTAATCCTCCTAGGGACAGAATTTTCACAAAATCCATTTGTAGTGCAACTATGGTGTGTAAGACCATTCACGATGCAAGTTTTCAGGTTCCTAGGCCTAATAGTTTCCGAATTATGGCAATTAAAAGCATTGCCACGACAATTTAATCCTCCTAGTGGCAGAAATGTCACAAAATCCATTTGTAACGCAACTCTGCAGTGTAAGACCATTCACGATGCAAGTTTTCAGATTCCAAGGCCTAATAGTTTCCGAATTATGGCAAATAAAAGCATTGCCACGACCATTTGATCCTCCTAGGGGAAGAATTTTCACAAAATCTAACTGTAGCGCAACTCTGCAGTGTTAGACTATTCACGATGCAAGTTTTCAGAATCCTAGGCCTAATAGTTACCGAATTATGGCAATTAAACCATTGTCACGCCCGTTTAATCCACCTAGGGGCAGAATTGTCACAAAATCCATTTGTAGTGCAACTCTGCAGTGTAAGACCATTCACGATGCAAGATTTTAGATTCCTAGCCTTAATAGATTCCGAATTATGGCAATTAAAAACATTGATATGCTCGTTTAATCCTCCTGGGGACAGAATCGTCACAAAATCCATTTGTACTGCAACTATGCAGTGTATGATCATTCACGGTGCAACTTTTCAGATTCCTATGCCTAAGAGTTTCCGAATTATGGCAATTAAAAGCAATGCCAAACCCATTGATACTCCTAGGGGCAGAATTTTCAAAAGATCTATTTGTAGTGCAACTATGCAGTATAAGATCATTCACGGTGCAAGTTTTCAGATTCCTATGCCTAAGAGTTTCCGAATTATGGCAATTAAAAGCATTGACGCGCCGTTTTAATCCTCCTATTCCTAGGTCACATAGTTTCCGCATTATGGCAATTAAAAACATTGCCACGCTCGTTTAATCCTCCTGGGGGCAGAATTTTTACAAAATCTAACTGTAGTGCAACTCTGCAGTGTAAGACTATTCACGATGCAAGTTTTGAGATTCCTAGGCCTAATAGTTTCCGAATTATGGCAATTAAAAGCATTGCCACGACCATTTCGTCCTCCTAGGGGCAGAATTGTTACAAAATCCATTTGTAACGCAACTCTGCAGTGTAAGACCATTCACGATGCAAGTTTTCAGATTCCTAGGCCAAATAGTTTCCTAATTATGGCAATTAAAAGAATTGCCACGCCCATTTAATCCTCCTAGGGGCGGCATTTTTACAAAATCCATTTGTAGTGCAACTCTGCAGTGTAAGACCATTCACGATGCAAGTTTTCAGATTCCTAGGCCAAATAGTTTCTTAATTATGGCAATTAAAAGCATTGTCGCGCCCTTTTAATCCTCCTGTTTCTAGGTCGCATAGTTTCCGAATTATGGCAATTAAAACCATTGCCACGCTCGTTTAATCCTCCTGGGGTCGGTCAGAGTCATCATAAAATCCATTTGTATTGCAAGACCATTCACTATGCAAGTTTTCAGATTCCTAGGCCTAATAGTTTCCGAATTATGGCAAGTAAAAGAATTGCCACGCCCATTTAATCCTCCTAGGGGCGGCATTTTTACAAAATCCATTTGTAGTGCAACTCTGCAGTGTAAGACCATTCACGATGCAAGTTTTCAGATTCCTAGGCCAAATAGTTTCTTAATTATGGCAATTAAAAGCATTGTCGCGCCCTTTTAATCCTCCTGTTTCTAGGTCACATAGTTTCCGAATTATGGCAATTAAAAACATTGCCACGCTCGTTTAATCCTCTTGGGGACAGAATCGTCACAAAATCCATTTGTACTGCAACTATGCAGTGTGTGATCATTCACGGTGCAACTTTTCAGATTCCTATGCCTAAGAGTTTCCGAATTATGGCAATTAAAAGCAATGCCACGTCCATTGATTTTCTAGGGCAAAAATCAAATTCTAGGGGCAGAATTTTCAAAAGATCTATTTGTAGTGCAACTATGCAGTGTAAGATCATTCACGGTGCAAGTTTTCAGATTCCTATGCCTAAGAGTTTCCGAATTATGGCAATTAAAAGCATTGCCACGCCCATTTAGTCCTCCTAGGGGCAGAATTTTCACAAAATCTAACTGTAGTGCAACTCTGCAGTGTAAGACCATTCACGATCAAGTTTTCAGATTCCTATGCCAAATAGTTTCCTAATTATGGCAATTAAAAGCATTGTCACGCCGTTTTAATCCTCCTATTCCTAGGTCACATAGTTTCCGAATTATGGCAGTTAAACAGATTGCCACGCTCGTTTAATCCTCTACGGTGCAGAGTCGTCACAAAATCCATTTGTAGAGCAAGACCATTCACTATGCAAGGTTTCAGATTCCTAGTCCTAATAGTTTCCGAGTTATGGCAATTAAAAGCATTTTCGCGCCCTTTTAATCCTCCTAGGGGCTGAATTTTTACAAAATCCATTTGCAGTGCAACTCTGCAGTGTAAGAACATTCACGATGCAAGTTTTCAGATTCCTAGGCCGAATAGTTTCCGAACTATGGCAATTAAAAGCATTGTCGCGCCCTTTTAATCCTCCTATTCCTAGGTCACATAGTTTCCGCATTATGGCAATTAAAAACATTGCCACGCTCGTTTAATCCTCCTGGGAGCAGAATCATCACAAAATCCATTTGTAGTGCAAGACCATTCACTATGCCAGTTTTCAGATTCCTAGGCCTAATAGTTTCCGAATTATGGCAACTAAAAGCATTGCCACGCTCATTTAGTCCTCCTAGGGGCGGAATTTTTACAAAATCCATTTACAGTGCAACTCTGCAATGTAAGGACATTCACGATGCACGTTTTCAGATTCCTAGGCCTAATAGTTTCCAAATTATGGCAATTAAAAGCATTGCCACGACCATTTAATCCTCCCGGGAGCAGAATCGTCACAAAATCCATTTGTTGTGCAAGACCATTCACTATGCAAGTTTCAGATTCCTAGGCCTAATAGTTTCCGAATTATGGCAAGTAAAAGCATTGCCACGCCCATTTAGTCCTCCTAGGGGCGGGATTTTTACAAAATCCATTTGCAGTGCAACTCTGCAGTGTAAGACCATTTACGATACAACTTTTCAGATTCCAAGGCCTAATAGTTTCCGAATTATGGCAATTAAAAGCATTGCAACGACCATTTAATCCTCCTAGGGGCGGAATTTTTACAAAATCCATTTGCAGTGCAACTCTGCAATGTAAGGACATTCACGATGCAAGTTTTCAGATTCCTAGGACCAGCAGTTTCCGACTTATGGCAAGTAAAAGGATTGCTATGTCCGTTTAATCCTCCTGGGGGCAGAATCGTCACAAAATCCATTTGTAGTGCAAGACCATTCACTATGCAAGTTTTCAGATTCCTAGGCCTAATAGTTTCCGAACTATGGCAACTAAAAGCATTGCCACGCTCATTTAGTCCTCCTAGGGGCGGAATTTTTACAAAATCCATTTACAGTGCAACTCTGCAATGTAAGGACATTCACGATGCAAGTTTTCAGATTCCTAGGCCGAATAGTTTCCGAATTATGGCAATTAAAAGCATTGTCACGCTCATTTAATCCTCCTGGGGGCAGAATCATCACAAGATCCATTTGTAGTGCAAGACCATTCACTATGCACGTTTTCAGATTCCTAGGCCTAGTAGTTTCCGACCATTTCATCCTCCTAGGGGCAGAATTTTCACAAAATCCATTTGTAGTGCAACTCTACAGTGTACGACCATTCACGATGCAAGTTTTCAGATTCCTAGGCCGAATAGTTTCCGAATTATGACAATTAAAACATTGCCCCGACCATTCAATCCTCCGAGGGGCAGAATTGTCACAAAATCCATTTGTAACGCAACTCTGCAATGTGAGGACATTCACGATGCAAGGTTTCAGATTCCTAGGACTAGTAGTTTCCGAATTGTGGCAATTAAAAGCTTTGTCACGCCCTTTTAATCGTCCTATTCCAAGCTTCCAAGATTCCTAGGCCTAATAGTTTCCGAATTATGGCAAGTAAAATCATTGCCACGCCCATTTAGTCCTCCTAGGGGCGGGATTTTTACAAAATCCATTTGCAGTGCAACTCTGCAGTGTAAGACCATTTACGATACAACTTTTCAGATTCCAAGGCCTAATAATTTCCGAATTATGGCAATTAAAAGCATTGCAACGACCATTTAATCCTCCTAGGGGCGGAATTTTTACAAAATCCATTTGCAGTGCAACTCTGCAATGTAAGGACATTCACGATGCAAGTTTTCAGATTCCTAGGACCAGCAGTTTCCGACTTATGGCAAGTAAAAGGATTGCTATGCCCGTTTAATCCTCCTGGGGGCAGAATCGTCACAAAATCCATTTGTAGTGCAAGACCAAAATCCATTTGTAACGCAACTCTGCAGTGTAAGACCATTCACGATGCAAGTTTTCAGATTCCTAGGCCAAATAGTTTCCTAATTATGGCAATTAAAAGCATTGTCGCAACACGCAACTCTGCAGTGTAAGACCATTCACGATGCAAGTTTTCAGATTCCTAGGCCAAATAGTTTCCTAATTATGGCAACTAAAAGCATTGTCGCGCAGAATTGTCTCAAAATCCATTTGTAACGCAACTCTGCAGTGTAATAACATTCACGATGCAAGTTTTCAGTTTCCTAGGCCTAATAGTTTCCAAATTATGGAAATTTTTACAATTATAATTATTGCCACGACCATTTAATCGTCCTAGGGGCAGAATTTTTACAAAATCTAACTGCAGTGCAACTCTGCAGTGTAAGACTATTCACGATGCAAGATTTCAGATTCATAGGCCTAATAGTTTCAGAATTATGGCAACTAAAACATTGCCACGACCATTTAATCCTCCTAGGGACAGAATTGTCACAAAATCCATTTGTAACGCAACTCTGCAGTGTAAGACCATACACGATGCAAGTTTTCAGATTCCAAGGACTAATAGTTTTCGAATTATGGCAATTAAAAGCATTGTCACGCCCTTTTAATCCTCCTATTCCTTGGTCACATAGTTTCCGAATTATGGCAATTAAAAACATTGCCACACTCGTTTAATCCTCCTGGGGACAGAATCGTCACAAAATCCATTTGTACTGCAACTATGCAGTGTGTGATCATTCACGGTGCAACTTTTCAGATTCCTATGCCTAAGAGTTTCCGAATTATGGCAATTAAAAGCAATGCCACGTCCATTGATTTTCTAGGGCAAAAATCAAATTCTAGGGGCAGAATTTTCAAAAGATCTATTTGTAATGCAACTCTGCAGTGTAAGATCATTCACGGTGCAAGTTTTCAGATTCCTATGCCTAAGAGTTTCCGAATTATGGCAATTAAAAGCATTGCCACGCCCATTTAGTCCTCCTAGGGGCAGAATTTTCACAAAATCTAACTGTAGTGCAACTCTGCAGTGTAAGACTATTCACGATGCAAGCTTTCAGAATCCTAGGCCTAATAGTTTCCGAATTATGGCAATTAAAAGAATTGTCACGCCCGTTTAATCCTCCTAGGGGCAGAATTGTCACAAAATCCATTTGTAACGCAACTCTGCAGTGTAAGACCATTCACGATGCAAGTTTTCAGATTCCTATGCCAAATAGTTTCCTAATTATGGCAATTAAAAGCATTGTCGCGCCGTTTTAATCCTCCTATTCCTAGGTCACATAGTTTCCGAATTATGGCAATTAAACAGATTGCCACGCTCGTTTAATCCTCTTGGGGGCAGAGTCGTCACAAAATTCATTTGTAGAGCAAGGTTTCAGATTCCTAGTCCTAATAGTTTCCGAATTATGGCAATTAAAAGCATTGTCGCGCCCTTTTAATCCTCCTAGGGGCTGAATTTTTACAAAATCCATTTGCAGTGCAACTCTGCAGTGTAAGAACATTCACGATGCAAGTTTTCAGATTCCTATGCCTAAGAGTTTCCGAATTATGGCAATTAAAAGCATTGACGCGCCGTTTTAATTCTCCTATTCCTAGGTCACATAGTTTCCGCATTATGGCAATTAAAAACATTGCCACGCTCGTTTAATCCTCCTGGGAGCAGAATCATCACAAAATCCATTTGTAGTGCAAGACCATTCACTATGCAAGTTTTCAGATTCCTAGGCCTAATAGTTTCCGAATTATGGCAATTAAAAGCATTGTCTCGACGATTTCGTCCTCCTAGGGGCAGAATTGTTACAAAATCCATTTGTAACGCAACTCTGCAGTGTAAGACCATTCACGATGCAAGTTTTCAGATTCCTAGGCCAAATAGTTTCCTAATTATGGCTATTATCCTATTAACCGTAGACGCACGGTAGAAAAAACTTAAGAATCATACGTTTGGGTCGATTTCGACCGCTCATAATTTCTGTCCAAATTAATAAATCATTTAGAGAAAACAGGGAAAAAGAGTAAAAATATTTATTTTTTTTTTTTGCAAGGCAGGCCAGACAAACATTCCTGTTATTGTCCATAGCAATGTTATGGCCTTTTAGGCCTTCAACCAAATCTAGGACAACTCTTTGGCCTTGATTTTGCTCTGACTTAGCTCTTGGTTGCTTGCCTAAATAGGGTTGTACGTTTCATACATAATATGTTTTTGAACAAATCAGCACCCAAAACTTAATGCCATAACTTTCGGTCTTGCTTGGAATATACTGACGAAAAGAGCATCGTCCGTTGAAACCCAATTGCTCATCCACTTTTACATATTCGCATGGATTATAGAACATTGGCCGAAGTTCGACCCATCTCTGCCAAAGTGTGCGAAACGGACCAAACTTGATTACGTTTAGAGACATATTCTGACGGCGGGTGAATTGGTTGTCGATGCGTAAAATAGACGTACATAATTTGAAAGAAAGTTTCTTTCGACATAATATTTCTATAAAAATTGGTTTTTAGATGCTAATAATATTAAATTAAGCTTTATTTATCTATTAGTTTTTATTTTAGAATGGATTTTGCAGATTTCATTTTGTAAAAATTAAACCAGCTGTTCTCTGCGGCGTCTCAGCAACGCAGATTTTTGACAATTTGCCGAGACTGGTGTAGCTGAGCTACATTCTATGTGTTTACAGCATTATGCTTTACGAAATTGAATTTGAATACTTTGAAGTATATATTTTCATTAATGAATTACGTTTATACGTCGGCCAGAAGCAGAACTCCAAAATATGCATGGAGTAAATCTCGATCTATTGGTCTGTGCTTTTCTCCGCATTTGCATTATTTGCATTTTTCATTTGCTTTATTCAATAGTATTTTGTAATACAATATTTTCATTTGGAGCCGGGAAAAATAGCAGAAAAGAATCTTTGATGTTTTTGACACGTAAAGCTGAGTAACGCGTTACCCCAGGTTGTAAATTTAAACGCATACCTGATTCCAGTTTTGTGAATAATATACAGTAAGATTTATATCTTTCAAGTGATATTGACTGAAGAGGATTTTGATGTAAAAAGGTGATCCACTGCAGAGGATCCACGTTCCCTTCATCTGAAGAATTGCTTTCACTTTCCTCGTATTGTTCTAATTGCTCTTGGCTTGGCTCATATTCTTCTTCACTCCCATTAAATTCATCGCCTTCGCTTTCTTCTGCAAACATTTTGCAATTAATTCTTCTATTAGACGCGACATAATTTTTTCACACAATAGCTAGACACTACCACTTGATTTACGCATAACCAATAACGGTTACAATTTTGACGTAAGCTGAAATGAATGCAATTTTTTCAATTTTAACGCCTTTGTGTGCTGGAATACCAGAAAAATATGGATTTCAAATTAAACTCTAAGATTTTGCTTATTAATTGAAATTAATAAAATAAAATCAATATTATTGTACTGGGGTCGAAAACGACCCTTAGCATACTTAACTTGTAATTGTCGATTTATTTTTTTTTTTAAAAAGCTTAAAAAGCAAAACTACTAAATTTATGCTTAAACTCCAAAAAAATTAAAAGTCAAAAGGTCTCAGTTGCTTATTCCCGTTAATCTAATAGTAATACTATTTTCAAATCGAATTTTGGTCGAAAACGACCCCAACGTGCGTCTACGGTTAAAAGCATTGTCGCGCCGTTTTAATCCTCCTATTCCTAGGTCACATAGTTTCCGAATTATGGCAATTACAAACATTGCCACGCTCGTCTAATCCTCTTGGGGGCAGAATCGTCACAACATCCATTTGTAGTGCAAGACCATTCACTATGCAAGGTTTCAGATTCCTAGTCCTAATAGTTTCCGAATTATGGCAATTAAAAGCATTGCCACGCCCATTTAGTCCTGCTAGGAGCGGAATTTTTACAAAATCCATTTGCAGTGCAACTCTGCAGTGTAAGAACATTCATGATGCAAGTTTTCAGATTCCTAGCCTTAATAGATTCCGAATTATGGCAATTAAAAACATTGATATGCTCGTTTAATCCTCCTGGGGACAGAATCGTCACAAAATCCATTTGTACTGCAACTATGCAGTGTATGATCATTCACGGTGCAACTTTTCAGATTCCTATGCCTAAGAGTTTCCGAATTAAGGCAATTAAAAGCAATGCCAAACCCATTGATACTCCTAGGGCAGAATTTTCAAAAGATCTATTTGTAGTGCAACTATGCAGTATAAGATCATTCACGGTGCAACTTTTCAGATTCCTAGGCCTAATAGTTTCCGAATTATGGCAATTAAAAGCATTGTCACGCTCGCTTAAGCGTCCTATTCCTAGGTCACATAGTTTCCGAATTATGGCAATTAAAGCATTGCCACGGCCATTTAATCCTCCTAGGGACAGAATTTTCACAAAATCCATTTGTAGTGCAACTATGGTGTGTAAGACCATTCACGATGCAAGTTTTCAGGTTCCTAGGCCTAATAGTTTCCGAATTATGGCAATTAAAAGCATTGCCACGACAATTTAATCCTCCTAGTGGCAGAAATGTCACAAAATCCATTTGTAACGCAACTCTGCAGTGTAAGACCATTCACGATGCAAGTTTTCAGATTCCAAGGCCTAATAGTTTCCGAATTATGGCAAATAAAAGCATTGCCACGACCATTTGATCCTCCTAGGGGAAGAATTTTCACAAAATCTAACTGTAGCGCAACTCTGCAGTGTTAGACTATTCACGATGCAAGTTTTCAGAATCCTAGGCCTAATAGTTACCGAATTATGGCAATTAAACCATTGTCACGCCCGTTTAATCCACCTAGGGGCAGAATTGTCACAAAATCCATTTGTAGTGCAACTCTGCAGTGTAAGACCATTCACGATGCAAGATTTTAGATTCCTAGCCTTAATAGATTCCGAATTATGGCAATTAAAAACATTGATATGCTCGTTTAATCCTCCTGGGGACAGAATCGTCACAAAATCCATTTGTACTGCAACTATGCAGTGTATGATCATTCACGGTGCAACTTTTCAGATTCCTATGCCTAAGAGTTTCCGAATTATGGCAATTAAAAGCAATGCCAAACCCATTGATACTCCTAGGGGCAGAATTTTCAAAAGATCTATTTGTAGTGCAACTATGCAGTATAAGATCATTCACGGTGCAAGTTTTCAGATTCCTATGCCTAAGAGTTTCCGAATTATGGCAATTAAAAGCATTGACGCGCCGTTTTAATCCTCCTATTCCTAGGTCACATAGTTTCCGCATTATGGCAATTAAAAACATTGCCACGCTCGTTTAATCCTCCTGGGGGCAGAATTTTTACAAAATCTAACTGTAGTGCAACTCTGCAGTGTAAGACTATTCACGATGCAAGTTTTGAGATTCCTAGGCCTAATAGTTTCCGAATTATGGCAATTAAAAGCATTGCCACGACCATTTCGTCCTCCTAGGGGCAGAATTGTTACAAAATCCATTTGTAACGCAACTCTGCAGTGTAAGACCATTCACGATGCAAGTTTTCAGATTCCTAGGCCAAATAGTTTCCTAATTATGGCAATTAAAAGAATTGCCACGCCCATTTAATCCTCCTAGGGGCGGCATTTTTACAAAATCCATTTGTAGTGCAACTCTGCAGTGTAAGACCATTCACGATGCAAGTTTTCAGATTCCTAGGCCAAATAGTTTCTTAATTATGGCAATTAAAAGCATTGTCGCGCCCTTTTAATCCTCCTGTTTCTAGGTCGCATAGTTTCCGAATTATGGCAATTAAAACCATTGCCACGCTCGTTTAATCCTCCTGGGGTCGGTCAGAGTCATCATAAAATCCATTTGTATTGCAAGACCATTCACTATGCAAGTTTTCAGATTCCTAGGCCTAATAGTTTCCGAATTATGGCAAGTAAAAGAATTGCCACGCCCATTTAATCCTCCTAGGGGCGGCATTTTTACAAAATCCATTTGTAGTGCAACTCTGCAGTGTAAGACCATTCACGATGCAAGTTTTCAGATTCCTAGGCCAAATAGTTTCTTAATTATGGCAATTAAAAGCATTGTCGCGCCCTTTTAATCCTCCTGTTTCTAGGTCACATAGTTTCCGAATTATGGCAATTAAAAACATTGCCACGCTCGTTTAATCCTCTTGGGGACAGAATCGTCACAAAAACCATTTGTAGTGCAAGACCATTCACTATGCAAGGTTTAAGATTCCTAGTCTAATAGTTTCCGAATTATGACAATTAAAACATTGCCACGACCATTCAATCCTCCTTGGGGCAGAATTGTCACAAAATCCATTTGTAACGCAACTCTGCAATGTAAGGACATTCACGATGCAAGATTTTTTCAGATTCCTAGGCCTAATAGTTTCGGAATTATGGCAAGTAAAATCATTGCCACGCTCGATTATTCCTCCTAGGTGCAGAATTTTCACAAAATCCATTTGTAGTGCTACTATGCAGTGTCAGATCATTCACGGTGCAAGATTTCAGATTCCTATGCCTAAGAGTTTCCGAATTATGGCAAGTAAAAGGATTGCCATGCCCGTTTAATTCTCCTAGGGGCAGAATTGTCTCAAAATCCATTTTTAACGCAACTCTGCAGTGTAATAACATTCACGATGCAAGTTTTCAGTTTCCTAGGCCTAATAGTTTCCAAATGATGGAAATTTTTACCATTATAATTATTGCCACGACCATTTAATCGTTCTAGGGGCAGAATTTTTACAAAATCTAACTGTAGTGCACCTCTGCAGTGTAAGACTATTCACGATGCAAGATTTCAGATTCATAGGCCTAATAGTTTCAGAATTATGGCAACTAAAACATTGCCACGACCATTTAATCCTCCTAGGGACAGAATTGTCACAAAATCCATTTGTAACGCAACTCTGCAGTGTAAGACCATACACGATGCAAGTTTTCAGATTCCAAGGACTAATAGTTTTCGAATTATGGCAATTAAAAGCATTGTCACGCCCATTTAATCCTCCTATTCCTTGGTCACATAGTTTCCGAATTATGGCAATTAAAAACATTGCCACACTCGTTTAATCCTCCTGGGGACAGAATCGTCACAAAATCCATTTGTACTGCAACTATGCAATGTATGATCATTCACGGTGCAACTTTTCAGATTCCTATGCCTACGAGTTTTCGAATTATTGCAATTAAAAGCAATGCCACGTCCATTGATACTCCTAGGGGCAGAATTTTCAAAAGATCTATTTGTAGTGCAACTATGCAGTGTAAGATCATTCACGGTGCAAGTTTTCAGATTCCTATGCCTAAGAGTTTCCGAATTATGGCAATTAAAAGCATTGCCACGCCCATTTAGTCCTCCTAGGGGCAGAATTTTCACAAAATCTAACTGTAGTGCAACTCTGCAGTGTAAGACCATTCACGATCAAGTTTTCAGATTCCTATGCCAAATAGTTTCCTAATTATGGCAATTAAAAGCATTGTCACGCCGTTTTAATCCTCCTATTCCTAGGTCACATAGTTTCCGAATTATGGCAATTAAACAGATTGCCACGCTCGTTTAATCCTCTACGGCGCAGAGTCGTCACAAAATCCATTTGTAGAGCAAGACCATTCACTATGCAAGGTTTCAGATTCCTAGTCCTAATAGTTTCCGAGTTATGGCAATTAAAAGCATTGTCGCGCCCTTTTAATCCTCCTAGGGGCTGAATTTTTACAAAATCCATTTGCAGTGCAACTCTGCAGTGTAAGAACATTCACGATGCAAGTTTTCAGATCCCTAGGCCGAATAGTTTCCGAACTATGGCAATTAAAAGCATTGTCGCGCCCTTTTAATCCTCCTATTCCTAGGTCACATAGTTTCCGCATTATGGCAATTAAAAACATTGCCACGCTCGTTTAATCCTCCTGGGAGCAGAATCATCACAAAATCCATTTGTAGTGGAAGACCATTCACTATGCAAGTTTTCAGATTCCTAGGCCTAATAGTTTAGGAATTATGGCAACTAAAAGCATTGCCACGCTCATTTAGTCCTCCTAGGGGCGGAATTTTTACAAAATCCATTTACAGTGCAACTCTGCAATGTAAGGACATTCACGATGCACGTTTTCAGATTCCTAGGCCTAATAGTTTCCAAATTATGGCAATTAAAAGCATTGTCACGCCGTTTTAATCCTCCTATTCCTAGGTCACATAGTTTCCGAATTATGGCAATTAAACAGATTGCCACGCTCGTTTAATCCTCTACGGCGCAGAGTCGTCACAAAATCCATTTGTAGAGCAATACCATTCACTATGCAAGGTTTCAGATTCCTAGGCCTAATAGTTTCCGAATTATGGCAAGTAAAAGCATTGCCACGCCCATTTAGTCCTCCTAGGGGCGGCATTTTTACAAAATCCATTTGCAGTGCAACTCTGCAGTGTAAGACCATTTACGATACAACTTTTCAGATTCCAAGGCCTAATAGTTTCCGAATTATGGCAATTAAAAGCATTACAACAGTTTCCGACTTATGGCAAGTAAAAGGATTGCTATGCCCGTTTAATCCTCCTGGGGGCAGAATCGTCACAAAATCCATTTGTAGTGCAAGACCATACACTATGCAAGTTTTCAGATTCCTAGGCCTAATAGTTTCCGAACTATGGCAACTAAAAGCATTGCCACGCTCATTTAGTCCTCCTAGGGGCGGAATTTTTACAAAATCCATTTACAGTGCAACTCTGCAATGTAAGGACATTCACGATGCAAGTTTTCAGATTCCTAGGCCGAATAGTTTCCGAATTATGGCAATTAAAAGCATTGTCACGCTCATTTAATCCTCCTGGGGGCAGAATCATCACAAGATCCATTTGTAGTGCAAGACCATTCACTATGCACGTTTTCAGATTCCTAGGCCTAATAGTTTCCAAATTATGGCAATTAAAAGCATTGCCACGACCATTTAATCCTCCCGGGAGCAGAATCGTCACAAAATCCATTTGTTGTGCAAGACCATTCACTATGCAAGTTTCAGATTCCTAGGCCTAATAGTTTCCGAATTATGGCAAGTAAAAGCATTGCCACGCCCATTTAGTCCTCCTAGGGGCGGCATTTTTACAAAATCCATTTGCAGTGCAACTCTGCAGTATAAGACCATTTACGATGCAACTTTTCAGATTCCAAGGCCTAATAGTTTCCGAATTATGGCAATTAAAAGTATTGCAACGACCATTTAATCCTCCTAGGGGCGGAATTTTTACAAAATCCATTTGCAGTGCAACTCTGCAATGTAAGGACATTCACGATGCAAGTTTTCAGATTCCTAGGACTAGCAGTTTCCGACTTATGGCAAGTAAAAGGATTGCTATGCCCGTTTAATCCTCCTGGGGGCAGAATCGTCACAAAATCCATTTGTAGTGCAAGACCATTCACTATGCAAGTTTTTAGATTCCTAGGCATAATAGTTCCCAAATTATGGAAATCTTGACAATTATAATTATTGCCACGTCCTAGGGCAGAATTTTTACAAAATCTAACTGTAGTGCAACTCTGCAGTGTAAGACTATTCACGATGCAAGTTTTCAGATTCCTAGGCCGAATAGTTTCCGAATTATGACAATTAAAACATTGCCCCGACCATTCAATCCTCCGAGGGGCAGAATTGTCACAAAATCCATTTGTAACGCAACTCTGCAATGTGAGGACATTCACGATGCAAGGTTTCAGATTCCTAGGACTAGTAGTTTCCGAATTGTGGCAATTAAAAGCTTTGTCACGCCCTTTTAATCGTCCTATTCCAAGCCACATAGTTTCATTATTATGGCAATTAAAAACATTGCACCGCTCGTTTAATCCTCCTGGGGACAGAATCATCACAAAATCCATTTGTAGTGCAAGCCCATTCACTATGCAAGTTTTCAGATTCCTAGGCCTAGTAGTTTCCGACCATTACATCCTCCTAGGGGCAGAATTTTCACAAAATCCATTTGTAGTGCAACTCTACAGTGTACGACCATTCACGATGCAAGTTTTCAGATTCCTAGGCCTAATAGTTTCCGAATTATGGCAAGTAAGAGCATTGCCACGCCCATTTGGCCCCACTAGGGGCGGAATATTTACAAAATCCATTTACAGTGCAACTCTGCAATGTAAGACCATTCACGATGCAACTTTTCTTTTCAGATTCCTAGGCCTAATAGTTTCCGACTTATGGCAAGTAAAAGGATTGCCATGCCCGTTTAATCCTCCTGGGGGCAGAATCGTCACAAAATCCATTTATAGTACAAGACCATTCACTATGCAAGTTTTCAGATTCCTAGGCCTAATAGTTTCCGAATTATGGCAACTAAAAGCATTGCCACGCTCATTTAGTCCTCCTAGGGGCGGAATTTTTACAAAATCCATTTACAGTGCAACTCTGCAATGTAAGGACATTCACGATGCACGTTTTCAGATTCCTAGGCCTAATAGTTTCCGAATTATGGCAAGTAAAAGAATTGCAACGACCATTTAATTCTGCTGGGAGCAGAATCGTCACAAAATCCAATTGTAGTGCAAGACCATTCATTATGCAAGTTTTCAGATTCCTAGGCCTAATAGTTTCCGAATTATGGAAATTTTGACAAATATAGTTATTGCCACGAACATTTAACCGTCCTAGGGGCAGAATTTTTACAAAATCCATTCTAGTGCAAGACCATTCACGATGCAAGTTTTCAGATTCCTAGGCCGAATAGTTTCCGAATTATGACAATCAAAACATTGCCACGACCATTTAATCCTCCTAGGGGCAGAATTGTCACAAAATCCATTTGTAACGCAACTCTGCAGTGTAAGACCATTCACGATGCAAGTTTTCAGATTCCTAGGCCTAATAGTTTCCGAATTATGGCAAGTAAAAGAATTGCCATGTCCAATTAATCCTCCTAGGGGCGGCATTTTTACAAAATCCATTTGCAGTGCAACTCTGCAGTGTAAGACCATTCACGATGCAAGTTTTCAGATTCCAAAGCCTAATAGTTTCCGAATTATGGCAATTAAAAGCATTGCAACGACCATTTAATTCTGCTGGGAGCACAATCGTCACAAAATCCAATTGTAGTGCAAGACCATTCACTATGCAAGTTTTCAGATTCCTAGGCCTAATAGTTTCCGAATTATGGAAATTTTGACAAATATAGTTATTGCCACGAACATTTAACCGTCCTAGGGGCAGAATTTTTACAAAATCCATTCTAGTGCAAGACCATTCACTATGCAAGTTTTCAGATTCCTAGGCCTAATAGTTTCCGAATTATGGCAAGTAAAAGCATTGCCACGCCCATTTAGTCCTCCTAGGGGCGCAATTTTTACAAAATCCATTTGCAGTGCAACTCTGCAGTCTAAGAACATTCACGATGCAAGTTTTCAGATTCCTAGGCCAAATAGTTTCTTAATTATGGCAATTAAAAGCATTGTCGCGCCCTTTTAATCCTCCTGTTTCTAGGTCACATAGTTTCCGAATTATGGCAATTAAAACCATTGCCACGCTCGTTTAATCCTCCTGGGGTCAGAGTCATCACAAAATCCATTTGTAGTGCAAGACCATTCACTATGCAAGTTTTCAGATTCCTAGGCCTATTAGTTTCCGAATTATGGCAATTGAAAGCATTGCCACGACCATTTCGTCCTCCTAGGGGCAGAATTGTCACAAAATCCATTTGTAACGCAACTCTGCAGTGTAAGACCATTCACGATGCAAGTTTTCAGATTCCTAGGCCAAATAGTTTCCTAATTATGGCAATTAAAATCATTGTCGCGCCCTTTTAATCCTCCTATTATTAGGTCACATAGTTTCCGAATTATGGCAATTAAAAACATTGCCACGCTCGTTTAATCCTCCTGGGGTCAGAGTCATCATAAAATCCATTTGTAGTGCAAGACCATTCACTATGCAAGTTTTCAGATTCCTAGGCCTATTAGTTTCCGAATTATGGCAATTGAAAGCATTGCCACGACCATTTCGTCCTCCTAGGGGCAGAATTGTCACAAAATCCATTTGTAACGCAACTCTGCAGTGTAAGACCATTCACGATGCAAGTTTTCAGATTCCTAGGCCAAATAGTTTCCTAATTATGGCAATTAAAATCATTGTCGCGCCCTTTTAATCCTCCTATTATTAGGTCACATAGTTTCCGAATTATGGCAATTAAAAACATTGCCACGCTCGTTTAATCCTCCTGGGGTCAGAGTCATCATAAAATCCATTTGTAGTGCAAGACCATTCACTATGCAAGTTTTCAGTTTCCTAGGCCTAATAGTTTCCAAATTATGGAAATTTTTACAATTATAATTATTGCCACGACCATTTAATTGTCCTAGGGGCAGAATTTTTACAAAATCTAACTGCAGTGCAACTCTGCAGTGTAAGACTATTCACGATGCAAGATTTCAGATTCATAGGCCTAATAGTTTCAGAATTATGGCAACTAAAACATTGCCACGACCATTTAATCCTCCTAGGGACAGAATTGTCACAAAATCCATTTGTAACGCAACTCTGCAGTGTAAGACCATACACGATGCAAGTTTTCAGATTCCAAGGACTAATAGTTTTCGAATTATGGCAATTAAAAGCATTGTCACGCCCTTTTAATCCTCCTATTCCTTGGTCACATAGTTTCCGAATTATGGCAATTAAAAACATTGCCACACTCGTTTAATCCTCCTGGGGACAGAATCGTCACAAAATCCATTTGTACTGCAACTATGCAGTGTGTGATCACTCACGGTGCAACTTTTCAGATTCCTATGCCTAAGAGCTTCCGAATTATGGCAATTAAAAGCAATGCCACGTCCATTGATACTCCTAGGGGCAGAATTTTCAAAAGATCTATTTGTAGTGCAACTCTGCAGTGTAAGATCATTCACGGTGCAAGTTTTCAGATTCCTATGCCTAAGAGTTTCCGAATTATGGCAATTAAAAGCATTGCCACGCCCATTTAGTCCTCCTAGGGGCAGAATTTTCACAAAATCTAACTGTAGTGCAACTCTGCAGTGTAAGACTATTCACGATGCAAGCTTTCAGAATCCTAGGCCTAATAGTTTCCGAATTATGGCAATTAAAAGAATTGTCACGCCCGTTTAATCCTCCTAGGGGCAGAATTGTCACAAAATCCATTTGTAACGCAACTCTGCAGTGTAAGACCATTCACGATGCAAGTTTTCAGATTCCTATGCCAAATAGTTTCCTAATTATGGCAATTAAAAGCATTGTCGCGCCGTTTTAATCCTCCTATTCCTAGGTCACATAGTTTCCGAATTATGGCAATTAAACAGATTGCCACGCTCGTTTAATCCTCTTGGGTGCAGAGTCGTCACAAAATCCATTTGTAGAGCAAGGTTTCAGATTCCTAGTCCTAATAGTTTCCGAATTATGGCAATTAAAAGCATTGTCGCGCCCTTTTAATCCTCCTAGGGGCTGAATTTTTACAAAATCCATTTGCAGTGCAACTCTGCAGTGTAAGAACATTCACGATGCAAGTTTTCAGATTCCTATGCCTAAGAGTTTCCGAATTATGGCAATTAAAAGCATTGACGCGCCGTTTTAATCCTCCTATTCCTAGGTCACATAGTTTCCGCATTATGGCAATTAAAAACATTGCCACGCTCGTTTAATCCTCCTGGGAGCAGAATCATCACAAAATCCATTTGTAGTGCAAGACCATTCACTATGCAAGTTTTCAGATTCCTAGGCCTAATAGTTTACGAATTATGGCAATTAAAAGCATTGTCACGACGATTTCGTCCTCCTAGGGGCAGAATTGTTACAAAATCCATTTGTAACGCAACTCTGCAGTGTAAGACCATTCACGATGCAAGTTTTCAGATTCCTAGGCCAAATAGTTTCCTAATTATGGCTATTATCCTATTAACCGTAGACGCACGGTAGAAAAAACTTAAGAATCATACGTTTGGGTCGATTTCGACCGCTCATAATTTCTGTCCAAATTAATAAATCATTTAGAGAAAACAGGGAAAAAGAGTAAAAATATTTATTTTTTTTTTTTGCAAGGCAGGCCAGACAAACATTCCTGTTATTGTCCATAGCAATGTTATGGCCTTTTAGGCCTTCAACCAAATCTAGGACAACTCTTTGGCCTTGATTTTGCTCTGACTTAGCTCTTGGTTGCTTGCCTAAATAGGGTTGTACGTTTCATACATAATATGTTTTTGAACAAATCAGCACCCAAAACTTAATGCCATAACTTTCGGTCTTGCTTGGAATATACTGACGAAAAGAGCATCGTCCGTTGAAACCCAATTGCTCATCCACTTTTACATATTCGCATGGATTATAGAACATTGGCCGAAGTTCGACCCATCTCTGCCAAAGTGTGCGAAACGGACCAAACTTGATTACGTTTAGAGACATATTCTGACGGCGGGTGAATTGGTTGTCGATGCGTAAAATAGACGTACATAATTTGAAAGAAAGTTTCTTTCGACATAATATTTCTATAAAAATTGGTTTTTAGATGATAATAATATTAAATTAAGCTTTATTTATCTATTAGTTTTTATTTTAGAATGGATTTTGCAGATTTCATTTTGTAAAAATTAAACCAGCTGTTCTCTGCGGCGTCTCAGCAACGCAGATTTTTGACAATTTGCCGAGACTGGTGTAGCTGAGCTACATTCTATGTGTTTACAGCATTATGCTTTACGAAATTGAATTTGAATACTTTGAAGTATATATTTTCATTAATGAATTACGTTTATACGTCGGCCAGAAGCAGAACTCCAAAATATGCATGGAGTAAATCTCGATCTATTGGTCTGTGCTTTTCTCCGCATTTGCATTATTTGCATTTTTCATTTGCTTTATTCAATAGTATTTTGTGATACAATATTTTCATTTGGAGCCGGGAAAAATAGCAGAAAAGAATCTTTGATGTTTTTGACACGTAAAGCTGAGTAACGCGTTACCCCAGGTTGTAAATTTAAACGCACGACCTGATTCCAGTTTTGTGAATAATATACAGTAAGATTTATATCTTTCAAGTGATATTGACTGAAGAGGATTTTGATGTAAAAAGGTGATCCACTGCAGAGGATCCACGTTCCCTTCATCTGAAGAATTGCTTTCACTTTCCTCGTATTGTTCTAATTGCTCTTGGCTTGGCTCATATTCTTCTTCACTCCCATTAAATTCATCGCCTTCGCTTTCTTCTGCAAACATTTTGCAATTAATTCTTCTATTAGACGCGACATAATTTTTTCACACAATAGCTAGACACTACCACTTGATTTACGCATAACCAATAACGGTTACAATTTTGACGTAAGCTGAAATGAATGCAATTTTTTCAATTTTAACGCCTTTGTGTGCTGGAATACCAGAAAAATATGGATTTCAAATTAAACTCTAAGATTTTGCTTATTAATTGAAATTAATAAAATAAAATCAATATTATTGTACTGGGGTCGAAAACGACCCTTAGCATACTTAACTTGTAATTGTCGATTTATTTTTTTTTTAAAAAGCTTAAAAAGCAAAACTACTAAATTTATGCTTAAACTCCAAAAAAATTAAAAGTCAAAAGGTCTCAGTTGCTTATTCCCGTTAATCTAATAGTAATACTATTTTCAAATCGAATTTTGGTCGAAAACGACCCCAACGTGCGTCTACGGTTAAAAGCATTGTCGCGCCGTTTTAATCCTCCTATTCCTAGGTCACATAGTTTCCGAATTATGGCAATTAAAAACATTGCCACGCTCGTCTAATCCTCTTGGGGGCAGAATCGTCACAACATCCATTTGTAGTGCAAGACCATTCACTATGCAACGTTTCAGATTCCTAGTCCTAATAGTTTCCGAATTATGGCAATTAAAAGCATTGCCACGCCCATTTAGTCCTGCTAGGAGCGGAATTTTTACAAAATCCATTTGCAGTGCAACTCTGCAGTGTAAGAACATTCACGATGCAAGTTTTCAGATTCCTAGGCCTAATAGTTTCCGAATTATGGCAATGAAAAGCATTGTCACGCTCGCTTAAGCCTCCTATTCCTAGGTCACAGTTTCCGAATTATGGCAATTAAAAACATTGCCACGCTCGTTTAATCCTCCTGGGCATTGCCACGCCCATTTAGTCCTCCTATGGGCGGAATTTTTACAAAATCCATTTGCAGTGCAACTCTGCAGTGTATGAGCATTCACGATGCAAGTTTTCAGATTCCTAGCCTTAATAGATTCCGAATTATGGCAATTAAAAACATTGATATGCTCGTTTAATCCTCCTGGGGACAGAATCGTCACAAAATCCATTTGTACTGCAACTATGCAGTGTATGATCATTCACGGTGCAACTTTTCAGATTCCTATGCCTAAGAGTTTCCGAATTATGGCAATTAAAAGCATTGTCACGCTCGCTTAAGCCTCCTATTCCTAGGTCACATAGTTTCCGAATTATGGCAATTAAAGCATTGCCACGGCCATTTAATCCTCCTAGGGACAGAATTTTCACAAAATCCATTTGTAGTGCAACTATGCTGTGTAAGACCATTCACGATGCAAGTTTTCGGGTTCCTAGGCCTAATAGTTTCCGAATTATGGCAATTAAAAGCATTGCCACGACAATTTAATCCTCCTAGTGGCAGAAATGTCACAAAATCCATTTGTAACGCAACTCTGCAGTGTAAGACCATTCACGATGCAAGTTTTCAGATTCCAAGGCCTAATAGTTTCCGAATTATGGCAAATAAAAGCATTGCCACGACCATTTGATCCTCCTAGGGGAAGAATTTTACAAAATCTAACTGTAGCGCAACTCTGCAGTGTTAGACTATTCACGATGCAAGTTTTCAGAATCCTAGGCCTAATAGTTACCGAATTATGGCAATTAAACCATTGTCACGCCCGTTTAATCCTCCTAGGGGCAGAATTGTCACAAAATCCATTTGTAGTGCAACTCTGCAGTGTAAGGCCATTCACGATGCAAGATTTTAGATTCCTAGCCTTAATAGATTCCGAATTATGGCAATTAAAAACATTGATATGCTCGTTTAATCCTCCTGGGGACAGAATCGTCACAAAATCCATTTGTACTGCAACTATGCAGTGTATGATCATTCACGGTGCAACTTTTCAGATTCCTATGCCTAAGAGTTTCCGAATTATGGCAATTAAAAGCAATGCCACGCCCATTGATACTCCTAGGGGCAGAATTTTCAAAAGATCTATTTGTAGTGCAACTATGCAGTGTAAGATCATTCACGGTGCAAGTTTTCAGATTCCTATGCCTAAGAGTTTCCGAATTATGGCAATTAAAAGCATTGACGCGCCGTTTTAATCCTCCTATTCCTAGGTCACATAGTTTCCGCATTATGGCAATTAAAAACATTGCCACGCTCGTTTAATCCTCCTGGGAGCAGAATCGTCACAACATCCATTTGTAGTGCAAGACCATTCACTATGCAAGGTTTCAGATTCCTAGTCCTAATAGTTTCCGAATTATGGCAACTAAAAGCATCGCCATGCCCATTTAGTCCTCCTAGGGGCTGAATTTTCACAAAATCCATTTGCACTGCAACTCTGCAGTGTATGAGCATTCACGATGCAGGTTTTCAGATCCCTAGGCCTAATAGTTTCCGAATTATGGCAATTACTGTCACGCTCGTTTAAGCCTCCTATTCCTAGGTCACATAGTTTCCGAATTATGGCAATTAAAGCATTGCCACGGCCATTTAATCCTCCTAGGGACAGAATTTTCACAAAATCCATTTGTAGTGCAACTATGCTGTGTAAGACCATTCACGATGCAAGTTTCCAGGTTCCTAGGCCTAATAGTTTCCGAATTATGACAATTAAAAGCACTGTCACGCTCGTTTAAGCCTCCTATTCCTAGGTCACATAGTTTCCGAATTATGGCAATTAAAGCATTGCCACGGCCATTTAATCCTCCTAGAGACAGAATTTTCACAAAATCCATTTGTAGTGCAACTATGCTGTGTAAGACCATTCACGATGCAAGTTTCCAGGTTCCTAGGCCTAATAGTTTCCGAATTATGGCAATTAAAAGCATTGCCACGACAATTTAATCCTCCTAGAGGCAGAAATGTCACAAAATCCATTTGTAACGCAACTCTGCCGTGTAAGACCATTCACGATGCAAGTTTTCAGATTCCAAGGCCTAATAGTTTCCGAATTATGGCAAATAAAAGCATTTCCACGACCATTTGATCCTCCTAGGGGAAGAATTTTTACAAAATCTAACTGTAGCGCAACTCTGCAGTGTTAGACTATTCACGATGCAAGTTTTCAGAATCCTAGGCCTAATAGTTACCGAAGTATGGCAATTAAAAGCATTGTCACGCCCGTTTAATCCTCCTAGGGGCAGAATTGTCACAAAATCCATTTGTAGTGCAACTCTGCAGTGTAAGGCCATTCACGATGCAAGATTCTAGATTCCTAGCCTTAATAGATTCGGAATTATGGCAATTAAAAACACTGATATGCTCGTTTAATCCTCCTGGGGACAGAATCGTCACAAAATCCATTTGTACTGCAACTATGCAGTGTATGATCATTCACGGTGCAACTTTTCAGATTCCTATGCCTAAGAGTTTCCGAATTATGGCAATTAAAAGCAATGCCACGCCCATTCATACTCCTAGGGGCAGAATTTTCAAAAGATCTATTTGTAGTGCAACTATGCAGTGTAAGATCGTTCACGGTGCAAGTTTTCAGATTTCTATGCCTAAGAGTTTCCGAATTATGGCAATTAAAAGCATTGTCGCGCCGTTTTAATCCTCCTATTCCTAGGTCACATAGTTTCCGCATTATGGCAATTAAAAACATTGCCACGCTCGTTTAATCCTCCTGGGAGCAGAATCATCACAAAATCCATTTGTAGTGCAAGACCATTCACTATGCAAGTTTTCAGATTCCTAGGCCTAATATTTTACGAATTATGGCAATTAAAAGCATTGTCACGACGATTTCGTCCTCCTAGGGGCAGAATTGTTACAAAATCCATTTGTAACGCAACTCTGCAGTTTAAGACCATTCACGATGCAAGTTTTCAGATTCCTAGGCCAAATAGTTTGCTCATTATGGCAATTAAAAGCATTGTCGCGCCGTTTTAATCCTCCTATTCCTAGGTCACATAGTTTCCGAATTATGGCAATTAAACAGATTGCCACGCTCGTTTAATCCTCTTGGGGGCAGAGTCGTCACAAAATCCATTTGTAGAGCAAGACCATTCACTATGCAAGGTATCAGATTCCTAGTCCTAATAGTTTCCGAATTATGGCAATTAAAAGCATCGCCACGCCCATTTAGTCCTCCTAGGGGCTGAATTTTCACAAAATCCATTTGCAGTGCAACTCTGCAGTGTAAGAACATTCACGATGCAAGTTTTCAGATTCCTAGGCCGAATAGTTTCCGAACTATGGCAATTAAAAGCATTGTCGCGCCCTTTTACTCCTCCTATTCCTAGGTCACATAGTTTCCGAATTATGTGACTTCCGAATTCCGAATTCCGCAATTAAAAACATTGCCACGCTCGTCTAATCCTCTTGGGGGCAGAATCGTCACAACATCCATTTGTAGTGCAAGACCATTCACTATGCAAGGTTTCAGATTCCTAGTCCTAATAGTTTCCGAAGTATGGCAATTAAAAGCATTGCCACGCCCATTTAGTCCTCCTAGGAGCGGAATTTTTACAAAATCCATTTGCAGCGCAACTCTGCAGTGTAAAAACATTCACGATGCAAGTTTTCAGATTCCTAGGCCTAATAGTTTTCGAATTATGGCAATTAAAAGCATTGTCACGCTCGTTTAAGCCTCCTATTCCTAGGTCACATAGTTTCCGAATTATGGCAATTAAAAACATTGCCACGCTCGTTTAATCCTCCTGGGAGCAGAATCGTCACAAAATCCATTTGTAGTGCAAGACCATTCACTATGCAAGTTTTCAGATTGCTAGTCCTAATAGTTTCCGAATTATGGCAATTAAAAGCATTGCCACGCCCATTTAGTCCTCCTATGTGCGGAATTTTTACAAAATCCATTTGCACTGCAACTCTGCAGTGTATGAGCATTCACGATGCAAGTTTTCAGATTCCTAGGCCTAATAGTTTCCGAATTATGGCAATTACGGTCACGCTCGTTTAAGCCTCCTATTCCTAGGTCACATAGTTTCCGAATTATGGCAATTAAAGCATTGCCACAGCCATTTAATCCTCCTAGGGACAGAATTTTCACAAAATCCATTTGTAGTGCAACTATGCTGTGTAAGACCATTCACGATGCAAGTTTTCAGGTTCCTAGGCCTAATAGTTTCCGAATTATGGCAATTAAAAGCATTGCCACGACAATTTAATCCTCCTAGAGGCAGAAATGTCACAAAATCCATTTGTAACGCAACTCTGCAGTGTAAGACCATTCACGATGCAAGTTTTCAGATTCCAAGGCCTAATAGTTTCCGAATTATGGCAAATAAAAGCATTGCCACGACCATTTGATCCTCCTAGGGGAAGAATTTTCACAAAATCGAACTGTAGCGCAACTCTTCAGTGTTGGACTATTCACGATGCAAGTTTTCAGAATCCTAGGCCTAATAGTTACCGAATTATGGCAATTAAAAGCATTGTCACACCCGTTTAATCCTCCTAGGGGCAGAATTGTCACAAAATCCATTTGTAGTGCAACTCTGCAGTGTAAGGCCATTCACGAAACAAGATTTTAGATTCCTAGGCCTAATAGTTTCCGAATTATGGCAATTACTGTCACGCTCGTTTAAGCCTCCTATTCCTAGGTCACATAGTTTCCGAATTATGGCAATTAAAGCATTGCCACGGCCATTTAATCCTCCTAGGGACAGAATTTTCACAAAATCCATTTGTAGTGCAACTCTGCAGTGTAAGGCCATTCACGAAGAAAGATTTTAGATTCCTAGGCCTAATAGATTCCGAATTATGGCAATTAAAAGCATTGCCACGCCCATTAGGTCTCCTAGGGGCGGAATTTTTACAAAATCCATTTGTAGTGCAACTCTGCAGTGTAAGAATATTCACGATGCAAGTTTTCAGATTCCTAGGCCTAATAGTTTCCGAATTATGGCAATTAAAAGCATTGCAACGACCATTTAATCCTCCTGGGGATAGAATCGTCACAAAATCCATTTGTAGTGCAAGACCATTCAAGACCTATGCAAGTTTTCAGATTCCTATGCCTAATAGTTTCCGAATTATGGCAAGTAAAATCATTGCCACGCCCCTTTAGTCCTCCTAGGGGCTGAATTTTCACAAAATCCATTTGCAGTGCAACTCTGCAGTGTAAGAATATTCACGATGCAAGATTTCAGATTCATAGGCCTAATAGTTTCAGAATTATGGCAACTAAAACATTGCCACGACCATTTAATCCTCCTAGGGACAGAATTGTCACAAAATCCATTTGTAACGCAACTCTGCAGTGTAAGACCATACACGATGCAAGTTTTCAGATTCCAAGGCCTAATAGTTTCCGAATTATGGCAATTAAAAGCATTGCCACGCCCATTAGGCCTCCTAGGGGCGGAATTTTTACAAAATCCATTTGCAGTGCAACTCTGCAGTGTAAGAATATTCACGATGCAAGTTTTCAGATTCCTAGGCCTATTAGTTTCCGAATTATGGCAATTAAAAGCATTGCAACGACCATTTAATCCTCCTGGGGGTAGAATCGTCACAAAATCCATTTGTAGTGCAAGACCATTCAAGACCTATGCAAGTTTTCAGATTCCTAGGCCTAATAGTTTCCGAATTATGGCAATTAAAAGCATTGCCACGCCCATTAGGCCTCCTAGGGGCGGAATTTTTACAAAATCCATTTGCAGTGCAACTCTGCAGTGTAAGAATATTCACGATGCAAGTTTTCATATTTCTAGGCCTATTAGTTTCCGAATTATGGCAATTAAAAGCATTGCACCGACCGTTTAATCCTCCTGGGAGCAGAAACGTCACAAAATCCATTTGAAATGCAAGACCATTCACTATGCAAGTTTTCAGATTCCTAGGCCTAATAGTTTCCGAATTATGGCAATTAAAAACATTGATATGCTCTTTTAATCCTCCTGGGGACAGAATCGTCACAAAATCCATTTGTACTGCAACTATGCAGTGTATGATCATTCACGGTGCAACTTTTCAGATTCCTATCCCTAAGAGTTTCCTAATTATGGCAATTAAAAGCAATGCCACGCTCATTGATACTCCTAGGGGCAGAATTTTCAAAAGATCTATTTGTAGTGCAACTATGCAGTGTAAGATCATTTACGGTGCAAGTTTTCAGATTCCTATGCCTAAGAGTTTCCGAATTATGGCAATTAAAAGCATTGTCGCGCCGTTTTAATCCTCCTATTCCTAGGTCACATAGTTTCCGCATTATGGCAATTAAAAACATTGCCACGCTCGTTTAATCCTCCTGGGAGCAGAATCATCACAAAATCCATTTGTAGTGCAAGACCATTCACTATGCAAGTTTTCAGATTCCTAGGCCTAATATTTTACGAATTATGGCAATTAAAAGCATTGTCACGACGATTTCGTCCTCCTAGGGGCAGAATTGTTACAAAATCCATTTGTAACGCAACTCTGCAGTGTAAGACCATTCACGATGCAAGTTTTCAGATTCCTAGGCCAAATAGTTTCCTCATTATGGCAATTAAAAGCATTGTCGCGCCCTTTTAATCCTCCTATTCCTAGGTCACATAGTTTCCGAATTATGGCAATTAAACAGATTGCCACGCTCGTTTAATCCTCTTGGGGGCAGAGTCGTCACAAAATCCATTTGTAGAGCAAGACCATTCACTATGCAAGGTTTCAGATTCCTAGTCCTAATAGTTTCCGAATTATGGCAATTAAAAGTATTGTACCACCCTTTTAATCCTCCTATTCCTAAGGCACATAGTTTCCGAATTATGGTAATTAAAAAATTGCCACGCTCGTTTAATCCTCTTGGGGGCAGAATCGTCACAAAATCCATTTATAGTGCAACTATGCATTGTAAGATCATTCACGGTGCAAGTTTTCAGATTCCTATGCCTAAGAGTTTCCGAAGTATGGCAATTAAAAGCATTGCCATAACCATTTCGTCCTCCTAGGGTAGAATTGTTACAAAATCCATTTGTAACGCAATTCTGCAGTGTAGGACATTCACGATGCAAGTTTTCAGATTCCTAGGCCAAATAGTTTCCTAATTATGGCAATGCAAAAGCATTGTCACGCTCGTTTAAGCCTCCTATTCCTAAGTCACATAGTTTCCGAATTATGGCAATTAAAAACATTGCCACGCTCGTTTAATCCTCCTGGGGGCAGAATCGTCAAAAAATCCATTTGTAGTGCAAGACCATTCACTATGCAGGTTTTCAGATTGCTAGGCCTAATAGTTTCCGAATTATGACAATTAAAAGCATTGCCACGGCCATTTAATCCTCCTATTCCTAGGTCACATAGTTTCCGAATTATGGCAATTAAAAACATTGACACGGTCGTTTAATACTCTTGGGGGCAGAATCGTCACAAAATCCATTTATAGTGCAACTATGCATTGTAAGATCATTCACGGTGCAAGTTTTCAGATTCCTATGCCTAAGAGTTTCCGAAGTATGGCAATTAAAAGCATTGCCATAACCATTTCGTCCTCCTAGGGTAGAATTGTTACAAAATCCATTTGTAACGCAATTCTGCAGTGTAGGACATTCACGATGCAAGTTTTCAGATTCCTAGGTCAAATAGTTTCCTCATTATGGCAATTAAAAGCATTGTCGCGCCGTTTTAATCCTCCTATTCCTAAGTCACATAGTTTCCGAATTTTGGCAATTAAACAGATTGCCACGCTCGTTTAATCCTCTTGGGGGCAGAGTCGTCACAAAATCCATTTGTAGAGCAAGACCATTCACTATGCAAGGTTTCAGATTCCTAGTCCTAATAGTTTCCGAATTATGGCAATTAAAAGCATTGCCACGCCCATTTAGTCCTCCTAGGAGCGGAACTTTTACAAAATCCATTTGCAGTGCAACTCTGCAGTGTAAGAACATTCACGATGCAAGTTTTCAGATTCCTAGGCCTAATAGTTTTCGAATTATGGCAATTAAAAGCATTGTCACGCTCGTTTAAGCCTCCTATTCCTAGGTCACATAGTTTCCGAATTATGGCAATTAAAAACATTGCCACGCTCGTTTAATCCTCCTGGGAGCAGAATCGTCACAAAATCAATTTGTAGTGCAAGACCATTCACTATGCAAGTTTTCAGATTGCTAGTCCTAATAGTTTCCGAATTATGGCAATTAAAAGCATTGCCACGCCCATTTAGTCCTCCTATGTGCGGAATTTTTACAAAATCCATTTGCACTGCAACTCTGCAGTGTATGAGCATTTACGATGCAAGTTTTCAGATTCCTAGGCCTAATAGTTTCCGAATTATGGCAATTACTGTCACGCTCGTTTAAGCCTCCTATTCCTAGGTCACATAGTTTCCGAATTATGGCAATTAAAGCATTGCCACGGCCATTTAATCCTCCTAGGGACAGAATTTTCACAAAATCCATTTGTAGTGCAACTATGCTGTGTAAGACCATTCACGATGCAAGTTTTCAGGTTCCTAGGCCTAATAGTTTCCGAATTATGGCAATTAAAAGCATTGCCACGACAATTTAATCCTCCTAGAGGCAGAAATGTCACAAAATCCATTTGTAACGCAACTCTGCAGTGTAAGACCATTCACGATGCAAGTTTTCAGATTCCAAGGCCTAATAGTTTCCGAATTATGGCAAATAAAAGCATTGCCACGACCATTTGATCCTCCTAGGGGAAGAATTTTCACAAAATCCATTTGTAACGCAACTCTGCAGTGTAAGACCATTCACGATGCAAGTTTTCAGAATCCTAGGCCTAATAGTTACCGAATTATGGCAATTAAAAGCATTGTCACACCCGTTTAATCCTCCCATGGGCAGAATTGTCACAAAATCCATTTGTAGTGCAACTCTGCAGTGTAAGGCCATTCACGAAACAAGATTTTAGATTCCTAGGCCTAATAGTTTCCGAATTATGGCAATTACTGTCACGCTCGTTTAAGCCTCCTATTCCTAGGTCACATAGTTTCCGAATTATGGCAATTAAAGCATTGCCACGGCCATTTAATCCTCCTAGGGACAGAATTTTCACAAAATCCATTTGTAGTGCAACTCTGCAGTGTAAGGCCATTCACGAAGAAAGATTTTAGATTCCTAGGCCTAATAGATTCCGAATTATGGCAATTAAAAGCATTGCCACGCCCATTAGGCCTCCTAGGGGCGGAATTTTTACAAAATCCATTTGTAGTGCAACTCTGCAGTGTAAGAATATTCACGATGCAAGTTTTCAGATTCCTAGGCCTAATAGTTTCCGAATTATGGCAATTAAAAGCATTGCAACGACCATTTAATCCTCCTGGGGATAGAATCGTCACAAAATCCATTTGTAGTGCAAGACCATTCAAGACCTATGCAAGTTTTCAGATTCCTATGCCTAATAGTTTCCGAATTATGGCAAGTAAAATCATTGCCACGCCCCTTTAGTCCTCCTAGGGGCTGAATTTTCACAAAATCCATTTGCAGTGCAACTCTGCAGTGTAAGAATATTCACGATGCAAGATTTCAGATTCATAGGCCTAATAGTTTCAGAATTATGGCAACTAAAACATTGCCACGACCATTTAATCCTCCTAGGGACAGAATTGTCACAAAATCCATTTGTAACGCAACTCTGCAGTGTAAGACCATACACGATGCAAGTTTTCAGATTCCAAGGCCTAATAGTTTCCGAATTATGGCAATTAAAAGCATTGCCACGCCCATTAGGCCTCCTAGGGGCGGAATTTTTACAAAATCCATTTGCAGTGCAACTCTGCAGTGTAAGAATATTCACGATGCAAGTTTTCATATTTCTAGGCCTATTAGTTTCCGAATTATGGCAATTAAAAGCATTGCACCGACCGTTTAATCCTCCTGGGAGCAGAAACGTCACAAAATCCATTTGAAATGCAAGACCATTCACTATGCAAGTTTTCAGATTCCTAGGCCTAATAGTTTCCGAATTATGGCAATTAAAAACATTGATATGCTCTTTTAATCCTCCTGGGGACAGAATCGTCACAAAATCCATTTGTACTGCAACTATGCAGTGTATGATCATTCACGGTGCAACTTTTCAGATTCCTATCCCTAAGAGTTTCCTAATTATGGCAATTAAAAGCAATGCCACGCTCATTGATACTCCTAGGGGCAGAATTTTCAAAAGATCTATTTGTAGTGCAACTATGCAGTGTAAGATCATTTACGGTGCAAGTTTTCAGATTCCTATGCCTAAGAGTTTCCGAATTATGGCAATTAAAAGCATTGTCGCGCCGTTTTAATCCTCCTATTCCTAGGTCACATAGTTTCCGCATTATGGCAATTAAAAACATTGCCACGCTCGTTTAATCCTCCTGGGAGCAGAATCATCACAAAATCCATTTGTAGTGCAAGACCATTCACTATGCAAGTTTTCAGATTCCTAGGCCTAATATTTTACGAATTATGGCAATTAAAAGCATTGTCACGACGATTTCGTCCTCCTAGGGGCAGAATTGTTACAAAATCCATTTGTAACGCAACTCTGCAGTGTAAGACCATTCACGATGCAAGTTTTCAGATTCCTAGGCCAAATAGTTTCCTCATTATGGCAATTAAAAGCATTGTCGCGCCCTTTTAATCCTCCTATTCCTAGGTCACATAGTTTCCGAATTATGGCAATTAAACAGATTGCCACGCTCGTTTAATCCTCTTGGGGGCAGAGTCGTCACAAAATCCATTTGTAGAGCAAGACCATTCACTATGCAAGGTTTCAGATTCCTAGTCCTAATAGTTTCCGAATTATGGCAATTAAAAGTATTGTACCACCCTTTTAATCCTCCTATTCCTAAGGCACATAGTTTCCGAATTATGGTAATTAAAAAATTGCCACGCTCGTTTAATCCTCTTGGGGGCAGAATCGTCACAAAATCCATTTATAGTGCAACTATGCATTGTAAGATCATTCACGGTGCAAGTTTTCAGATTCCTATGCCTAAGAGTTTCCGAAGTATGGCAATTAAAAGCATTGCCATAACCATTTCGTCCTCCTAGGGTAGAATTGTTACAAAATCCATTTGTAACGCAATTCTGCAGTGTAGGACATTCACGATGCAAGTTTTCAGATTCCTAGGCCAAATAGTTTCCTAATTATGGCAATGCAAAAGCATTGTCACGCTCGTTTAAGCCTCCTATTCCTAAGTCACATAGTTTCCGAATTATGGCAATTAAAAACATTGCCACGCTCGTTTAATCCTCCTGGGGGCAGAATCGTCAAAAAATCCATTTGTAGTGCAAGACCATTCACTATGCAGGTTTTCAGATTGCTAGGCCTAATAGTTTCCGAATTATGACAATTAAAAGCATTGCCACGGCCATTTAATCCTCCTATTCCTAGGTCACATAGTTTCCGAATTATGGCAATTAAAAACATTGACACGGTCGTTTAATACTCTTGGGGGCAGAATCGTCACAAAATGCATTTGTAACGCAACTCTGCAGTGTAAGACCATTCACGATGCAAGTTTTCAGATTCCTAGGTCAAATAGTTTCCTCATTATGGCAATTAAAAGCATTGTCGCGCCGTTTTAATCCTCCTATTCCTAAGTCACATAGTTTCCGAATTTTGGCAATTAAACAGATTGCCACGCTCGTTTAATCCTCTTGGGGGCAGAGTCGTCACAAAATCCATTTGTAGAGCAAGACCATTCACTATGCAAGGTTTCAGATTCCTAGTCCTAATAGTTTCCGAATTATGGCAATTAAAAGCATTGCCACGCCCATTTAGTCCTCCTAGGAGCGGAACTTTTACAAAATCCATTTGCAGTGCAACTCTGCAGTGTAAGAACATTCACGATGCAAGTTTTCAGATTCCTAGGCCTAATAGTTTTCGAATTATGGCAATTAAAAGCATTGTCACGCTCGTTTAAGCCTCCTATTCCTAGGTCACATAGTTTCCGAATTATGGCAATTAAAAACATTGCCACGCTCGTTTAATCCTCCTGGGAGCAGAATCGTCACAAAATCAATTTGTAGTGCAAGACCATTCACTATGCAAGTTTTCAGATTGCTAGTCCTAATAGTTTCCGAATTATGGCAATTAAAAGCATTGCCACGCCCATTTAGTCCTCCTATGTGCGGAATTTTTACAAAATCCATTTGCACTGCAACTCTGCAGTGTATGAGCATTTACGATGCAAGTTTTCAGATTCCTAGGCCTAATAGTTTCCGAATTATGGCAATTACTGTCACGCTCGTTTAAGCCTCCTATTCCTAGGTCACATAGTTTCCGAATTATGGCAATTAAAGCATTGCCACGGCCATTTAATCCTCCTAGGGACAGAATTTTCACAAAATCCATTTGTAGTGCAACTATGCTGTGTAAGACCATTCACGATGCAAGTTTTCAGGTTCCTAGGCCTAATAGTTTCCGAATTATGGCAATTAAAAGCATTGCCACGACAATTTAATCCTCCTAGAGGCAGAAATGTCACAAAATCCATTTGTAACGCAACTCTGCAGTGTAAGACCATTCACGATGCAAGTTTTCAGATTCCAAGGCCTAATAGTTTCCGAATTATGGCAAATAAAAGCATTGCCACGACCATTTGATCCTCCTAGGGGAAGAATTTTCACAAAATCGAACTGTAGCGCAACTCTTCAGTGTTGGACTATTCACGATGCAAGTTTTCAGAATCCTAGGCCTAATAGTTACCGAATTATGGCAATTAAAAGCATTGTCACACCCGTTTAATCCTCCTATGGGCAGAATTGTCACAAAATCCATTTGTAGTGCAACTCTGCAGTGTAAGGCCATTCACGAAACAAGATTTTAGATTCCTAGGCCTAATAGTTTCCGAATTATGGCAATTACTGTCACGCTCGTTTAAGCCTCCTATTCCTAGGTCACATAGTTTCCGAATTATGGCAATTAAAGCATTGCCACGGCCATTTAATCCTCCTAGGGACAGAATTTTCACAAAATCCATTTGTAGTGCAACTCTGCAGTGTAAGGCCATTCACGAAGAAAGATTTTAGATTCCTAGGCCTAATAGATTCCGAATTATGGCAATTAAAAGCATTGCCACGCCCATTAGGCCTCCTAGGGCCGAATTTTTACAAAATCCATTTGCAGTGCAACTCTGCAGTGTAAGAATATTCACGATGCAAGTTTTCAGATTCCTAGGCCTAATAGTTTCCGAATTATGGCAATTAAAAGCATTGCAACGACCATTTAATCCTCCTGGGGATAGAATCGTCACAAAATCCATTTGTAGTGCAAGACCATTCAAGACCTATGCAAGTTTTCAGATTCCTAGGCCTAATAGTTTCCGAATTATGGCAAGTAAAATCATTGCCACGCCCCTTTAGTCCTCCTAGGGGCTGAATTTTCACAAAATCCATTTGCAGTGCAACTCTGCAGTGTAAGAATATTCACGATGCAAGATTTCAGATTCATAGGCCTAATAGTTTCAGAATTATGGCAACTAAAACATTGCCACGACCATTTAATCCTCCTAGGGACAGAATTGTCACAAAATCCATTTGTAACGCAACTCTGCAGTGTAAGACCATACACGATGCAAGTTTTCAGATTCCAAGGCCTAATAGTTTCCGAATTATGGCAATTAAAAGCATTGCCACGCCCATTAGGCCTCCTAGGGGCGGAATTTTTACAAAATCCATTTGCAGTGCAACTCTGCAGTGTAAGAATATTCACGATGCAAGTTTTCAGATTCCTAGGCCTATTAGTTTCCGAATTATGGCAATTAAAAGCATTGCAACGACCATTTAATCCTCCTGGGGGTAGAATCGTCACAAAATCCATTTGTAGTGCAAGACCATTCAAGACCTATGCAAGTTTTCAGATTCCTAGGCCTAATAGTTTCCCAATTATGGCAATTAAAAGCATTGCCACGCCCATTAGGCCTCCTAGGGGCGGAATTTTTACAAAATCCATTTGCAGTGCAACTCTGCAGTGTAAGAATATTCACGATGCAAGTTTTCATATTCCTAGGCCTATTAGTTTCCGAATTATGGCAATTAAAAGCATTGCACCGACCGTTTAATCCTCCTGGGAGCAGAAACGTCACAAAATCCATTTGTAATGCAAGACCATTCACTATGCAAGTTTTCAGATTCCTAGGCCTAATAGTTTCCGAATTATGGCAATTAAAAACATTGATATGCTCTTTTAATCCTCCTGGGGACAGAATCGTCACAAAATCCATTTGTACTGCAACTATGCAGTGTATGATCATTCACGGTGCAACTTTTCAGATTCCTATCCCTAAGAGTTTCCTAATTATGGCAATTAAAAGCAATGCCACGCTCATTGATACTCCTAGGGGCAGAATTTTCAAAAGATCTATTTGTAGTGCAACTATGCAGTGTAAGATCATTCACGGTGCAAGTTTTCAGATTCCTATGCCTAAGAGTTTCCGAATTATGACAATTAAAAGCATTGTCGCGCCGTTTTAATCCTCCTATTCCTAGGTCACATAGTTTCCGCATTATGGCAATTAAAAACATTGCCACGCTCGTTTAATCCTCCTGGGAGCAGAATCATCACAAAATCCATTTGTAGTGCAAGACCATTCACTATGCAAGTTTTCAGATTCCTAGGCCTAATATTTTACGAATTATGGCAATTAAAAGCATTGTGACGACGATTTCGTCCTCCTAGGGGCAGAATTGTTACAAAATCCATTTGTAACGCAACTCTGCAGTGTAAGACCATTCACGATGCAAGTTTTCAGATTCCTAGGCCAAATAGTTTCCTCATTATGGCAATTAAAAGCATTGTCGCGCCCTTTTAATCCTCCTATTCCTAGGTCACATAGTTTCCGAATTATGGCAATTAAACAGATTGCCACGCTCGTTTAATCCTCTTGGGGGCAGAGTCGTCACAAAATCCATTTGTAGAGCAAGACCATTCACTATGCAAGGTTTCAGATTCCTAGTCCTAATAGTTTCCGAATTATGGCAATTAAAAGTATTGTACCACCCTTTTAATCCTCCTATTCCTAAGGCACATAGTTTCCGAATTATGGTAATTAAAAAATTGCCACGCTCGTTTAATCCTCTTGGGGGCAGAATCGTCACAAAATCCATTTATAGTGCAACTATGCATTGTAAGATCATTCACGGTGCAAGTTTTCAGATTCCTATGCCTAAGAGTTTCCGAATTATGGCAATTAAAAGCATTGCCATAACCATTTCGTCCTCCTAGGGTAGAATTGTTACAAAATCCATTTGTAACGCAATTCTGCAGTGTAGGACATTCACGATGCAAGTTTTCAGATTCCTAGGCCAAATAGTTTCCTAATTATGGCAATGCAAAAGCAATGTCACGCTCGTTTAAGCCTCCTATTCCTAAGTCACATAGTTTCCGAATTATGGCAATTAAAAACATTGCCACGCTCGTTTAATCCTCCTGGGGGCAGAATCGTCAAAAAATCCATTTGTAGTGCAAGACCATTCACTATGCAGGTTTTCAGATTGCTAGGCCTAATAGTTTCCGAATTATGACAATTAAAAGCATTGCCACGGCCATTTAATCCTCCTATTCCTAGGTCACATAGTTTCCGAATTATGGCAATTAAAAACATTGACACGGTCGTTTAATACTCTTGGGGGCAGAATCGTCACAAAATGCATTTGTAACGCAACTCTGCAGTTAAGACCATTCACGATGCAAGTTTTCAGATTCCTAGGTCAAATAGTTTCCTCATTATGGCAATTAAAAGCATTGTCACGCTCGTTTAAGCCTCCTATTCCTAGGTCACATAGTTTCCGAATTATGGCAATTAAAAACATTGCCACGCTCGTTTAATCCTCCTGGGAGCAGAATCGTCACAAAATCAATTTGTAGTGCAAGACCATTCACTATGCAAGTTTTCAGATTGCTAGTCCTAATAGTTTCCGAATTATGGCAATTAAAAGCATTGCCACGCCCATTTAGTCCTCCTATGTGCGGAATTTTTACAAAATCCATTTGCACTGCAACTCTGCAGTGTATGAGCATTCACGATGCAAGTTTTCAGATTCCTAGGCCTAATAGTTTCCGAATTATGGCAATTACTGTCACGCTCGTTTAAGCCTCCTATTCCTAGGTCACATAGTTTCCGAATTATGGCAATTAAAGCATTGCCACGGCCATTTAATCCTCCTAGGGACAGAATTTTCATAAAATCCATTTGTAGTGCAACTATGCTGTGTAAGACCATTCACGATGCAAGTTTTTAGGTTCCTAGGCCTAATAGTTTCCGAATTATGGCAATTAAAAGCATTGCCACGACAATTTAATCCTCCTAGAGGCAGAAATGTCACAAAATCCATTTGTAACGCAACTCTGCAGTGTAAGACCATTCACGATGCAAGTTTTCAGATTCCAAGGCCTAATAGTTTCCGAATTATGGCAAATAAAAGCATTGCCACGACCATTTGATCCTCCTAGGGGAAGAATTTTCACAAAATCGAACTGTAGCGCAACTCTTCAGTGTTGGACTATTCACGATGCAAGTTTTCAGAATCCTAGGCCTAATAGTTACCGAATTATGGCAATTAAAAGCATTGTCACACCCGTTTAATCCTCCTAGGGGCAGAATTGTCACAAAATCCATTTGTAGTGCAACTCTGCAGTGTAAGGCCATTCACGAAACAAGATTTTAGATTCCTAGGCCTAATAGATTCCGAATTATGGCAATTAAAAACATTGATATGCTCGTTTAATCCTCCTGGGGACAGAATCGTCACAAAATCCATTTGTAGTGCAAGACCATTCAAGACCTATGCAAGTTTTCAGATTCCAAGGCCTAATAGTTTCCGAATTATGGCAATTAAAAGCATTGCCACGCCCATTAGGTCTCCTAGGGGCGGAATTTTTACAAAATCCATTTGCAGTGCAACTCTGCAGTGTAAGAATATTCACGATGCAAGTTTTCAGATTCCTAGGCCTAATAGTTTCCGAATTATGGCAATTAAAAGCATTGCAACGACCATTTAATCCTCCTGGGGGTAGAATCGTCACAAAATCCATTTGTAGTGCAAGACCATTCAAGACCTATGCAAGTTTTCAGATTCCTAGGCCTAATAGTTTCCGAATTATGGCAAGTAAAAGCATTGCCATGCCCCTTTAGTCCTCCTAGGGGCGGCATTTTTACAAAATCCATTTGCAGTGCAACTCTGCAGTATAAGAATATTCACGATGCAAGTTTTCAGATTCCTAGGCCTAATAGTTTCCGAATTATGGCAATTAAAAGCATTGCAACGACCATTTAATCCTCCTGGGGGTAGAATCGTCACAAAATCCATTTGTAGTGCAAGACCATTCAAGACCTATGCAAGTTTTCAGATTCCAAGGCCTAATAGTTTCCGAATTATGGCAAGTAAAAGCATTGCCACGCCCATTTAGTCCTCCTAGGGGCGGCATTTTTACAAAATCCATTTGCAGTGCAACTCTGCAGTGTAAGACCATTCACGATGCAAGTTTTCAGATTTCAAGGCCTAATAGTTTCCGAATTATGGCAATTAAAAGCATTGCACCGCCCGTTTAATCCTCCTGGGAGCAGAATCGTCACAAAATCCATTTGTAATGCAAGACCATTCACTATGCAAGTTTTCAGATTCGTAGGCCTAATAGTTTCCGAATTATGGCAATTAAAAACATTGATATGCTCGTTTAATCCTCCTGGGGACAGAATCGTCACAAAATCCATTTGTACTGCAACTATGCAGTGTATGATCATTCACGGTGCAACTTTTCAGATTCCTATGCCTAAGAGTTTCCGAATTATGGCAATTAAAAGCAATGCCACGCTCATTGATACTCCTAGGGGCAGAATTTTCAAAAGATCTATTTGTAGTGCAACTATGCAGTGTAAGATCATTCACGGTGCAAGTTTTCAGATTCCTATGCCTAAGAGTTTCCGAATTATGGCAATTAAAAGCATTGTCGCGCCGTTTTAATCCTCCTATTCCTAGGTCACATAGTTTCCGAATTATGGCAACTAAACAGATTGCCACGCTCGTTTAATCCTCTTGGGGGCAGAGTCACAAAATCCATTTGTAGAGCAAGACCATTCACTATGCAAGTTTTCAGATTCCTAGTCCTAATAGTTTCCGAATTATGGCAATTAAAAGCATTGCCACGCCCATTTAGTCCTCCTAGGGGCTGAATTTTTACAAAATCCATCTGCACTGCAACTCTGCAGTGTATGAGCATTCACGATGCAAGTTTTCAGATTCCTAGGCCTAATAGTTTCCGAATTATGGCAATTACTGTCACGCTCGTTTAAGCGTCCTATTCCTAGGTCACATAGTTTCCGAATTATGGCAATTAAAGCATTGCCACGGCCATTTAATCCTCCTAGGGACAGAATTTTCACAAAATCCATTTGTAGTGCAACTATGCTGTGTAAGACCATTCACGATGCAAGTTTTCAGGTTCCTAGGCCTAATAGTTTCCGAATTATGGCAATTAAAAGCATTGCCACGACCATTTGATCCTCCTAGGGGAAGAATTTTCACAAAATCGAACTGTAGCGCAACTCTTCAGTGTTGGACTATTCACGATGCAAGTTTTCAGAATCCTAGGCCTAATAGTTACCGAATTATGGCAATTAAAAGCATTGTCACACCCGTTTAATCCTCCTAGGGGCAGAATTGTCACAAAATCCATTTGTAGTGCAACTCTGCAGTGTAAGGCCATTCACGAAACAAGATTTTAGATTCCTAGGCCTAATAGATTCCGAATTATGGCAATTAAAAACATTGATATGCTCGTTTAATCCTCCTGGGGACAGAATCGTCACAAAATCCATTTGTAGTGCAAGACCATTCAAGACCTATGCAAGTTTTCAGATTCCAAGGCCTAATAGTTTCCGAATTATGGCAATTAAAAGCATTGCCACGCCCATTAGGCCTCCTAGGGGCGGAATTTTTACAAAATCCATTTGCAGTGCAACTCTGCAGTGTAAGAATATTCACGATGCAAGTTTTCAGATTCCTAGGCCTAATAGTTTCCGAATTATGGCAATTAAAAGCAATGCCACGCTCATTGATACTCCTAGGGGCAGAATTTTCAAAAGATCTATTTGTAGTGCAACTATGCAGTGTAAGATCATTCACGGTGCAAGTTTTCAGATTCCTATGCCTAAGAGTTTCCGAATTATGGCAATTAAAAGCATTGTCGCGCCGTTTTAATCCTCCTATTCCTAGGTCACATAGTTTCCGAATTATGGCAACTAAACAGATTGCCACGCTCGTTTAATCCTCTTGGGGGCAGAGTCACAAAATCCATTTGTAGAGCAAGACCATTCACTATGCAAGTTTTCAGATTCCTAGTCCTAATAGTTTCCGAATTATGGCAATTAAAAGCATTGCCACGCCCATTTAGTCCTCCTAGGGGCTGAATTTTTACAAAATCCATTTGCAGTGCAACTCTGCAGTGTAAGAACATTCACGATGCAAGTTTTCAGATTCCTAGGCCGAATAGTTTCCGAACTATGGCAATTAAAAGAATTGTCGCGCCCTTTTAATCCTCCTATTCCTAGGTCACATAGTTTCCGAATTATGGCAATTAAAAACATTGCCACGCTCGTCTGATCCTCTTGGGGGCAGAATCGTCACAACATCCATTTGTAGTGCAAGACCATTCACTATGCAAGGTTTCAGATTCCTAGTCCTAATAGTTTCCGAATTATGGCAATTAAAAGCATTGCCACGCCCATTTAGTCCTCCTAGGAGCGGAATTTTTACAAAATCCATTCGCAGTGCAACTCTGCAGTGTAAGAACATTCACGATGCAAGTTTTCAGATTCCTAGGCCTAATAGTTTCCGAATTATGGCAATTAAAAGCATTGTCACGCTCGTTTAAGCCTCCTATTCCTAGGTCACATAGTTTCCGAATTATGGCAATTCAAAACATTGCCACGCTCGTTTAATCCTCCTGGGGGCAGAATCGTCACAAAATCCATTTGTAGTGCAAGACCATTCCCTATGCAAGTTTTCATATTCCTAGTCCTAATAGTTTCCGAATTATGGCAATTAAAAGCATTGCCACGCCCATTTAGTCCTCCTATGGGCGGAATTTTTACAAAATCCATCTGCACTGCAACTCTGCAGTGTATGAGCATTCACCACGGCCCTTTAATCCTCCTAGGGACAGAATTTTCACAAAATCCATTTGTAGTACAACTATGCTGTGTAAGACCATTCACGATGCAAGTTTTCAGGTTCCTAGGCCTAATAGTTTCCGAATTATGGAAATTAAAAGCATTGCCACGACAATTTAATCCTCCTACAGCCAGAAATGTGACAAAATCCATTTGCAATGCAACTCTGCAGTGTAAGACCATTCACGATGCAAGTTTTCAGATTCCAAGGCCTAATAGTTTCCGAATTATGGCAAATAAAAGCATTGCCACGACCATTTGATCCTCCTAGGGGAAGAATTTTCACAAAATCTAACTGTAGCGAACTCTGCAGTGTTTGACTATTCACGATGCAAGTTTTCAGAATCCTAGGCCTAATAGTTACCGAATTATGGCAATTAAAAGCATTGTCACGCCCGTTTAATCATCCTAGGGGCAGAATTGTCACAAAATCCATTTGTAGTGCAACTCTGCAGTGTAAGGCCATTCACGATGCAAGATTTTAGATTCCTAGGCCTAATAGATTCCGAATTATGGCAATTAAAAACATTGATATGCTCGTTTAATCCTCCTGGGGACAGAATCGTCACAAAATCCATTTGTAGTGCAAGACCATTCAAGACCTATGCAAGTTTTCAGATTCCAAGGCCTAATAGTTTCCGAATTATGGCAATTAAAAGCATTACCATGCCCATTTAGTCCTCCTAATGGCGGAATTTTTACAAAATCCATTTGCAGTGCAACTCTGCATTGTAAGGACATTCACGATGCAAGATTTTTTCAGATTCCTAGGCCTAATAGTTTCGGAATTATGGCAAGTAAAAGCATTGCCATGCCCATTTAGTCCTCCTAGGGGCGGCATTTTTACAAAATCCATTTGCAGTGCAACTCTGCAGTGTAAGAATATTCACGATGCAAGTTTTCAGATTCCTAGGCCTAATAGTTTCCGAATTATGGCAATTAAAAGCATTGCAACGACCATTTAATCCTCCTGGGGGTAGAATCGTCACAAAATCCATTTGTAGTGCAAGACCATTCAAGACCTATGCAAGTTTTCAGATTCCAAGGCCTAATAGTTTCCGAATTATGGCAATTAAAAACATTGCCACGACCATTTCAACCTCCTAAGGGCAGAATTTTCACAAAATCCATTTGTAGTGCAACTCTACAGTGTAAGACCATTCACGATTCAAGTTTTCACGTTCCTAGTCCTAATAGTTTCCGAATTATGGCAATTAAAATCATTGTCAAGACCACTTAATCCTCCTAGGGGCAGAATTGTCACAAAATCCATTTGTATCGCAACTGTGCAGTGTAAGACCATTCACGATCCAAGTTTTCAGATTCCTAGGTCACTTAGTTTCCGAATTATGGCAATTAAAAACATTGCTACGCTCGTTTAATACTCCTGGGGGCAGAATCGTCACAAAATCCATTTGTAGTGCAACTATGCAGTGTAAGATCATTCACGGTGCAAGTTATCAGATTCCTATGCCTAAGAGTTTCCGAATTATGGCAATTAAAAGCAATGCCACGTCCGTTTAATCCTCCTAGGGTAGAATTTTCACAAACTCCATTTGTAGTGCTACTATGCAGTGTAAGATAATTCACGGTGCATGTTTTCACATTCCTATGCCTAAGAGTTTCCGAATTATGGCAATTAAAAGCAATGCCACGCCCATTTGATCCTCCTAGGGGCAGAATTTTCAAAACATCTATTTGTAGTGCAACTGTAAGACCATGAAGGATGCAAGTTTGCAGATTCCAAGGCCTAATAGTTTCCGAATTATGGCAAATAAAAGCATTGCCACGACCATTTGATCCTCCTAGGGGAAGAATTTTCACAAAATCTAACTGTAGCGAACTCTGCAGTGTTTGACTATTCACGATGCAAGTTTTCAGAATCCTAGGCCTAATAGTTACCGAATTATGGCAATTAAAAGCATTGTCACGCCCGTTTAATCATCCTAGGGGCAGAATTGTCACAAAATCCATTTGTAGTGCAACTCTGCAGTGTAAGGCCATTCACGATTCAAGTTTTCACGTTCCTAGTCCTAATAGTTTCCGAATTATGGCAATTAAAATCATTGTCAAGACCACTTAATCCTCCTAGGGGCAGAATTGTCACAAAATCCATTTGTATCGCAACTGTGCAGTGTAAGACCATTCACGATCCAAGTTTTCAGATTCCTAGGTCACTTAGTTTCCGAATTATGGCAATTAAAAACATTGCTACGCTCGTTTAATACTCCTGGGGGCAGAATCGTCACAAAATCCATTTGTAGTGCAACTATGCAGTGTAAGATCATTCACGGTGCAAGTTATCAGATTCCTATGCCTAAGAGTTTCCGAATTATGGCAATTAAAAGCAATGCCACGTCCGTTTAATCCTCCTAGGGTAGAATTTTCACAAACTCCATTTGTAGTGCTACTATGCAGTGTAAGATAATTCACGGTGCATGTTTTCACATTCCTATGCCTAATAGTTTCCGAATTATGGCAAGTAAAAGGATTGCCATGCCCGTTTAATTTGGGGCAGAATTGTGCCAAAATCCATTTGTAGTGCAAGTCTACAGTTTAAGAACATTCACGATGCAAGTTTTCAGATTCCTAGGCCTAATAGTTTCCAAATTAGAGAAAATCTGACAATTATAATTATTGCCACGACCATTTAATCGTCCTAGGGGCAGAATTCTTACAAAATCTAACTGTAGTGCAACTCTGCAGTGTAAGACTATTCACGATGCAAGTTTTCAGATTCCTATGCCTAATAGTTTCCGAATTATGGCAATTAAAACATTGCCACGACTATTTAATCCTCCTAGGGGCAGAATTGTCACAAAATCCATTTGTAACGCAACTCTGCAGTGTAAGACCATTCACGATGCAAGTTTTAAGATTCCTAGGCCTAATAGTTTCCGAATTATGTCAATTAAGAGCATTGCCACGTTCGTTTAATCCTCCTAGGGGCAGAATTTTCACAAAATCTATTTGTAGTGCAACTCTAAGAACAGTCAAGTTTTCAGATTCCTAGGCGTAATAGTTTCCAAAATATGGCAATTAAAACATTACCATACCCATTTAATCCTCCTATTGGCAGAATTTTCACAAATACCATTTTTAGTGCATCTCTACAATGTAAGAACATTCCACCACCATTTGATCCTCCTAGGGGAAGAATTTTCACAAAATCTACCTGTACTGCAACTCTGCAGTGTGAGGTCATTCACGATGCAAGATTTCAGATTCCTAGGCCTAATAGTTTCCGAATTATGGCAATTAAAAGCATTGTCACGCTCGTTTAATCCTCCTATTCCTAGGTCACATAGTTTCCGAATTATGGCAATTAAAAACATTGCCACGCTCGTTTAATCCTCCTGGGGGTAGAATCGTCACAAAATCCATTTGTAGCGCAACTCTGCAGTGTAAGACCATTCACGATGCAAGTTTTCAGATTCCTAGGCCTAATAGTTTCCGAATTATGGCAATTAAAAGCATTGTCACGCTCGTTTAATCCTCCTATTCCTAGGTCACATAGTTTCCGAGTTATGGCAATTAAAAACATTGCCACGCTCGTTTAATCCTCCTGGGGGCAGAATCGTCACAAAATCCATTTGTAGCGCAACTCTGCAGTGTAAGACCATTCACGATGCAAGTTTTCAGATTCCTAGTCCTAATAGTTTCCGAATTATGGCAATTAAAAGCATTGTCACGCTCGTTTAATCATCCTATTCCTAGGTCACATAGTTTCCGAATTATGACAATTAAAAACATTGCCACGCTCGTTTAATCCTCCTGGGGGCTAATCACAAAATCCATTTGTAGTGCAAGACCATTCACTATGCAAATTTTCGGATTCCTAGGCCTAATAGTTTCCGAATTATATCAATTAAAAGCATTGCCACGACCATTTAATCCTCCTAGGGACAGAATTTTCACAAAATCCATTTGTAGTGCAACTCTGCAGTGTGAGACCATTCACGATACAAGTTTTCAGGTTCCTAGGCCAAATAGTTTCCAAATTATGGCAATTAAAAGCATTACCACGACCATTTAATCCTCCTAGGGGCAAAATTGTCACAAAATCCATTTCTAACGCAACTATGTAGTGTAAGACCATTCACGATGCAAGTTTTCAGATTCCTAGGCCAAATAGTTTCCGAATAATGGCAATTAAAAGCATTGTCGCGCCCTTTTAATCCTCCTATTCCGAATAATAGATTAAAAACCAAATATGTCAAACTATGTAAGGAAATTAATAGGGAAGTTCGATTTCTCAGGGATAATTATTTCCGTAGACAATTATTGCTGGCACAGGGCAACATTAAGGAAGAATGGAAAGTGGTTAATAACATACTTAATAGAAAGAGAAAAATTGACGATGGTTCCGTCATATTAAAGCACTCTAACTCAATTATATCTGATACTCTAGAAATTGCTGAAGACTTTAATATATGAGTCCTGTTATGACATCACTTGTGCTAATCTTAATCTTGTGCTAGTCTTAACTGTGCTGGTGTTGAGCACCTAGAAGATGTGAGCAATAATCTAAGTTTTTTCTTTCGCCCTATTACTAGTTTTGAACTGTTTAATATTATTGCCTCATTAAAAAAGTCAAATTCCCATGGCATTGATGGCATTTCAAACAACATACTCAAAAGAGTTGCTTTTAACATAGTAGACATATTAGCACACTTGTTTAATGCTAGTATTTTCACTGGTACTTTTCCTAGCGAGCTGAAATGCGCCATTGTCATCCCCGTTTTTAAAAAGGACAGCAAAACAGATAAAAACAATTACAGACCGATTTCTTTGTTGTCATCTATTTCTAAAATATTTGAGAAAGCAATTAAGAGTAGAGTTTTGGAATTCCTTCACAACTCAAAATTTTTCAGTGGGATGCAATTTGGATTTCAAGTAGGTCTTTCAACTGAAGATGCCCTTTTAAATTTCTGTTCTACCATATACAGTGGTATTGACGCCAATAAGAGTTGTGCAGGTCTTTTTGTAGATATTACCAAAGCATTTGATATGGTCGATCATAATATCCTCCTTAGCAAATTGCATAAAGCTGGGTTTCGTGGATTTATCCTTGATTGGTTTGAATCTTATTTAAAGAACAGATATCAAAGAGTAAAAGTTAGGAATACTTTAAGTAGCTCACGCACTCTTAATTTAGGTGTACCGCAGGGCTCTGTTATGGGTCCGATCTTATTTCTAATTTACTTAAATTCTATTTTCGCTCTATCTTATAAGGGATCACTGACTGCCTTTGCGGACGATTTAGGTATTGCTTATTTTACGAACAGTCCTTTAAACTTAATAATGATGTAAATCATGATTTGTATCTACTAAGAATTTGTTTTGCGAAGCACAAGCTCCTTGTTAGTAAAAAAACCAAATTGATGTATTTCAGTTTGTGTAAGCAACCGCCCCCTGATATCGATATTGTTTTCCACTCGCCAAAATGCGATAAATATAATCTATTCAGTAGGACATGTACTGTACATTGCCAATTTCCTTATAACGAAATTGTCTTGTGATCCGTCCTTTTTTATAATAGATGTGGTGGAACACTTGGTGTAACAATTGATCAAAACTTAAACTGGTCTGAGCATATCTCACAATTAAAACAATATTTTCTCTCTGCTATTCGGTACTTTTTTAGTTTACGAAAGTACTGTTCTATTAGTTTGCTTAAAACAATCTACTATGGCTTATTTCATTCCAAGTTACAGTATGGGATTAGTTGCTGGGGAGGAGCCTATCGAAATCAACTACAAAAACTTGCTGTCTTACAAAAGTGTATGATAAGAAAAATCTTCAATGCGAATCGTTCGGAGCACTCTATGGAGTTTTTCGACTTCTACATGTTCTGCCCCTTAGACATTTATACTGTTATAAAGTTTTAGAAATTTTTTTCATCAGAAGTGGTTACTTGCTTATTATTAGTTAGTGGTTATTCCTAATAATCATAATCTACGTAGTTTTGATTTACAAAGGGTCGCTGTACCTAATTTTTGCACTTCAGTTTTAGAAACTCTTATTCAGTTATGTCCTGTAAGCTATTTAATCAACTTCCTAGAGAAATGAGGGCATTACGGAATAGAACTTCTTTCTTGAGGCGAATTAAGCTTTGGCTATTTGAACATGACCATAAAGAAATTGAAATCTTGCTGCAATTTACTTCTTAGTATAATTTTTTATTTTTAACAAAATGCTATAATCTGCTGCACACTCCGGAATTTTTAATCTTATTTTTAAGCTTGATGTGACATTAACACTATATGTACAAGTTATAAGAATGTCACTACTTTATTCCCTATATTTTAAGATTTTTTGTTTATCTTTAGTTTTAGTTTATCATTTTGTACATAGAGAATACTGAATAAATGAAATGAATGAAAATTATGGCAAATAAAAGCATTGTCGCGCCCTTTGAATCCTCCCATTCCTAGATCACATAGTTTCCGAATTATGGCAATTAAAAACATTGCCACGCTCGTTTAATCCTCCTGGGGGCAGAATCGTCACAAAATCCATTTGTAGTGCAACTATGCAGTGTAAGATCATTCAGGGTCAAGTTTTCAGATTCCTATGCCTAAGAGTTTCCGAATTATGGCAATTAACCGTAGAGCTACCCTCAAAAAATATTCATAATCCTACCCTGAAGTGTAGATTTCTACACCCAGAGATTTTCCTTTACTCTCCAAGAAACTTCTGTTGTGTTACAGTTTTTTTTAAAATTTATTATTTAAAAATAATATTACACTATTTAAAATGAAAACATACACGGTTTGGGCATATGTTTCTTTTGTGCATTGCTTTGGATATACTTTTTTGCACATCTTCCACGCTTTTTTATATTTCGAATTGTAAGGAGTTGTAGGAGTTAAAATGAAAAATGAAGAAAAAATTATAAGTAAAAGTAAAATACCAAGAATTAAGATTAAGAAAATATGAATTTGAATTTAATTTGAAATTATTTTTGTTTCCACGCTGAAAACAAAATCTTTTTTTTTCTTATCTTTCTTTTTTTTACAAACCTTTGTAAGGATAGACTGTAACGTGCACACACGTTACAAATAAGCTAAATATAAGATTATTACAAATAAGATTAATTAACTAGAAATATAAGAAAACTGAAATATCAGAATATAGAAATAAGTAAGATAGAACGAAGAATAGCATAAACACGGTCGCAGCGCAGTCGCAGCGTTAAGCGACAAAAACATTCTTATTGTTCTCTTGTTTTAAAAACAAAACCAAGCTTAGGAAACCGCAGATCGTAGGTTCAAAGCCCATCAGCGATCAAAACATTTTTTTAGCTTCGCATCAATTCTTTTAGTATGTTTGTTGGTACTCTTGTATACACGCATCAACAGAAAAGAGAAGAAAGAAACCAAAAAACCGGTTTTCGTCATCATACATACAAACACACAATGTGATGATCGACACTAGCCGTTTGCACTCGCGGCGTGCATATAATTCGCGTGCCGTTTACGGCAGCCAGCTCATAAAAGGCTACGGCAAAAACATTCAAATTCTAGTTGCGCTGAGTATAAGGTAAGCCTTATACTTAAGATCTTAAACCAATCTTGCGACTTCGGCTTCGGCCCGCGGTAATATCCCTATATATTACCTATCGACTTCGGTCCGCGGTGAATGCTCTATCATTCACCTATCGGCTTCGGCCCGCGGTAATATTCCTATATATTACCTATCGACTTCGGTCCGCGGTGAATGCCCTATCATTCACCTATCGGCTTCGGCCCGCGGTAATATTCCTATATATTACCTATCGACTTCGGTCCGCGGTGAATGCCCTATCATTCACCTATCGGCGAAGGCCACCGGCGTGCAACCATATTTGCACGCCACCGGTAGGAAAATCCCTTAAACAGGAGATTAACCTAACCAGCATTTTGGGTTCGATAAATTAAGGCCTTCCGCCGAGAAGCACTTGAACTTCCAAGTCCTTACTTTAGACCTTCCGCAGGGAAGCACTTTCGCTTTCCCTAGTGTAAATTAAGGCCTTCCGCCGAGAAGCACTTGAGCTTCCAAGTCCTTACTTTAGGCCTTCCGCAGGGAAGCACTTTCGCTTTCCCTAGTGTAAATTAAGGCCTTCCGCCGAGAAGCACTTGAGCTTCCAAGTCCTTACTTTAGGCCTTCCGCAGGGAAGCACTTTCGCTTTCCCTAGTGTAAATTAAGGCCTTCCGCCGAGAAGCACTTGAGCTTCCAAGTCCTTACCTTAGGCCTTCCGCAGGGAAGCACTTTCGCTTTCCCCAGTATAAATTAAGGCCTTCCGCCGGGAAGCACTTGAACTTCCAAGTCCTTACTTTGGGCCTTCCGCAGGGAAGCACTTCCGCTTTGACTAGTGTAAATTAAGGCCTTCCGCCGGGAAGCACTTAAGCTTCCAAGCCCTTACCGTAGGCCTTCCGTAGAGAAATACGCTGGTTAACGAACTCCTGCTTAAACGATTTACATAGGGAATCTGTACAGCCGTCTGCTGCGTGGCACTCTGCCCTTAGATTCGTGTAGACACAACCACACTAATTGTACGTATTTTAAGTTATAGAAATTGTTAAGTAGATATCAGGATAAAACAATACAACCAATCCACCGAGCTGAACTATGCAGAGAGTCAGTGCTAGACTGTGAGAACAGTCGTTTGAAATTCGTGTGGCGGTTGAATAACTTGGAGGGTTACGAGGCCCCTTTAAGCGAACCCTGGACAGACTGAGCTTCATCCAGGCTGGAAACTAAAAACTCGTTACAGGTGTAAAATTGTATTACTTCAGGTAATTTCTTACTATCATCTCCGAGAATACCTCCTGAATTATGTAAGGTGCTTTGGAGGACAGTACATATATTTTTTATGTCAATACAATATCAGGGTTGTATTTGGGGTGAAAGCAAAAGACGAACTGTAAAGTGCTGACTTTTTGCATTTTAATAATTTTGGAGGAATTGATAACTTGTTTCTCCGCATAATTCCAACCATTTTACCTGATGGTCGTAATTATGACAGGCCTCTTTCGCAACACATTTGATGCTTGGCTCTGGCCTTTTGATAGAAAAGGTGATGTACTCCAAACATTACCATCTTTAGACGTGAAGAACGAATCACAATCTAAGTTATCCTGAGATTCTTTATCTTCCACGGAATCACCTTCAGAAACGTTATAAGATAGCTCTAGTTCTTCCTCAGCCGTTTGGTAATCTTCATCGCTTCTCAAGGAAAAATCTTCTTCATTTTCACTTTTTAAAAAAATTTCTTCAATTTCTTCTTTACACAAATATTTTGGTCCTGCAATTTTGATCAACTGAAATTGAAACTGCACAACGAAGAAAGTGTCACATTAATCAAAGCATCCGAAGAATAACGGTAAAAACGACGGTTGCGATTCAAAAACGAATGCGGTTTACACGAGTGTAGTTTTCTACACCTTAAGGCGTTATACTGAAGTTTTTAAATATCTTAAATATATTAATCAATAATACATTGACATTCCCCGATTTTAGCTCATATTTAATAATAAAACAATGTCACAAAAGCTGAGAATAATATATTTTATACTTTGACGAATATTTGAAAAATAATTTTTAAAAATGTAGTTTTCTACACCAGGGTAGCTCTACGGTTAAAAGCAATGCCACGCCCATTTTGATCCTACTAGGTGCAGAATTTTCACAAAATCCATTTGTAGTGCTACTATGCAGGGTAAGATCATTCACGGTGCAAGTTTTCAGATTCCTATGCCTAAGAGTTTCCGAAATATGGCAATTAAAAGCAATGCCACGCCCATTTGATCATCCTAGGGGCAGAATTTTCAAAACATCTATTTGTAGTGCAACTGTAAGACAATGAAGGATGCAAGCTTGCAGATTCCTAGGCCTAATACTTTCCGAATTATGGCAATTAATAGCATTGCCACGCCCTTTTATTCCTCCTATTCGTAGGTCACATAGTTTCCGAATTATGGCAATTAAAAACATTGCCACGACTATTTAGTCCTCCTTGGGGAAGAATTGTCACAAAATCCATTTGTAACGCAACTCTGCAGTGTAAGACCATTCACGAGGACTAGGAGTAAATCCTTCCAAAACGGAGCTAGTACTGTTCACAAAAAGATATAAACCTCAACCATTTAAGCCGCCGAAGCTCCACGGACAGGAGCTTCAACTTTCGATGCAGGCGAAATACCTAGGCATAATACTCGACTCCAAACTAAATTGGGGAAGAAACATAGAACAGAGGATCAAGAAGGCGAGCGTTGCCTACTACTCCTGCTGCAGAACTTTCGGTAAGAAATGGGGACTGAAGCCCAAACTTACACTATGGATGTACACTGCTATCATCAGGCCAATCCTGTCATATGGAGCACTGGTTTGGTGGACGGCTTCGAGCAAGAAGTCTCACTACATACGCCTGGGGAGGGTACAGCGCACGGCGTGTGTTGGGGCTACAGGAGCTCTGAGGACCTGTCCAACAGAAGCTCTGAACGCCATCCTGGATATCCTCCCCATAGATCTACATCTAAAGCTTGCATCAACCACAGCTGCCCTGCGACTAAGGGAATCGGGCAACTGGAGTCCCAGACATTATGGTCACGGGATCGGACTGGATCTGATTCTCGGCTCGCCGGAGAACTACAGCACGGACTACCTCGTGAAGACTACCGACTTCGACAGGGGCTTCGAGGCCGAAATTCCTTCCAGATCCGCATGGAAAAGGCTGGCGGAACACTTTACCGAAAACTGCGACGCCATTGTCTACACCGACGGCTCCAAAATGGACATCGGAGTGGGGGCAGGTGTATACTCACAAAAACCACCCACGGAGATATCCCTAAAACTTCCAGACTATGCCAGCGTTTTCCAGGCGGAAATAGCTGCCATAAGGGGAGCCTGTAGCAGACTAGCGGAAGCGCGAATAACCGGCGGGAGCTTAACCATAGCCACAGACAGTCAGGCAGCTATATTCTCCCTGCTGGCCACCACAACGTATTCCAAGGCGGTGCAAGAGTGCCGCGTGGACCTCAACAACCTCTGTCGTCACGCGGAGGTCAAATTACTCTGGGTCCCTGGACACCGAGGTATCCACGGGAACGAAATGGCGGATGAGCTCGCTAGGCGGGGAGCCGCTATGTCACCGGATAATGCCATCCCAATACACAAGCCACTAAATACTCTAAAAGGAGAATTATACCACGTATTCCGCGATAAAGCCAACGACAGATGGAGAGATCTACAATCCTGTCGCATTGCCAGGACGTCATGGCCATCGTACGACAAGGCCAAGACCAAATGGCTCATTAACAGGAGCCGAACGGACATAGCCAGGCTTGTCGGGGTGATCACTGGCCATTGGGCGATCGGTGATCACGCGGAACGTCTGGGCCTGACCCACAACACCTTCTGCCGAAGCTGCGGAGACACTTCTCAGAAAGAATCGGTCTCCCACCTACTATGTGTATGCCCGGCACTCATGCGTGCCAGACTCAATACCTGGGGTAAAATCACCTTCAATGGACTGGAGGAAGTCGCCAGGTTCCATCCCAGACAACTGCTCAGGTTCCTCAACCTGGCGGGCTGGCTATAACACCTACCTTTCCCAACCTACATGGATATTTTCTCTCACGCGTACTTTTTAGGTGGATCAAAACGAGGCTCATTAGCCTTAATTGTTGCCCATTATCGAGTGCGGTGGTGGGCGCCAGCTCTTACCTACCTACCTACCTAGACCATTCACGATGCAAGTTTTCAGATTCCTAGGGCTAATAGTTTCCGAATTATGGCAATTAAAAGCATGGTCACGCCTTTTTAAAAAATTACAGCAATTAAAAACATCCACCTGTTGCAGAATCGTTACAAAATCCAATTGTAGTGCAAGACCATTCACTATGCAAGTTTTCAGATTCCTAGGCCTAATAGTTTCCGAATTATGGCAATTGAAAGCATTGCTACGACCATTTCATCCTCCTAGGGGTAGAATTGTCACAAAATCCATTTGTAACGCAACTCTGCAGTGTAAGACCATTCACGATGCAAGTTTTCAGATTCCTAGGCCAAATAGTTTCCGAATGATGGAAATTAAAAGCATTGTCGCGCCCTTTTATTCCTCCTATTCGTAGGTCACATAGTTTCCGAATTATGGCAATTAAAAACATTGCCACACTCGTTTAATCCTCCTGGGAACAGAATCGTCACAAAAACCATTTGTAGTGCAACTTTGCAGTGTAAGATCATTCAGGGTCAAGTCTTCAGATTCCTAGGCCTAATAGTTTCAGAATTATGGCAATTAAAATATTGCCACGACCATTTAATCCTCCTAGAGGCAGAATTGTCTCAAAATCCATTTGTAACGCAACTCTGCAGTGTAAGAACATTCACGATACAAGTTTTCAGATTCCTAGGCCTAATAGTTTCCAAATTATGGACATTTTTACAATTATTATTATTGCCACGACCATTTAATCGTCCTAGGGGCAGAATTTTTACAAAATCTAACTGTAGTGCAACTCTGCAGTGTAAGACTATTCACTATTAATATATGTTTATAATATTAATATATGGACTATTTAATATAATATTAATATATGGACTATTTAATAGGCCTAATAGTTTCCGAATTATGGCAATTAAAACATTGCCACGCCCTTTTAATCCTCCTATTCCTAGGTCACATAGTTTCCGAATTATGGCAATTAAAACCATTTTCACGCCCGTTTAATCCTCCTAGGGGCAGAATTGTGACAAAATCCATTTGTAGCGCAACTCTGCAGTGTAAGACCATTTACGTTACAAGATTTCAGATTGCTAGCCCTAATAGTTTCCGAATTATGGCAATTAAAAGCATTGTCACGCTCGTTTAAGCCTCCTAAGTCACATAGTTTCCGAATTATGGCAATTAAAAACATTGCCACGACCATATAATCCTCCTAGGGGCAGAATTGTCACAATATCCATGTGTAACGCAACTCTGCAGTGTAAGAGGATTCGCGATGCAAGTTTTCAGATTCCTAAGCCTAATAGTTTCCGAATTATGGCGAGTAAAAGCATTGCCACGACTATTTAGTCCTCCTTGGGGAAGAATTGTCACAAAATCCATTTGTAACGCAACTCTGCAGTGTAAGACCATTCACGATGCAAGTTTTCAGATTCCTAGGCCAAATAGTTTCCGAATGATGGCAATTAAAAGCATTGTCGCGCCCTTTTAATCCTTCTATTCCTAGGTCACATAGTTTCCGAATTATGGCAATTAAAAACATTGCCACCCTCGTTTAATCCTTCTGGGGACAGAATCGTCACAAAATCCATTTGCAGTGTAAGACTATTCACGATGCAAGTTTTCAGATTCCTAGGCCTAATAGTTTCCGAATTATGGCAACTAAAAGCATTGTCACGCCCGTTTAATCCTCCTAGGGGCAGTGTAAGAGGATTCGCGATTCAAGTTTTCAGATTCCTAAGCCTAACAGTTTCCGAATTATGGCAATTAAAAGCATTGCCACGACTGTTTAATGTTCCTTAGGGAAGAACTGTCACAAAATCCATTTGTAACGCAACTCTGCAGTGTAAGACCATTCACGATGCAAGTTTTCAGATTCCTAAGCCAAATAGTTTCCGAATTATGGCAATTAAAAGCATTGTCGCGCCCTTTTAATCCTTCTATTCCTAGGTCACATAGTTTCGGAATTATGGCAATTAAAAATTTTGCCACGGTCGTTTAATTCTCCTGGGAACAGAATCGTCACAAAATATAGCAATTAAAATATTACCACATCCATTTAATCCTCCTCCGAATTCCGAATTATGGCAACTAAAAGCATTGTCACGCCCGTTTAATCCTCCTAGGGGCAGTGTAAGAGGATTCGCGATTCAAGTTTTCAGATTCCTAAGCCTAATAGTTTCCGAATTATGGCAACTAAAAGCATTGCCACGACTGTTTAATGTTCCTTAGGGAAGAACTGTCACAAAATCCATTTGTAACGCAACTCTGCAGTGTAAGACCATTCACGATGCAAGTTTTCAGATTCCTAAGCCAAACAGTTTCCGAATTATAGCAATTAAAAGCATTGTCGCGCCCTTTTAATCCTCCTATTCCTAGGTCACATAGTTTCTGAATTATGGCAATTAAAAACTTTGCCACGGTCGTTTAATTCTCCTGGGAACAGAATCGTCACAAAATATAGCAATTAAAATATTACCACATCCATTTAATCCTCCTATTGCCAGAATTTTCACAAATACCATTTTTAGTGCATCTCTACAATGTAAGAACATTCACGATGCAAGTTTACAGATTCCTAGGCCTAATAGTTTCCGAAGTAGGGCAATTAAAACCATTGCCACCACCATTTGATCCTCCTAGGGGCAGAATTTTCACAAAATCTACCTGTACTGCAATTCTGCAGTGTAAGGCCATTCACGATGCAAGATTTCAGATTCCTAGGCCTAATAGTTTCCGAATTATGGCAATTAAAAATATTGTACCACCCTTTTAATCCTCCTATTCCTAGGTCACATAGTTTCCAAATTATGGCAATTAAAAACATTGCCATGCTCGTTTAATCCTCCTGGGGGCAGAATCGTCACAAAAACCATTTGTAACGCAATTCTGCAGTGTAAGACCATTCACGATGCAAGTTTTCAGATTCCTAGGCCAAATAGTTTCCTAATTAAGGCAATTAAAAGCATTGTCGCGCCCTTTTAATCCTCCTATTCCTAGGTCACATAGTTTCCGAATTATGGCAATTAAAAACATTGGCATGCTCGTTTAATCCTCCTGGGGGCAGAATCGTCACAAAGTCCATTTGTAGTGCAACTATGTATTGTAAGATCATTCACGGTGCAAGTTTTCAGATTCCTATGCCAAATAGTTTCCGAATTATGGCAATTAAAAGCATTGCCATGACCATTTCGTCCTCCTAGGGGCAGAATTGTTACAAAATCCATTTGTAACGCAACTCTGCAGTGTAAGACCATTCTCGATGCAAGTTTTCAGATTCCTAGGCCAAATAGTTTCCTAATTATGGCAATTAAAAGCATTGTCGCGCCCTTTTAGTCCTCCTATTTCTAGGTCACATAGTTTCCGAATTATGGCAATTAAAAACATTGGCATGCTCGTTTAATCCTCCTGGGGGCAGAATCGTCACAAAGTCCATTTGTAGTGCAACTATGTATTGTAAGATCATTCACGGTGCAAGTTTTCAGATTCGTATGCCAAATAGTTTCCGAATTATGGCAATTAAAAGCATTGCCATGACCATTTCGTCCTCCTAGGGGCAGAATTGTTACAAAATCCATTTGTAACGCAACTCTGCAGTGTAAGACCATTCACGATGCAAGTTTTCAGATTCCTAGGCCAAATAGTTTCCTAATTATGGTAATTAAAAGCATTGTCGCGCCCTTTTAATCCTCCTATTGCTAGGACACATAGTTTCCGAATTATGCAATTAAAAACATTGCCACGCTCGTTTAATACTCTTGGGGGCAGAATCGTCACAAAATCCATTTGTAGTGCAAGACTTCAGATTCCTAGTCCTAATAGTTTCCGAATTATGGCAATTAAAAGCATTGCCACGCCCATTTAATCCTCCTAGGGGCGGAATTTTTACAAAATCCATTTGCAGTGCAAGTCTGCAGTCTATGAACAATCACGATGCAAATTTTCAGATTCCTAGGCCAAATAGTTTGTTAATTATGGCAATTAAAAGCATTGTCGCGCCCTTTTAAACCTCCTATTCCTAGGTCACATAGTTTCCGAATTATGGCAATTAAAAACATTGCCACGCTCGTTTAATCCTCCTGGGGCAGAATCATCACAAAATCCATTTGTAGTGCAAGACCATTCACGATGCAAGTTTTCAGATTCCTAGGCCAAATAGTTTCCTAATTATGGCAATTAAAAGCATTGGCGCGCCCTTTTACTCTTCCTATTCCCAGGTCACATAGTTTCCGAATTATGGCAATTAAAAAATTGCCACGCTCGTTTAATCCTCTTGGGGGCAGAATCGTCACATAATCCATTTGTAGTGCAAGAGCATTCACTATGCAAGGTTTCAGATTCCTAGTCCTAATAGTTTCCGGATTATGGCAATTACAAGCATTGCCACGACCATTTAATTCTCCTAGGGGCAGAATTGTCACAAAATCCATTTGTAACGCAACTCTGCAGTGTAAGGCCATTCACGATGCAAGTTTTCAGATTCCTAGGCCAAATAGTTTCCTAATTAAGGCACTTAAAAGCATTGTCGCGCCCTTTTAATCCTCCTATTCCTAGGTCACATAGTTTCCGAATTATGGCAATTAAAAACATTGGCATGCTCGTTTAATCCTCCTGGGGGCAGAATCGTCACAAAGTCCATTTGTAGTGCAACTATGTATTGTAAGATCATTCACGGTGCAAGTTTTCAGATTCCTATGCCAAATAGTTTCCGAATTATGGCAATTAAAAGCATTGCCATGACCATTTCGTCCTCCTAGGGGCAGAATTGTTACAAAATCCATTTGTAACGCAACTCTGCAGTGTACGACCATTCACGATGCAAGTTTTCAGATTCCTAGGCCAAATAGTTTCCTAATTATGGCAATTAAAAGCATTGTCGCGCCCTTTTAGTCCTCCTATTTCTAGGTCACGTAGTTTCCGAATTATGGCAATTAAAACCATTGCCACGCCCATTTAGTCATCCTTGGGGCGGAATTTTTACAAAATCCATTTGCAGTGCAAGTCTGTAGTCTATGAACATTCACGATGCAAGTTTTCGGATTCCTAGGCCAAATAGTTTCCTAATTATGGCAATTAAAAGCATTGTCACGCTCGTTTAAGCCTCCTATTCCTAAGTCACACAGTTTCCGAATTATGGCAATTAAAAACATTGCCACGCTCGTTTAATACTCCTGGAAGAATTGTCACAAAATCCATGTGTAACGCAACTCTAAAGTGTAAGAGAATTCGCGATGCAAGTTTTCAGATTCCTAAGCCTAATAGTTTCCGAATTATGGCGAGTAAAAGCATTGCCACGACTATTTAGTCCTCCTTGGGGAAGAATTGTCACAAAATCCATTTGTAACGCAACTCTGCAGTGTAAGACCATTCACGATGCAAGTTTTCAGATTCCTAGGCCTAATAGTTTCCGAAATATGGCAATTAAAAGCATTGTCACGCCCTTTTAATCCTCCTATTCCTAGGTCATATGGCTTCCGAATTATAGCAATTAAAAACATCCTCCTGTTGCAGAATCGTTACAAAATCCAATTGTAGTGCAAGACCATTCACTATACAAGTTTTCAGTTTCCTAGGCCTAATAGTTTCCGTATTATGGCAATTGAAAGCATTGCTACGACCATTTCATCCTCCTAAGGGCAGAATTTTCACAAAATCCATTTGTATTGCAACTCTACAGTGTAAAACCATCCATGATGCAAGTTTTCAGATTCCTAGGCCAAATAGTTTCCGAATGATGGCAATTAAAAGCATTGTCGCGCCCTTTTAATCCTTCTATTCCTAGGTCACATAGTTTCGGAATTATGGCAATTAAAAACATTGCCACGCTCGTTTAATCCTCCTGGGGACAGAATCGTCACAAAATCCATTTGTAGTGCAACTATGCAGTGTAAGACTATTCACGATGCAAGTTTTCAGATTCCGAGGCCTAATAGTTTCCGAATTATGGCAACTAAAAGCATTGTCACGCCCGTTTAATCCTCCTAGGGGCAGAATTGTCACAAAATCCATTTGTAGTGCAACTCTGCAGTGTAAGAGGATTCGCGATTCAAGTTTTCAGATTCCTTAGGCTAATAGTTTCCGAATTATGGCAATTAAAAGCATTGCCACGACCATTTAATCCTCCTAGGGGCAGAATTGTCACAAAATCCATCTGTAACGCAACTCTGCAGTGTAAGACCATTCACGATGCAAGTTTTCAGATTCCTAGGCCAAATAGTTTCCGAATGATGGCAATTAAAAGCATTGTCGCGCCCTTTTAATCCTTCTATTCCTAGGTCACATAGTTTCGGAATTATGGCAATTAAAAACATTGCCACGCTCGTTTAATCCTCTTGGGGGCAGAATCGTCACAAAATCCATTTGTAGTGCAACTATGCAGTGTAAGACTATTCACGATGCAAGTTTTCAGATTCCGAGGCCTAATAGTTTCCGAATTATGGCAACTAAAAGCATTGTCACGCCCGTTTAATCCTCCTAGGGGCAGAATTGTCACAAAATCCATTTGTAGTGCAACTCTGCAGTGTAAGAGGATTCGCGATTCAAGTTTTCAGATTCCTGCGCCTAATAGTTTCCGAATTATGGCAAGTAAAAGCATTGCCACGACTGTTTAATCCTCCTTAGGGAAGAACTGTCACAAAAACTATTTGTAACGCAACTCTGCAGTGTAAGACCATTCACGATGCAAGTTTTCAGATTCCTAAGCCAAATAGTTTCCGAATTAGGGCAATTAAAAGAATTGTCGCACCCTTTTAATCCTCCTATTCCTAGGTCACATAGTTTCCGAATTATGGCAATTAAAAATATTGCCACGGTCGTTTAATTCTCCTGGGAACAGAATCGTCACAAAATATAGCAATTAAAATATTACCACATCCATTAGTCCTCCTATTGCCAGAATTTTCACAAATACCATTCTTAGTGCATGTCTACAATGTAAGAACATTCACGATGCAAGTTTACAGATTCCTAGGCCTAATAGTTTCCGAATTAGGGCAATTAAAACCATTGCCACCACCATTTCATACTCCTAGGGGCAGCATTTTCACAAAATCTACCTGTACTGCAATTCTGCAGTGCAAGGCGATTCACGATGCAAGATTTCAGATTCCTAGGCCTAATAGTTTCCGAATTATGGCAATTAAAAGTATTGTACCACCCTTTTAATCCTCCTATTCCTGAGGCACATAGTTTCCGAATTATGGTAATTAAAAAATTGCCACGCCCGTTTAATCCTCTTGGTGGCAGAATCGTCACAAAATCCATTTATAGTGCAACTATGCATTGTAAGATCATTCACGGTGCAAGTTTTCAGATTCCTAGGCCAAATAGTTTCCTAATTATGGCAATGCAAAAGCATTGTCACGCTCGTTTAAGCCTCCTATTCCTAAGTCACATAGTTTCCGAATCATGGCAATTAAAAACATTGCCACGCTCTTTTAATCCTCCTGGGGCAGAATCGTCAAAAAATCCATTTGTAGTGCAAGACCATTCACTATGCAGGTTTTCAGATTACTAGGCCTAATAGTTTCCGAATTATGACAATTAAAAGCATTGTCACAGCCATTTAATCCTCCTATTCCTAGGTCACATAGTTTCCGAATTATGGCAATTAAAAACATTGCCACGGTCGTTTAGTCCTCCTGGGGGCAGAATTTTCACAAAATCCATTTGTAGTGCAAGTATGCAGTGTAAGACTGTTCACGATGCAAGTTTTTAGATAATTAGGCCTAATAGTCTCTGAATTATGGCAATTAAAACATTGCCACGACCATTTAATCCTCCTAGGGGCAGAATTGTCCAAGTTCCATTTGTAACGCAAATCTGCACTGTAAGACCATTCACGATGCAAGTTTTCAGATTCCAAGGCCTAATAGTTTCCGAATTATGGCAATTACAAGCATTGCCACGACCATTTGATCCTCCTAGGGGCAGAATTTTCTCAAAATCTAACTGTAGTGCAACTCTGCAGTATAAGACTATTCACGATGCAAGTTTTCAGATTCCTAGGCCTAATAGTTTCCGAATTATGGCAATTAAAACATTGCCACGCTCGTTTAATCCTCCTGGGGGCAGAATCATCACAAAATCCATTTGTAGTGCAACTATGCATTGTAAGATCATTCACGGTTCAAGTTTTCAGAATCCATATGACTAAGAGTTTCCGAATTATGGCAATTAAAAGCATTGCCATGACCATTTCGTCCTCCCAGGGGCAGAATTGTTACAAAATCCATTTGTATCGCAACTCTGCAGTGTAAGACCATTCACGATGCAAGTTTTCAGATTCCTAGGCCAAATAGTATCCTAATTATGGGAATTAAAAGCATTGTCGCGCCCTTTTAATCCTCCTATTCCTAGGTCACATAGTTTCCGAATGATGGCATTAAAAACATTGCCACACTCGTTTAATCATCCTGGGGACAGAATCGTCACAAAATCCATTTGCAGTGCAACTATGCATTGTAAGAACCTAGGCCTAATAGTTTCCGAATTATGGCAATTAAAAGCATTGCCACGCCCATTTAGTCATCTTAGGGGCGGAATTTTTACAAAATCCATTTGCAGTGCAACTCTGCAGTGTAAGAACATTCACGATGCAAGTTTTCAGACTCCTAGGCCTAATAGTTTCCCAATTATGGCAATTAAAATCATTGCCACGACTATTTAATCCTCCTTGGGGAAGAATTGTCACAAAATCCATTTGTAACGCAACTCTGCAGTGTAAGGCCATACACGATGCAAGTTTTCAGATTCCTAGGCCAAATAGTTTCCTAATTATGGCAATTAAAAGCGTTGTCACGCCCTTTTAATCCTATTCCTAGGTCACATAGTTTCCGAATTATGGCAATTAAAAACATTGCCACGCTCGTGTAATCCTCCTGGAAGAATTGTCACAAAATCCATGTGTAACGCAACTCTACAGTGTAAGAGGATTCGCGATGCAAGTTTTCAGATTCCTAAGCCTAATAGTTTCCGAATTATGGCAATTAAAAACATTGCCACGACTATTTAATCCTCCTTGGGGAAGAATTGTCACAAAATCCATTTGTAACGCAACTCTGCAGTGTAAGGCCATACACGATGCAAGTTTTCAGATTCCTAGGCCAAATAGTTTCCTAATTATGGCAATTAAAAGCATTGTCGCGCCCTTTTAATCCTCCTATTCCCAGGTCGCATAGTCTCCGAATTATGGCAATTAAAAACATTGCCACGCTCGTTTAATCCTCTTGGGGGCAGAATCGTCACAAAATCCATTTGTAGTGCAACTATGCATTGTAAGATCATTCACGGTGCAAGTTTTCAGATTCCTATGCCTAAGAGTTTCCGAATTATGGCAATTAAAAGCATTGCCATAACCATTTCGTCCTCCTAGGGGCAGAATTGTTACAAAATCCATTTGTAACGCAACTCTGCAGTGTAAGACCATTCACTATGCAAGTTTTCAGATTCCTAGGCCAAATAGTTTCCTAATTATGGCAATGCAAATGCATTGCCACGCTCGTTTAAGCCTCCTATTCCTAAGTCACATAGTTTCCGAATTATGGCAATTAAAAACATTGCCACGCTCGTTTAATCCTCCTGGGGGCAGAATCGTCAAAAAATCCATTTGTAGTGCAAGACCATTCCCTATGCAGGTTTACAGATTGCTAGGCCTAATAGTTTCCGAATTATGACAATTAAAAGCATTGCCACGGCCATTTAATCCTGATATGGACAGAATTTTCACAAAATCCATTTGTAATGCATCTCGGCAGTGTAAGACCATTCACGATGCAAGTTTTCAGATTCCTAGGTCAAATAGTTTCCGAATTATGGCAATTAAAAGCATTGTCGCTCGTTTAATCCTCTTGGGGGCAGAATCGTCACAAAATCCATTTGTAGTGCAACTATGCAGTGTGAGATAATTCACGGTGCAAGTTTTCAGATTCCTATGCCTAAGAGTTTCCGAATTATGGCAATTAAAAGCATTGCCACACTCGTTTAGTCCTCCTGGGGGCAGAATTTTCACAAAATCCATTTGTAGTGCAAGTATGCAGTGTAAGACTGTTCACGATGCAAGTTTTTAGATAATTAGGCCTAATAGTCTCTGAATTATGGCAATTAAAACATTGCCACGACCATTTAATCCTCCTAGGGGCAGAATTGTCCAAATTCCATTTGTAACGCAAATCTGCACTGTAAGACCATTCACGATGCAAGTTTTCAGATTCCAAGGCCTAATAGTTTCCGAATTATGGCAATTACAAGCATTGCCACGACCATTTGATCCTCCTAGGGGCAGAATTTTCTCAAAATCTAACTGTAGTGCAACTCTGCAGTATAAGACTATTCACGATGCAAGTTTTCAGATTCCTAGGCCTAATAGTTTCCGAATTATGGCAATTAAAACATTGCCACGCTCGTTTAATCCTCCTGGGGGCAGAATCATCACAAAATCCATTTGTAGTGCAACTATGCATTGTAAGATCATTCACGGTTCAAGTTTTCAGAATCCATATGACTAAGAGTTTCCGAATTATGGCAATTAAAAGCATTGCCATGACCATTTCGTCCTCCCAGGGGCAGAATTGTTACAAAATCCATTTGTATCGCAACTCTGCAGTGTAAGACCATTCACGATGCAAGTTTTCAGATTCCTAGGCCAAATAGTTTCCTAATTATGGCAATTAAAAGCATTGTCGCGCCCTTTTAATCCTCCTATTCCTAGGTCACATAGTTTCCGAATGATGGCATTAAAAACATTGCCACACTCGTTTAGTCCTCCTGGGGGCAGAATTTTCACAAAATCCATTTGTAGTGCAACTATGCAGTGTAAGACTGTTCACGATGCAAGTTTTCAGATTCCTAGGCCTAATAGTTTCCGAATTATGGCAATTAAAACATTGCCACGCTCGTTTAATCCTCCTGGGGGCAGAATCGTCACAAAATCCATTTGTAGTGCAAGACCATTCACTATGCAAGTTTTCAGATTGCTAGGCCTAATAGTTTCCTAATTATGGGAATTAAAAGCATTGTCGCGCCCTTTTAATCCTCCTATTCCTAGGTCACATAGTTTCCGAATGATGGCATTAAAAACATTGCCACACTCGTTTAGTCCTCCTGGGGGCAGAATTTTCACAAAATCCATTTGTAGTGCAACTATGCAGTGTAAGACTGTTCACGATGCAAGTTTTCAGATTCCTAGGCCAAATAGTTTCCTAATTATGGCAATTAAAAGCATTGCCACGCCCATTTAGTCATCTTAGGGGCGGAATTTTTACAAAATCCATTTGCAGTGCAACTCTGCAGTGTAAGAACATTCACGATGCAAGTTTTCAGACTCCTAGGCCTAATAGTTTCCCAATTATGGCAATTAAAATCATTGTCAGGCTCGTTTAAGCCTCCTATTCCTAAGTCACATAGTTTCCGAATTATGGCAATTAAAAACATAGCCACGCTTGTTTAATCCTCCTGGGGGCAGAATCGTAAAAAAATTCATTTGTAGTGCAAGACCACTCACTATGCAGGTTTTCAGATTGCTAGGCCTAATAGTTTCCGAATTATGACAATTAAAAGCATTGCCACGGCCATTTAATCCTCCTAGGGACAGAATTTTCACAAAATCCATTTGTAACGCATCTCTGCAGTGTAAGACCATTCACGATGCAAGTTTTCAGATTCCTAGGCCAAATAGTTTCCGAATTATGGCAATTAAAAGCATTGTCATGCTCGTTTAATCCTCCTAGGGGCAGAATTTTCACAAAATCTAAATGTAGTGACACTCTGCAGTATAAGACTATTCACGATGCAAGTTTTCAGGTTCCTAAACCTAATAGTTTCCGAACTATGGCAATTAAAACCATTGTGACGCCCGTTTAATCCTCCTTGGGGCAGAATTGTGACAAAATCCATTTTTAGTGCAACTCTGCAGTGTAAGACCATTCACGTTACAAGATTTCAGATTCCTAGCCCTAATAGTTTCCGAATTATGGCAATTAAAAGCGTTGTCACGCCCTTTTAATCCTATTCCTAGGTCACATAGTTTCCGAATTATGGCAATTAAAAACATTGCCACGCTCGTGTAATCCTCCTGGAAGAATTGTCACAAAATCCATGTGTAACGCAACTCTACAGTGTAAGAGGATTCGCGATGCAAGTTTTCAGATTCCTAAGCCTAATAGTTTCCGAACTATGGCAATTAAAACCATTGTCACGCCCGTTTAATCCTCCTAGGGGCAGAATTGTCACAAAATCCATTTGTAACGCAACTCTGCAGTGTAAGGCCATACACGATGCAAGTTTTCAGATTCCTAGGCCAAATAGTTTCCTAATTATGGCAATTAAAAGCGTTGTCACGCCCTTTTAATCCTATTCCTAGGTCACATAGTTTCCGAATTATGGCAATTAAAAACATTGCCACGCTCGTGTAATCCTCCTGGAAGAATTGTCACAAAATCCATGTGTAACGCAACTCTACAGTGTAAGAGGATTCGCGATGCAAGTTTTCAGATTCCTAAGCCTAATAGTTTCCGAATTATGGCAATTAAAAACATTGCCACGACTATTTAATCCTCCTTGGGGAAGAATTGTCACAAAATCCATTTGTAACGCAACTCTGCAGTGTAAGGCCATACACGATGCAAGTTTTCAGATTCCTAGGCCAAATAGTTTCCTAATTATGGCAATTAAAAGCATTGTCGCGCCCTTTTAATCCTCCTATTCCCAGGTCGCATAGTCTCCGAATTATGGCAATTAAAAACATTGCCACGCTCGTTTAATCCTCTTGGGGGCAGAATCGTCACAAAATCCATTTGTAGTGCAACTATGCATTGTAAGATCATTCACGGTGCAAGTTTTCAGATTCCTATGCCTAAGAGTTTCCGAATTATGGCAATTAAAAGCATTGCCATAACCATTTCGTCCTCCTAGGGGCAGAATTGTTACAAAATCCATTTGTAACGCAACTCTGCAGTGTAAGACCATTCACTATGCAAGTTTTCAGATTCCTAGGCCAAATAGTTTCCTAATTATGGCAATGCAAATGCATTGCCACGCTCGTTTAAGCCTCCTATTCCTAAGTCACATAGTTTCCGAATTATGGCAATTAAAAACATTGCCACGCTCGTTTAATCCTCCTGGGGGCAGAATCGTCAAAAAATCCATTTGTAGTGCAAGACCATTCCCTATGCAGGTTTACAGATTGCTAGGCCTAATAGTTTCCGAATTATGACAATTAAAAGCATTGCCACGGCCATTTAATCCTGATATGGACAGAATTTTCACAAAATCCATTTGTAATGCATCTCGGCAGTGTAAGACCATTCACGATGCAAGTTTTCAGATTCCTAGGTCAAATAGTTTCCGAATTATGGCAATTAAAAGCATTGTCGCTCATTTAATCCTCTTGGGGGCAGAATCGTCACAAAATCCATTTGTAGTGCAACTATGCAGTGTGAGATAATTCACGGTGCAAGTTTTCAGATTCCTATGCCTAAGAGTTTCCGAATTATGGCAATTAAAAGCATTGCCACACTCGTTTAGTCCTCCTGGGGGCAGAATTTTCACAAAATCCATTTGTAGTGCAAGTATGCAGTGTAAGACTGTTCACGATGCAAGTTTTTAGATAATTAGGCCTAATAGTCTCTGAATTATGGCAATTAAAACATTGCCACGACCATTTAATCCTCCTAGGGGCAGAATTGTCCAAATTCCATTTGTAACGCAAATCTGCACTGTAAGACCATTCACGATGCAAGTTTTCAGATTCCAAGGCCTAATAGTTTCCGAATTATGGCAATTACAAGCATTGCCACGACCATTTGATCCTCCTAGGGGCAGAATTTTCTCAAAATCTAACTGTAGTGCAACTCTGCAGTATAAGACTATTCACGATGCAAGTTTTCAGATTCCTAGGCCTAATAGTTTCCGAATTATGGCAATTAAAACATTGCCACGCTCGTTTAATCCTCCTGGGGGCAGAATCATCACAAAATCCATTTGTAGTGCAACTATGCATTGTAAGATCATTCACGGTTCAAGTTTTCAGAATCCATATGACTAAGAGTTTCCGAATTATGGCAATTAAAAGCATTGCCATGACCATTTCGTCCTCCCAGGGGCAGAATTGTTACAAAATCCATTTGTATCGCAACTCTGCAGTGTAAGACCATTCACGATGCAAGTTTTCAGATTCCTAGGCCAAATAGTTTCCTAATTATGGCAATTAAAAGCATTGTCGCGCCCTTTTAATCCTCCTATTCCTAGGTCACATAGTTTCCGAATGATGGCATTAAAAACATTGCCACACTCGTTTAGTCCTCCTGGGGGCAGAATTTTCACAAAATCCATTTGTAGTGCAACTATGCAGTGTAAGACTGTTCACGATGCAAGTTTTCAGATTCCTAGGCCTAATAGTTTCCGAATTATGGCAATTAAAACATTGCCACGCTCGTTTAATCCTCCTGGGGGCAGAATCGTCACAAAATCCATTTGTAGTGCAAGACCATTCACTATGCAAGTTTTCAGATTGCTAGGCCTAATAGTTTCCTAATTATGGGAATTAAAAGCATTGTCGCGCCCTTTTAATCCTCCTATTCCTAGGTCACATAGTTTCCGAATGATGGCATTAAAAACATTGCCACACTCGTTTAGTCCTCCTGGGGGCAGAATTTTCACAAAATCCATTTGTAGTGCAACTATGCAGTGTAAGACTGTTCACGATGCAAGTTTTCAGATTCCTAGGCCAAATAGTTTCCTAATTATGGCAATTAAAAGCATTGCCACGCCCATTTAGTCATCTTAGGGGCGGAATTTTTACAAAATCCATTTGCAGTGCAACTCTGCAGTGTAAGAACATTCACGATGCAAGTTTTCAGACTCCTAGGCCTAATAGTTTCCCAATTATGGCAATTAAAATCATTGTCAGGCTCGTTTAAGCCTCCTATTCCTAAGTCACATAGTTTCCGAATTATGGCAATTAAAAACATAGCCACGCTTGTTTAATCCTCCTGGGGGCAGAATCGTAAAAAAATTCATTTGTAGTGCAAGACCACTCACAATGCAGGTTTTCAGATTGCTAGGCCTAATAGTTTCCGAATTATGACAATTAAAAGCATTGCCACGGCCATTTAATCCTCCTAGGGACAGAATTTTCACAAAATCCATTTGTAACGCATCTCTGCAGTGTAAGACCATTCACGATGCAAGTTTTCAGATTCCTAGGCCAAATAGTTTCCGAATTATGGCAATTAAAAGCATTGTCATGCTCGTTTAATCCTCCTAGGGGCAGAATTTTCACAAAATCTAAATGTAGTGACACTCTGCAGTATAAGACTATTCACGATGCAAGTTTTCAGGTTCCTAAACCTAATAGTTTCCGAACTATGGCAATTAAAACCATTGTGACGCCCGTTTAATCCTCCTTGGGGCAGAATTGTGACAAAATCCATTTTTAGTGCAACTCTGCAGTGTAAGACCATTCACGTTACAAGATTTCAGATTCCTAGCCCTAATAGTTTCCGAATTATGGCAATTAAAAGCGTTGTCACGCCCTTTTAATCCTATTCCTAGGTCACATAGTTTCCGAATTATGGCAATTAAAAACATTGCCACGCTCGTGTAATCCTCCTGGAAGAATTGTCACAAAATCCATGTGTAACGCAACTCTACAGTGTAAGAGGATTCGCGATGCAAGTTTTCAGATTCCTAAGCCTAATAGTTTCCGAACTATGGCAATTAAAACCATTGTCACGCCCGTTTAATCCTCCTAGGGGCAGAATTGTGACAAAATCCATTTTTAGTGCAACTCTGCAGTGTAAGACCATTCACGTTACAAGATTTCAGATTCCTAGCCCTAATAGTTTCCGAATTATGGCAATTAAAAGCATTGTACGCCCTTTTAATCCTATTCCTAGGTCACATAGTTTCCGAATTATGCAATTAAAAACATTGCCACGTTCGTGTAATCCTCCTGGAAGAATTGTCACAAAATCCATGTGTAACGCAACTCTACAATGTAAGAGGTTTCGCGATGCAAGTTTTCAGATTCCTAAGCCTAATAGTTTCCGAATTATGGCAATTAAAAACATTGCCACGACTATTTAATCCTCCTAGGGGCAGAATTGTCCAAATTCCATTTGTAACGCAAATCTGCACTGTAAGACCATTCACGATGCAAGTTTTCAGATTTCAAGGCCTAATAGTTTCCGAATTATGGCAATTACAAGCATTGCCACGACCATTTGATCCTCCTAGGGGCAGAATTTTCTCAAAATCTAACTGTAGTGCAACTCTGCAGTGTAAGACTATTCACGATGCAAGTTTTCAGATTCCTAGGCCTAATAGTTTCCGAATTATGACAATTAAAAGCATTGCCACGGCCATTTAATCCTGATATGGACAGAATTTTCACAAAATCCATTTGTAATGCAACTCTGCAGTGTAAGACCATTCACGATGCAAGTTTTCAGATTCCTAGGTCAAATAGTTTCCGAATTATGGCAATTAAAAGCATTGTCGCTCGTTTAATCCTCTTGGGGGCAGAATCGTCACAAAATCCATTTGTAGTGCAACTATGCAGTGTAAGATAATTCACGGTGCAAGTTTTCAGATTCCTATGCCTAAGAGTTTCCGAATTATGGCAATTAAAACATTGCCACGCTCGTTTAATCCTCCTGGGGGCAGAATCATCACAAAATCCATTTGTAGTGCAACTATGCATTGTAAGATCATTCACGGTTCAAGTTTTCAGAATCCATATGACTAAGAGTTTCCGAATTATGGCAATTAAAAGCATTGCCATGACCATTTCGTCCTCCCAGGGGCAGAATTGTTACAAAATCCATTTGTATCGCAACTCTGCAGTGTAAGACCATTCACGATGCAAGTTTTCAGATTCCTAGGCCAAATAGTTTCCTAATTATGGCAATTAAAAGCATTGTCGCGCCCTTTTAATCCTCCTATTCCTAGGTCACATAGTTTCCGAATGATGGCATTAAAAACATTGCCACACTCGTTTAGTCCTCCTGGGGGCAGAATTTTCACAAAATCCATTTGTAGTGCAACTATGCAGTGTAAGACTGTTCACGATGCAAGTTTTTAGATAATTAGGCCTAATAGTCTCTGAATTATGGCAATTAAAATATTGCCACGACCATTTAATCCTCCTAGGGGCAGAATTGTCCAAATTCCATTTGTAACGCAAATCTGCACTGTAAGACCATTCACGATGCAAGTTTTCAGATTCCAAGGCCTAATAGTTTCCGAATTATGGCAATTACAAGCATTGCCACGACCATTTGATCCTCCTAGGGGCAGAATTTTCTCAAAATCTAACTGTAGTGCAACTCTGCAGTGTAAGACTATTCACGATGCAAGTTTTCAGATTCCTAGGCCTAATAGTTTTCGAATTATGGCAATTAAAACATTGCCACGCTCGTTTAATCCTCCTGGGGCAGAATCGTCACAAAATCCATTTGTAGTGCAAGACCATTCACTATGCAAGTTTTCAGATTGCTAGGCCTAATAGTTTCCGAATTATGGCAATTAAAAGCATTGCCACGGCCAATTAGAAATCTTAGGGGCGGAATTTTTACAAAATCCATTTGCAGTGCAACTCTGCAGTGTAAGAACATTCACGATGCAAGTTTTCAGATTCCTAGGCCTAATAGTTTCCGAATTATGGCAATTAAAAGCATTGCCATGACCATTTAATCCTCCTAGGGGCAGAATTGTTACAAAATCCATTTGTAACGCAACTCTGCAGTGTAAGACCATTCACGATGCAAGTTTTCAGATTCCTAGGCCAAATAGTTTTCTAATTAAGGCAATTAAAAGCATTGTCGCGCCCTTTTAATCCTCCTATTCCTAGGTCACATACTTTCCGAATTATGGCAATTAAAAACATTGCCACGCTCGTTTAATCATCCTGGGGACAGAATCGTCACAAAATCCATTTGCAGTGCAACTATTCATTGTAAGATCATTCAAGGTGCAAGTTTTCAGATTCCTATGCCTAAGAGTTTCCGAATTATGGCAATTAAAAGCATTGCCACGACCATTTCGTCCTCCTAGGGGCAGAATTGTTACAAAATCCATTTGTAACGCAACTCTGCAGTGTAGGACCATTCACGATGCAAGTTTTCAGATTCCTAGGCCAAATAGTTTCCTAATTATGGCAATTAAAAGCATTGTCGCGCCCTTTTACTCCTCCTATTCCTAGGTCACATAGTTTCCGATTTATGGCAACATTGCCACGCTCGTTTAATCCTCTTCGGGGCAGAATCGTCACAAAATCCATTTGTAGTGCAAGACCATTCATTATGCAAGGTTTCAGATTCCTAGTCCTAATAGTTTCCGAATTATGGCAAATAAAAGCATTGCCACGCCCATTTAGTCATCTTAGGGGCGGAATTTTTACAAAATCCATTTGCAGTGCAACTCTGCAGTGTAAGAACATTCACAATGAAAGTTTTCAGACTAAACTATAAAACTTTCATATAAATATGACGATGAAAACAGTTGCTGGTAAAGTACGTATTATATTGCTGAAATGGACCATCGCAAGGAAATAACCGAGGAGAAAATACGCTCGATTTTTAAAAAATATGATGATGCTGTTGAATACGACCCTGGGTCAGCACCGATAACCGCCCCTGCGTACAAAGCGGGGCGTACTCATGTGGGACCAACGAGGCTTACCATAGAGGAATATCGAGCCCGCAATACACGTAAAGTTCCATCACCACCGAAAGTAGATGCAGAGCAGATAAAGAAGAAGAAGAAGCGGACTGGTAAGGCTGTGAGAAGACGACATGAGCTGGCTATACTCTACAGAGAGTACAACCTTAAGATAGATGGCGAGGAAAAGCGGGAGATTAAAAAACAAATAGCCATATAAAGGAAAACAAAAAAATAGTTTATATAATAACATAATAATTATCATAAATCTATATATATAAAAATGAAAGGCCTGACTCAGACTAGGCCTAATAGTTTCCGAATTATGGCAATTAAAATCATTGTCAGGCTCGTTTAAGCCTCCTATTCCTAAGTCACATAGTTTCCGAATTATGGCAATTAAAAACATTGCCACGCTCGTTTAATCCTCCTGGGGGCAGAATCGTAAAAAAATTCATTTGTAGTGCAAGACCACTCACTATGCAGGTTTTCAGATTGCTAGGCCTAATAGTTTCCGAATTATAACAATTAAAAGCATTGCCACGGCCATTTAATCCTCCTAGGGACAGAATTTTCACAAAATCCATTTGTAACGCAACTCTGCAGTGTAAGACCATTCACGATGCAAGTTTTCAGATTCCTAGGCCAAATAGTTTCCGAATTATGGCAATTAAAAGCATTGTCACGCCCTTTTAATCCTATTCCTAGGTCACATAGTTTCCGAATTATGGCAATTAAAAACATTGCCACGCTCGTGTAATCCTCCTGGAAGAATTGTGTAACGCAAAATCCGCAAAATCCATGTGTAACGCAACTCTACAGTGTAAGAGGATTCGCGATGCAAGTTTTCAGATTCCTAAGCCTAATAGTTTCCGAATTATGGCAATTAAAAACATTGCCACGACTATTTAATCCTCCTTGGGGAAGAATTGTCACAAAATCCATTTGTAACGCAACTCTGCAGTGTAAGGCCATACACGATGCAAGTTTTCAGATTCCTAGGCCAAATAGTTTCCTAATTATGGCAATTAAAAGCATTGTCGCGCCCTTTTAATCCTCCTATTCCCAGGTCGCATAGTCTCCGAATTATGGCAATTATAAACATTGCCACGCTCGTTTAATCCTCTTGGGGGCAGAATCGTCACAAAATCCATTTGTAGTGCAACTATGCAGTGTAAGATCATTCACGGCGCAAGTTTTCAGATTCCTATGCCTAAGAGTTTCCGAATTATGGCAATTAAAAGCATTGTCACTCCCTTTTAATCCTCCTATTCCTAGGTCACATAGTTTCCGAATTATGACATTAAAAACATTGCCATGCTCGTTTAATTCTCCTGGGGGCAGAATTTTCACAAAATCCATTTGTAGAGCAAGACCATTCACTATTCAAGTTTTCAGAATCCTATGCCAAAGAGTTTCCGAATTATGGCAATTAAAAGCACTGCCACGCCCGTTTAATCCTCCTTGGGGCAGAATTTTCACAAAATCTAAATGTAGTGCAACTCTGCAGTGTAAGACTGTTCACGATGCAAGTTTTCAGATTCCAAGGCCTAATAGTTTCCGTATTATGGCACTTACAAGAATTGCCACGACCATTTGATCCTCCTAGGGGCAGAATTTTCTCAAAATCTAACTGTAGTGCAACTCTGTAGTGTAAGACTATACACGATGCAAGTTTTCAGATTCCTAGGCCTAATAGTTTCCGAATTATAGCAATTAAAATTATTGCCACGCTCATTTAATCCCCCTGGGGGCAGAATCGTCACAAAATCCATTGATAGTGCGAGACCATTCACTATGCAAGTTTTCAGATTCCTAAGCCTAATAGTTTCCGAATTATGGCAATTAAAAGCATTGTCACGTTCGTTTAATCCTCCTTGGGGCAGAATTTTCACAAAATCTAAATGTAGTGACACTCTGCAGTATAAGACTATTCACGATGCAAGTTTTCAGGTTCCTAGGCCTAATAGTTTCCGAACTATGGCAATTAAAACCATTGTCACGCCCGTTTAATCCTCCTAGGGCAGAATTGTGACAAAATCCATTTTTAGTGCAACTCTGCAGTGTAAGACCATTCACGTTACAAGATTTCAGATTCCTAGCCCTAATAGTTTCCGAATTATGGCAATTAAAAGCATTGTACGCCCTTTTAATCCTATTCCTAGGTCACATAGTTTCCGAATTATGCAATTAAAAACATTGCCACGTTCGTGTAATCCTCCTGGAAGAATTGTCACAAAATCCATGTGTAACGCAACTCTACAATGTAAGAGGATTCGCGATGCAAGTTTTCAGATTCCTAAGCCTAATAGTTTCCGAATTATGGCAATTAAAAACATTGCCACGACTATTTAATCCTCCTTGGGGAAGAATTGTCACAAAATCCATTTGTAACGCAACTCTGCAATGTAAGACCATACACAATGCAAGTTTTCAGATTCCTAGGCCTAATAGTTTCCGAATTATGGCAATTAAAAGCATTGTCAAGCCCTTTTAATCCTCCTATTCCTAGGTCATATGGTTTCCGAATTATAGCAATTAAAAACATTGCCACGCTCGTGTAATCCTCCTGGAAGAATTGTCACAAAATCCATGTGTAACGCAAGTCCACAGTGTAAGAGGATTCGCGATGCAAGTTTTCAGATTCCTAGGCCTAATAGTTTCCGAATTATGGCAATTAAAAGCATTGTCAAGCCCTTTTAATCCTCCTATTCCTAGGTCATATGATTTCCGAATTATAGCAATAAAAAACATTGCCACGCTCGTTTAATCCTCCTGGGGCAGAATTGTCACAAAATCCATTTGTAGTGCAACTCTACAGTGTAAGAGGATTCGCGATTCAAGTTTTCAGATTCCTAAGCCTAATAGTTTCCGAATTATGGCAAGTAAAAGCATTGCCACGACTATTTAATCCTGCTTGGGGAAGAACTGTCACAAAATCCATTTGTAACGCAACTCTGCAGTGTAAGACCATTCACGATGCAAGTTTTCAGATTCCTAGGCCTAATAGTTTCCGAATTATGGTAATTAAAATTATTGCCACGCTCATTTAATCCCCCTGGGGGCAGAATCGTCACAAAATCCATTGATAGTGCGAGACCATTCACTATGCAAGTTTTCAGATTCCTAGGCCTAATAGTTTCCGAATTATGGCAATTAAAAGCATTGTCACGTTCGTTTAATCCTTCTTGGGGCAGAATTTTCACAAAATCTAAATGTAGTGACACTCTGCAGTATAAGACTATTCACGATGCAAGTTTTCAGGTTCCTAGGCCTAATAGTTTCCGAACTATGGCAATTAAAACCATTGTCACGCCCGTTTAATCCTCCTAGGGGCAGAATTGTGACAAAATCCATTTTTAGTGCAACTCTGCAGTGTAAGACCATTCACGTTACAAGATTTCAGATTCCTAGCCCTAATAGTTTCCGAATTATGGCAATTAAAAGCATTGTACGCCCTTTTAATCCTATTCCTAGGTCACATAGTTTCCGAATTATGCAATTAAAAACATTGCCACGTTCGTGTAATCCTCCTGGAAGAATTGTCACAAAATCCATGTGTAACGCAACTCTACAATGTAAGAGGTTTCGCGATGCAAGTTTTCAGATTCCTAAGCCTAATAGTTTCCGAATTATGGCAATTAAAAACATTGCCACGACTATTTAATCCTCCTTGGGGAAGAATTGTCACAAAATCCATTTGTAACGCAACTCTGCAATGTAAGACCATACACAATGCAAGTTTTCAGATTCCTAGGCCTAATAGTTTCCGAATTATGGCAATTAAAAGCATTGTCAAGCCCTTTTAATCCTCCTATTCCTAGGTCATATGGTTTCCGAATTATAGCAATTAAAAACATTGCCACGCTCGTGTAATCCTCCTGGAAGAATTGTCACAAAATCCATGTGTAACGCAAGTCCACAGTGTAAGAGGATTCGCGATGCAAGTTTTCAGATTCCTAGGCCTAATAGTTTCCGAATTATGGCAATTAAAAGCATTGTCAAGCCCTTTTAATCCTCCTATTCCTAGGTCATATGGTTTCCGAATTATAGCAATTAAAAACATTGCCACGCTCGTTTAATCCTCCTGGGGCAGAATTGTCACAAAATCCATTTGTAGTGCAACTCTACAGTGTAAGAGGATTCGCGATTCAAGTTTTCAGATTCCTAAGCCTAATAGTTTCCGAATTATGGCAAGTAAAAGCATTGCCACGACTATTTAATCCTCCTTGGGGAAGAACTGTCACAAAATCCATTTGTAACGCAACTCTGCAGTGTAAGACCATTCACGATGCAGTTTTCAGATTCCGAATTATGACAATTAAAACATTGCCACGACTATTTAATCCTCCTAGGGGCAGAATTGTCCAAATTCCATTTGAAACGCAAATCTGCAGGGTAAGACCATTCACGATGCAAGTTTTCAGATTCCAAGGCCTAAGAGTTTCCGAATTATGGCAATTAAAAACATTGCCACGCTCGTTTAATCCTCCTGGGGGCAGAATTTTCACAAAAACCAATTGTAGAGCAAGACCATTCACTATTCAAGTTTTCAGAATCCTATGCCAAAGAGTTTCCGAATTATGACAATTAAAAGCACTGCCACGCCCGTTTAATCTTCCTAGGGGCAGAATTTTCACAAAATCTAAATGTAGTGCAACTCTGCAGTGTAAGACTATTCACGATGCAAGTTTTCAGATTCCAAGGCCTAATAGTTTCCGAATTATGGCAATTACAAGAATTGCCACGACCATTTGATTCTCCTAGGGGCAGAATTTTCTCAAAACCTAACTGTAGTGCAACTCTGTAGTGTAAGACTATTCACGATGCAAGTTTTCAGATTCCTAGGCCTAATAGTTTCCGAATTATGGCAATTAAAATTATTGCCACGCTCGTTTAATCCTCCTGGGGGCAGAATCGTCACAAAATCCATTGATAGTGCAAGACCATTCACTATGCAAGTTTTCAGATTCCTAGGCCTAATAGTTTCCGAATTATGGCAATTAAAAGCATTGCCACGCCCATTTAGTCATCCTAGGGGCGGAATTTTCACAAAATCCATTTGCACTGCAACTCTGCAGTGTAAGAACATTCACGATGCAAGTTTTCAGATTCCTAGGCCTAATAGTTTCCGAATTATGGCAATTAAAAGCATTGTCACGCTCGTTTAATCCTCCTAGGGGCAGAATTTTCACAAAATCTAAATGTACTGACACTCTGCAGTGTAAGACTATTCACGATTCAAGTTTTCAGGTTCCTAGGCCTAATAGTTTCCGAACTATGACAATTAGAAACCATTGTCACGCCCGTTTAATCCTCCTATTCCTAGGTCACATAGTTTCCGAATTATGGCAATTAAAAACATTGCCATGGTCGTTTAATTCTCCTGGGAACAGAATCGTCACAAAATATAGCAATTAAAATATTACCACATCCATTTAATCCTCCTATTGCCAGAATTTTCACAAATACAATTTTTAGTGCATCTCTACAATGTAAGAACATTCGCGATGCAAGTTTACAGATTCCTAGGCCTAATAGTTTCCGAATTAGGGCAATTAAAACCATTGCCACCACCATTTGATCCTCCTAGGGGCAGAATTTTCACAAAATCTACCTGTACTGCAATTCTGCGAATTCACGATGCAAGATTTCAGATTCCTAGGCCTAATAGTTTCCGAATTATGGCAATTAAAAGTATTGTACCACACTTTTAATCCTCCTATTCCTAGGTCACATAGTTTCCAAATTACGGCAATTAAAAACATTGCCATGCTCGTTTAATCCTCCTGGGGGCAGAATCGTCACAAAAACCATTTGTAACGCAATTATGCAGTGTAAGACTATTCACTATGCAAGTTTTCAGATTCCTATGCCAAATAGTTTCCTAATTATGGCAATTAAAAGCATTGTCGCGCCCTTTTAATCCTCCTATTCCGAGGACACATAGTTTCCGAATTATGGCAATTAAAAACATTGCAACGCTCGTTTAATACTCTTGGGGACAGAATCGTCACAAAATCCATTTGTAGTGCAAGACTTCAGATTCCTAGTCCTAATAGTTTCCAAATTATGGCAATTAAAAGCATTGCCACGTCCATTTAATCCTCCTAGGGGCGGAATTTTTACAAAATCCATTTGCAGTGCAAGTCTGCAGTCTATGAACATTCACGATGCAAGTTTTTAGATTCCTAGGCCAAATAATTTCTTAATTATGGCAATTAAAAGCATTGTCGCGCCCTTTTAAATCTCCTATTCCTAGGTCACATAGTTTCCGAATTATGGCAATTAAAAAATTGCCACGCTCGTTTAATCCTCTTGGGGGCAGAATCGTCATAAAATCCATTTGTAGTGCAAGAGCATTCACTATACAAGGTTTCAGATTCATAGTCGTAATAGTTTCCGGATTTTGGCAATTGAAAGCATTGCCACGCCCATTTAGTCATCCTAGGGGCGTAATTTTTACAAAATCCAATTGTAGTGCAACTCTACAGTGTAAAACCATTCACGATGCAAGGTTCCTAGGCCTAATAGTTTCCGAATTATGGCAATTAAAAGCATTGCCACGACCATTTAATTCTCCTAGGGGCAGAATTGTCACAAAATCCATTTGTAACGCAACTCTGCAGTGTAAGACCATTCACGATGCAAGTTTTCAGATTCCTAGGCCAAATAGTTTCCTAATTAAGGCAATTAAAAGCATTGTCGCGCCCTTTTAATCCTCCTATTCCTAGGTCACATAGTTTCCGAATTATGGCAATTAAAAACATTGCCACGCTCGTTTAATCCTCTTGGGGGCAGAATCGTCACAAAATCCATTTGTAGTGCAAGACCATTCACTATGCAAGGTTTCAGATTCCTAGTCCTAATAGTTTCCGAATTATGGCAAGTAAAAGCATTGCCACGCCCTTTTAATCCTCCCATTCCTAGGTCACATAGTTTCCGAATTATGGCAATTAAAAACATTGCCATGCTCGTTTAATCCTCCTGGGGGCAGAATCGTCACAAAATCCATTTGTAGTGCAACTATGCATTGTAAGACTATTCACTATGCAAGTTTTCAGATTCCTATGCCAAATAGTTTCCTAATTATGGCAATTAAAATCATTGTCGCACCCTTTTACTCCTCCTATTCCTAGGTCACATAGTTTCCGAATTATGGCAATTAAAAGCATTACCACGCCCATTTAGTCATCCTAGGGGCGGAATTTTTACAAAATCCATTTGCAGTGCAACTCTGCAGTGTAAGAACATTCACGATGCAAGTTTTCAGATTCCTAGGCCTAATAGTTTCCGAACTATGGCAATTAAAAGCATTGTCACGCTCGTTTAAGCCTCCTATTCCTAAGTAACATAGTTTCCGAATTATGGCAATTAAAATTATTGTCACGCTCGTTTAAGCCTCCTATTCCTAAGTCACATAGTTTCCGAATTATGGCAATTAAAAACATTGCCACGCTCGTTTAATCCACCTGGAAGAATTGTCACAAAATCCATGTGTAACGCAACTCTGCAGTGTAAGAGGATTCGCGATGCAAGTTTTCAGATTCCTAAGCCTAATAGTTTCCGAATTATGGCGAGTAAAAGCATTGCCACGACTATTTAGTCCTCCTTGGGGAAGAATTGTCACAAAATCCATTTGTAACGCAACTCTGCAGTGTAAGACCATTCACGATGCAAGTTTTCAGATTCCTATGCCAAATAGTTTCCTAATTATGGCAATTAAAAGCATTGTCGCACCCTTTTACTCCTCCTATTCCTAGGTCACATAGTTTCCGAATTATGGCAATTAAAAGCATTGCCACGCCCATTTAGTCATCCTAGGGGCGTAATTTTTACAAAATCCATTTGCAGTGCAACTCTGCAGTATAAGAACATTCACGATGCAAGTTTTCAGATTACTAGGCCTAATAGTTTCCGAATTATGGCAATTAAAAGCATTGTCACGCTCGTTTAAGACTCCTATTCCTAAGTCACATAGTTTCCCAATTATGGCAATTAAAAACATTGCCACGCTCGTTTAATCCTCCTGGAAGAATTGTCACAAAATCCATGTGTAACGCAACTCTGCAGTGTAAGAGGATTCGCGATGCAGGTTTTCAGATTCCTAAGCCTAATAGTTTCCGAATTATGGCGAGTAAAAGCATTGCCACGACTATTTAGTCCTCCTTGGGGAAGAATTGTCACAAAATCCATTTGTAACGCAACTCTGCAGTGTAAGACGATTCGCGGTGCAAGTTTTCAGATTCCTAGGCCTAATAGCTTCCGAAATATGGCAATTAAAAGCATTGTCACGCCCTTTTAATCCTCCTATTCCTAGGTCATATGGCTTCCGAATTATAGCAATTAAAAACATCCTCCTGTTGCAGAATCGTTACAAAATCCAATTGTAGTGCAAGACCATTCACTATGCAAGTTTTCAGATTCCTAGGCCTAATAGTTTCCGAATTATGGCAATTGAAAGCATTGCTACGACCATTTCATCCTCCTAGGGGCAGAATTTTCACAAAATCCATTTGTAGTGCAACTCTACAGTGTAAAACCATCCATGATGCAAGTTTTCATGTTCCTAGGCCTAATAGTTTCCGAATTATGGCAATTAAAAGCATTGCCACGACCATTTAATCATCCTAGGGGCAGAATTGTCACAAAATCCATTTGTAACGCAACTCTGCAGTGTAAGACCATTCACGATGCAAGTTTTCAGATTCCTAGGCCAAATAGTTTCCGAATGATGGCAATTAAAAGCATTGTCGCGCCCTTTTAATCCTGCTATTGCTAGGTCACATAGTTTCCGAATTATGGCAATTAAAAACATTGCCACGCTCGTTTAATCCTCCTGGGGGCAGAATCGTCACAAAATCCATTTGTAGTGCAACTATGTAGTGTAAGACTATTCACTATGCAAGTCTTCAGATTCCTAGGCCTAATAGTTTCCGCATTATGGCAACTAAAAATTGTCACGCCCGTTTAATCCTCCTAGGGGCAGAATTGTCACAAAATCCATTTGTAGTGCAACTCTGCAGTGTAAGAGGATTCGCGATTCAAGTTTTCAGATTCCTAAGCCTAATAGTTTCCGAATTATGGCAATTAAAAGCATTGCCACGACCATTTAATCATCCTAGGGGCAGAATTGTCACAAAATCCATTTGTAACGCAACTCTGCAGTGTAAGACCATTCACGATGGAAGTTTTCAGATTCCTAGGCCAAATAGTTTCCGAATTATGGCAATTAAAAGCATTGTACCACCCTTTTAATCCTCCTATTCCTAGGGCACATAGTTTCCGAATTATGGCAATTAAAAACATTGCCACGCTCGTTTAATCCTCCTGCGGGCAGAATTTTCACAAAATCCATTTGTAGAGCAAGACCATTCACTATTCAAGTTTTCAGAATCCTATGCCAAAGAGTTTCCGAATTATGGCAATTAAAAGCACTGCCACGCCCGTTTAATTCTCCTAGGGGCAGAATCGTCACAAAATCTAAATGTAGTGCAACTCTGCATTGTAAGACTATTCACGATGCAAGTTTTCAGATTCCAAGGCCTAATAGTTTCCGAATTATGGCAATTACAAGAATTTCCACGATCATTTGATCCTCCTAGGGGCAGAATTTTCTCAAAACCTAACTGTAGTGCAACTCTGTAGTCTAAGACTATTCACGATGCAAGTTTTCAGATTCCTAGGCCTAATAGTTTCCGAATTATGGCAATTAAAACCATTGCCACCACCATTTGATCCTCCTAGGGGCAGAATTTTCACAAAATCTACCAGTACTGCAATTCTGCAGTGCAAGGCCATTCACGATGCAAGATTTCAGATTCCTAGGCCTAATAGTTTCCGAATTATGGCAATTAAAAGTATTGTACCTCCCTTTTAATCCTCCTATTCCTAGGGCACATAGTTTCCGAATTATGGCAATTAAAAGCATTGTCGCGCCCTTTTAATCCTCCTATTCCGAGGGCACATAGTTTCCGAATTATGGCAATTAAAAACATTGCAACGCTCGTTTAATACTCTTGGGGGCAGAATCGTCACAAAATCCATTTGTAGTGCAAGACTTCAGATTCCTAGTACTAATAGTTTCCGAATTATGGCAATTAAAAGCAGTGCCACGGCCATTTAATCCTCCTAGGGGCGGAATTTTTACAAAATCCATTTGCAGTGCAAGTCTGCAGTCTATGAACATTCACGATGCAAGTTTTCAGATTCCTAGGCCAAATAATTTCTTAATTATGGCAATTAAAAGCATTGTCGCGCCCTTTTAAATCTCCTATTCCTAGGTCACATAGTTTCCGAATTATGGCAATTAAAAACATTGCCACGCTCGTTTAATCCTCCTGGGGCAGAATCATCACAAAATCCATTTGTAGTGCAAGACCATTACCTATGCAAATTTTCAGATTCCTAGGCCTAATAGTTTCCGAATTATGGCAATTAAAAGCATTGTCGCGCCCTTTTACTCTTCCTATTCCTAGGTCACATAGTTTCCGAATTATGGCAATTAAAAAATTGCCACGCTCGTTTAATCCTCTTGGGGGCAGAATTGTCACAAAATCCATTTGTAGTGCAAGAGCATTCACTATGCAAGGTTTCAGATTCATAGTCCTAATAGTTTCCGGATTATGGCAATTGAAAGCATTGCCACGCCCATTTAGTCATCCTAGGGGCGCAATTTTTATAAAATCCAATTGTAGTGCAACTCTACAGTGTAAAACCATTCACGATGCAAGTTTTCAGGTTCCTAGGCCTAATGGTTTCCGAATTATGGCAATTAAAAGCATTGCCACGACCATTTAATTCTCCCAGGGGCAGAATTGTCACAAAATCCATTTGTAACGCAACTCTACAGTGTAAGACCATTCACGATGCAAGTTTTCAGATGCCTAGGCCAAATAGTTTCCTAATTATGGCAATTAAAAGCATTGTCGCGCCCTTTTACTCTTCCTATTCCTAGGTCACATAGTTTCCGAATTATGGCAATTAAAAAATTGCCACGCTCGTTTAATCCTCTTGGGGGCAGAATCGTCACAAAATCCATTTGTAGTGCAAGAGCATTCACTATGCAAGGTTTCAGATTCATAGTCCTAATAGTTTCCGGATTATGGCAATTGAAAGCATTGCCACGCCTATTTAGTCATCCTAGGGGCGCAATTTTTACAAAATCCAATTGTAGTACAACTCTACAGTGTAAAACCATTCACGATGCAAGTTTTCAGGTTCCTAGGCCTAATAGTTTCCGAATTATGGCAATTAAAAGCATTGCCACGACCATTTAATTCTCCTAGGGGCAGAATTGTCACAAAATCCATTTGTAACGCAACTCTGCAGTGTAAGACCATTCACGATGCAAGTTTTCAGATTCCTAGGCCAAATAGTTTCCTAATTAAGGCAATTAAAAGCATTGTCGCGCCCTTTTAATCCTCCTATTCCTAGGTCACATAGTTTCCGAATTATGGCAATTAAAAACATTGCCACACTCGTTTAATCCTCTTGGGGGCAGTCACAAAATCCATTTGTAGTGCAAGACCATTCACTATGCAAGGATTCAGGTTCCTAGTCCTAATAGTTTCCGAATTATGGCAATTAAAAGCATTGCCACGCCCTTTTAATCCTCCCATTCCTAGGTCACATAGTTTCCGATATATGGCAATTAAAAACATTGCCATGCTCGTTTAATCCTCCTGGGGGCAGAATCGTCACAAAATCCATTTGTAGTGCAACTTTGCATTGTAAGACTATTCACTATGCAAGTTTTCAGATTCCTATGCCAAATAGTTTCCTAATTATGGCAATTACAAGAATTTCCACGATCATTTGATCCTCCTAGGGGCAGAATTTTCTCAAAATCTAACTGTAGTGCAACTCTGTAGTCTAAGACTATTCACGATGCAAGTTTTCAGATTCCTAGGCCTAATAGTTTCCGAATTATGGCAATTAAAACCATTGCCACCACCATTTGATCCTCCTAGGGGCAGAATTTTCACAAAATCTACCAGTACTGCAATTCTGCAGTGCAAGGCCATTCACGATGCAAGATTTCAGATTCCTAGGCCTAATAGTTTCCGAATTATGGCAATTAAAAGTATTGTACCTCCCTTTTAATCCTCCTATTCCTAGGGCACATAGTTTCCGAATTATGGCAATTAAAAGCATTGTCGCGCCCTTTTAATCCTCCTATTCCGAGGACACATAGTTTCCGAATTATGGCAATTAAAAACATTGCAACGCTCGTTTAATACTCTTGGGGGCAGAATCGTCACAAAATCCATTTGTAGTGCAAGACTTCAGATTCCTAGTCCTAATAGTTTCCGAATTATGGCAATTAAAAGCAGTGCCACGGCCATTTAATCCGCCTAGGGGCGGAATTTTTACAAAATCCATTTGCAGTGCAAGTCTGCAGTCTATGAACATTCACGATGCAAGTTTTCAGATTCCTAGGCCAAATAATTTCTTAATTATGGCAATTAAAAGCATTGTCGCGCCCTTTTAAATCTCCTATTCCTAGGTCACATAGTTTCCGAATTATGGCAATTAAAAACATTGCCACGCTCGTTTAATCCTCCTGGGGCAGAATCATCACAAAATCCATTTGTAGTGCAAGACCATTACCTATGGAAATTTTCAGATTCCTAGGCCTAATAGTTTCCGAATTATGGCAATTAAAAGCATTGTCGCGCCCTTTTACTCTTCCTATTCCTAGGTCACATAGTTTCCGAATTATGGCAATTAAAAAATTGCCACGCTCGTTTAATCCTCTTGGGGGCAGAATTGTCACAAAATCCATTTGTAGTGCAAGAGCATTCACTATGCAAGGTTTCAGATTCATAGTCCTAATAGTTTCCGGATTATGGCAATTGAAAGCATTGCCACGCCCATTTAGTCATCCTAGGGGCGCAATTTTTACAAAATCCAATTGTAGTGCAACTCTACAGTGTAAAACCATTCACGATGCAAGTTTTCAGGTTCCTAGGCCTAATAGTTTCCGAATTATGGCAATTAAAAGCATTGCCACGACCATTTAATTCTCCTAGGGGCAGAATTGTCACAAAATCCATTTGTAACGCAACTCTACAGTGTAAGACCATTCACGATGCAAGTTTTCAAATGCCTAGGCCAAATAGTTTCCTAATTATGGCAATTAAAAGCATTGTCGCGCCCTTTTACTCTTCCTATTCCTAGGTCACATAGTTTCCGAATTATGGCAATTAAAAAATTGCCACGCTCGTTTAATCCTCTTGGGGGCAGAATCGTCACAAAATCCATTTGTAGTGCAAGAGCATTCACTATGCAAGGTTTCAGATTCATAGTCCTAATAGTTTCCGGATTATGGCAATTGAAAGCATTGCCACGCCCATTTAGTCATCCTAGGGGCGCAATTTTTACAAAATCCAATTGTAGTGCAACTCTACAGTGTAAAACCATTCACGATGCAAGTTTTCAGGTTCCTAGGCCTAATAGTTCCCGAATTATGGCAATTAAAAGCATTGCCACGACCATTTAATTCTCCTAGGGGCAGAATTGTCACAAAATCCATTTGTAACGCAACTCTACAGTGTAAGACCATTCACGATGCAAGTTTTCAGATGCCTAGGCCAAATAGTTTCCTAATTATGGCAATTAAAAGCATTGTCGCGCCCTTTTACTCTTCCTATTCCTAGGTCACATAGTTTCCGAATTATGGCAATTAAAAAATTGCCACGCTCGTTTAATCCTCTTGGGGGCAGAATCGTCACAAAATCCATTTGTAGTGCAAGAGCATTCACTATGCAAGGTTTCAGATTCATAGTCCTAATAGTTTCCGGATTATGGCAATTGAAAGCATTGCCACGCCCATTTAGTCATCCTAGGGGCGCAATTTTTACAAAATCCAATTGTAGTACAACTCTACAGTGTAAAACCATTCACGATGCAAGTTTTCAGGTTCCTAGGCCTAATAGTTTCCGAATTATGGCAATTAAAAGCATTGCCACGACCATTTAATTCTCCTAGGGGCAGAATTGTCACAAAATCCATTTGTAACGCAGCTCTGCAGTGTAAGACCATTCACGATGCAAGTTTTCAGATTCCTAGGCCAAATAGTTTCCTAATTAAGGCAATTAAAAGCATTGTCGCGCCCTTTTAATCCTCCTATTCCTAGGTCACTTAGTTTCCGAATTATGGCAATTAAAAACATTGCCACACTCGTTTAATCCTCTTGGGGGCAGTCACAAAATCCATTTGTAGTGCAAGACCATTCACTATGCAAGGATTCAGGTTCCTAGTCCTAATAGTTTCCGAATTATGGCAATTAAAAGCATTGCCACGCCCTTTTAATCCTCCCATTCCTAGGTCACATAGTTTCCGATATATGGCAATTAAAAACATTGCCATGCTCGTTTAATACTCCTGGGGGCAGAATCGTCACAAAATCCATTTGTAGTGCAACTTTGCATTGTAAGACTATTCACTATGCAAGTTTTCAGATTCCTATGCCAAATAGTTTCCTAATTATGGCAATTAAAAGCATTGTCGCACCCTTTTACTCCTATTCCTAGGTCACATAGTTTCCGAATTATGGCAATTAAAAGCATTACCACGCCCATTTAGTCATCCTAGGGGCGGAATTTTTACAAAATCCATTTGCAGTGCAACTCTGCAGTGTAAGAACATTCACGATGCAAGTTTTCAGATTCCTAGGCCTAATAGTTTCCGAATTATGGCAATTAAAACCATTGTCACGCTCGTTTAAGCCTCCTATTCCTAAGTAACATAGTTTCCGAATTATGGCAATTAAAAGCATTGTCACGCTCGTTTAAGCCTCCTATTCCTAAGTAACATAGTTTCCGAATTATGGCAATTAAAAACATTGCCACGCTCGTTTAATCCTCCTGGAAGAATTGTCACAAAATCCATGTGTAACGCAACTCTGCAGTGTAAGAGGATTCGCGATGCAAGTTTTCTGATTCCTAAGCCTAATAGTTTCCGAATTATGGCGAGTAAAAGCATTGCCACGACTACTTAGTCCTCCTTGGGGAAGAATTGTCACAAAATCCATTTGTAACGCAACTCTGCAGTGTAAGACCATTCACGATGCAAGTTTTCAGATTCCTAGGCCAAATAGTTTCCTAATTATGGCAATTAAAAGCATTGTCGCACCCTTTTACTCCTCCTATTCCTAGGTCACATAGTTTCCGAATTATGGCAATTAAAAGCATTGCCACGCCCATTTAGTCATCCTAGGGGCGGAATTTTTACAAAATCCATTTGCAGTGCAACTCTGCAGTGTAAGAACATTCACGATGCAAGTTTTCAGATTACTAGGCCTAATAGTTTCCGAATTATGGCAATTAAAAACATTGCCACGCTCGTTTAATCCTCCTGGAAGAATTGTCACAAAATCCATGTGTAACGCAACTCTGCAGTGTAAGAGGATTCGCGATGCAAGTTTTCAGATTCCTAAGCCTAATAGTTTCCGAATTATGGCGAGTAAAAGCATTGCCACGACTATTTAGTCCTCCTTGGGGAAGAATTGTCACAAAATCCATTTGGAACGCAACTCTGCAGTGTAAGACTATTCACTATGCAAGTTTTCAGATTCCTAGGCCTAATAGTTTCCTAATTATGGCAATTAAAAGCATTGTGTCGCGCCCTTTTAATCCTCCTATTCCGAGGACACATAGTTTCCGAATTATGGCAATTAAAAACATTGCAACGCTCGTTTAATACTCTTGGGGGCAGAATCGTCACAAAATCCATTTGTAGTGCAAGACTTCAGATTCCTAGTCCTAATAGTTTCCGAATTATGGCAATTAAAAGCATTGCCACGTCCATTTAATCCTCCTAGGGGCGGAATTTTTGCAAAATCCATTTGCAGTGCAAGTCTGCAGTCTATGAACATTCACGATGCAAGTTTTCAGATTCCTAGGCCAAATAATTTCTTAATTATGGCAATTAAAAGCATTGTCGCGCCCTTTTAAATCTCCTATTCCTAGGTCACATAGTTTCCGAATTATGGCAATTAAAAAATTGCCACGCTCGTTTAATCCTCTTGGGGGCAGAATCGTCATAAAATCCATTTGTAGTGCAAGAGCATTCACTATGCAAGGTTTCAGATTCATAGTCCTAATAGTTTCCGGATTATGGCAATTGAAAGCATTGCCACGCCCATTTAGTCATCCTAGGGGCGCAATTTTTACAAAATCCAATTGTAGTGCAACTCTACAGTGTAAAACCATTCACGATGCAAGTTTTCAGGTTCCTAGGCCTAATAGTTTCCGAATTATGGCAATTAAAAGCATTGCCACGACCATTTAATTCTCCTAGGGGCAGAATTGTCACAAAATCCATTTGTAACGCAACTCTGCAGTGTAAGACCATTCACGATGCAAGTTTTCAGATTCCTAGGCCAAATAGTTTCCTAATTAAGGCAATTAAAAGCATTGTCGCGCCCTTTTAATCCTCCTATTCCTAGGTCACATAGTTTCCGAATTATGGCAATTAAAAACATTGCCACGCTCGTTTAATCCTCTTGGGGGCAGAATCGTCACAAAATCCATTTGTAGTGCAAGACCATTCACTATGCAAGGTTTCAGATTCCTAGTCCTAATAGTTTCCGAATTATGGCAAGTAAAAGCATTGCCACGCCCTTTTAATCCTCCCATTCCTAGGTCACATAGTTTCCGAATTATGGCAATTAAAAACATTGCCATGCTCGTTTAATCCTCCTGGGGGCAGAATCGTCACAAAATCCATTTGTAGTGCAACTATGCATTGTAAGACTATTCACTATGCAAGTTTTCAGATTCCTATGCCAAATAGTTTCCTAATTATGGCAATTAAAATCATTGTCGCACCCTTCTATTCCTCCTATTCCTAGGTCACATAGTTTCCGAATTATGGCAATTAAAAGCATTACCACGCCCATTTAGTCATCCTAGGGGCGGAATTTTTACAAAATCCATTTGCAGTGCAACTCTGCAGTGTAAGAACATTCACGATGCAAGTTTTCAGATTCCTAGGCCTAATAGTTTCCGAATTATGGCAATTAAAAGCATTGTCACGCTCGTTTAATCTTCCTAGGGGCAGAATTTTCACAAAATCTAAATGTAGTTACACTCTGCAGTGTAAGACTATTCACGATGCAAGTTTTCAGATTCCTAGGCCAAATAGTTTCCGAATTATGGCAATTAAAAGCATTGTCGCGCCCTTTAATCCTCCTATTCCCATGTCACATAGTTTCCGAATTATGGCAATTAAAAACATTGCCACGCTCGTTCAATCCTCTTGGGGGCAGAATCGTCACAAAATCCATTTGTAGTGCAAGTATGCAGTGTAAGATCATTCACGGTGCAAGTTTTCAGATTCCTATGCCTAATAGTTTCCGAATTATGGCGAGTAAAAGCATTGCCACGACTATTTAGTCCTCCTTGGGGAAGAATTGTCACAAAATCCATTTGTAACGCAACTCTGCAGTGTAAGACCATTCACGATGCAAGTTTTCAGATTCCTAGGCCAAATAGTTTCCTAATTAAGGCAATTAAAAGCATTGTCACTGCCTTTTAATCCTCCTATTCCTAGGTCACATAGTTTCCGAATTATGGCATTAAAAACATTGCCACACTCGTTTAGTCCTCCTGGGGCAGAATTTTCACAAAATCCATTTGTAGTGCAACTATGCAGTGTAAGACTGTTCACGATGCAAGTTTTTAGATTCTTAGGCCTAATAGTCTCTGAATTATGGCAATTAAAACATTGCCACGACCATTTAATCCTACTAGGAGCAGAATTGTCCAAATTCTATTTGTAACGCAAATCTGCAATGTAAGACCATGCGACCATTCACGATGCAAGTTTTCAGATTCCAAGGCCTAATAGTTTCCGAATTATGGCAATTACAAGCATTGCCACGACCATTTCATCCTCCTAGGGGCAGAATTTTCTCAAAATCTAGCTGTAGTGCAACTCTGCAGTGTAAGACTGTTCACGATGCAAGTTTTTAGATTCTTAGGCCTAATAGTCTCTAAATTATGGCAATTAAAACATTGCCACGACCATTTAATCCTACTAGGAGCAGAATTGTCCAAATTCTATTTGTAACGCAAATCTGCAATGTAAGACCATGCGACCATTCACGATGCAAGTTTTCAGATTCCTAGGCCTAATAGTTTCCGAATTATGGCAATTAAAAGCATTGCCACGCCCATTTAGTCATCCTAGGGGCGGAATTTTTACAAAATCCATTTGCAGTGCAACTCTGCAGTGTAAGAACATTCACGATGCAAGTTTTAGATTTCTAGGCCTAATAGTTTCCGAATTATGGCAACTAAAAGCATTGTCACGCTCGTTTAAGCCTCCTATTCCTAAGTCACATAGTTTCCTAATTATGGCAATTAAAAGCATTGTCGCACCCTTTTACTCCTCCTATTCCTAAGTAACATAGTTTCCGAATTATGGCAATTAAAAATATTGCCACGCTCGTTTAATCCACCTGGAAGAATTGTCACAAAATCCATGTGTAACGCAACTCTGCAGTGTAAGAGGATTCGCGATGCAAGTTTTCAGATTCCTAAGCCTAATAGTTTCCGAATTATGGCGAGTAAAAGCATTGCCACGACTATTTAGTCCTCCTTGGGGAAGAATTGTCACAAAATCCATTTGTAACGCAACTCTGCAGTGTAAGACCATTCACGATGCAAGTTTTCAGATTCCTAGGCCAAATAGTTTCCTAATTATGGCAATTAAAAGCATTGTCGCACCCTTTTACTCCTCCTATTCCTAGGTCACATAGTTTCCGAATTATGGCAATTAAAAGCATTGCCACGCCCATTTAGTCATCCTAGGGGCGGAATTTTTACAAAATCCATTTGCAGTGCAACTCTGCAATGTAAGAACATTCACGATGCAAGTTTTCAGATTACTAGGCCTAATAGTTTCCGAATTATGGCAATTAAAAGCATTGTCACGCTCGTTTAAGCCTCCTATTCCTAAGTCACATAGTTTCCGAATTATGGCAATTAAAAACATTACCACGCTCGTTTAATCCTCCTGGAAGAATTGTCACAAAATCCATGTGTAACGCAACTCTGCAGTGTAAGAGGATTCGCGATGCAGGTTTTCAGATTCCTAAGCCTAATAGTTTCCGAATTATGGCGAGTAAAAGCATTGCCACGACTATTTAGTCCTCCTTGGGGAAGAATTGTCACAAAATCCATTTGTAACGCAACTCTGCAGTGTAAGACGATTCGCGGTGCAAGTTTTCAGATTCCTAGGCCTAATAGCTTCCGAAATATGGCAATTAAAAGCATTGTCACGCCCTTTTAATCCTCCTATTCCTAGGTCATATGGCTTCCGAATTATAGCAATTAAAAACATCCTCCTGTTGCAGAATCGTTACAAAATCCAATTGTAGTGCAAGACCATTCACTATGCAAGTTTTCAGATTCCTAGGCCTAATAGTTTCCGAATTATGGCAATTGAAAGCATTGCTACGACCATTTCATCCTCCTAGGGGCAGAATTTTCACAAAATCCATTTGTAGTGCAACTCTACAGTGTAAAACCATCCATGATGCAAGTTTTCATGTTCCTAGGCCTAATAGTTTCCGAATTATGGCAATTAAAAGCATTGCCACGACCATTTAATCATCCTAGGGGCAGAATTGTCACAAAATCCATTTGTAACGCAACTCTGCAGTGTAAGACCATTCACGATGCAAGTTTTCAGATTCCTAGGCCAAATAGTTTCCGAATGATGACAATTAAAAGCATTGTCGCGCCCTTTTAATCCTGCTATTGCTAGGTCACATAGTTTCCGAATTATGGCAATTAAAAACATTGCCACGCTCGTTTAATCCTCCTGGGGGCAGAATCGTCACAAAATCCATTTGTAGTGCAACTATGCAGTGTAAGACTATTCACTATGCAAGTTTTCAGATTCCTAGGCCTAATAGTTTCCGAATTATGGCAACTAAAAATTGTCACGCCCGTTTAATCCTCCTAGGGGCAGAATTGTCACAAAATCCATTTGTAGTGCAACTCTGCAGTGTAAGAGGATTCGCGATTCAAGTTTTCAGATCCCTAAGCCTAATAGTTTCCGAATTATGGCAATTAAAAGCATTGCCACGACCATTTAATCATCCTAGGGGCAGAATTGTCACAAAATCCATTTGTAACGCAACTCTGCAGTGTAAGACCATTCACGATGCAAGTTTTCAGATTCCTAGGCCAAATAGTTTCCGAATTATGGCAATTAAAAGCATTGTACCACCCTTTTAATCCTCCTATTCCTAGGGCACATAGTTTCCGAATTATGGCAATTAAAAACATTGCCACGCTCGTTTAATCCTCCTGCGGGCAGAATTTTCACAAAATCCATTTGTAGAGCAAGACCATTCACTATTCAAGTTTTCAGAATCCTATGCCAAAGAGTTTCCGAATTATGGCAATTAAAAGCACTGCCACGCCCGTTTAATCCTCCTAGGGGCAGAATCGTCACAAAATCTAAATGTAGTGCAACTCTGCATTGTAAGACTATTCACGATGCAAGTTTTCAGATTCCAAGGCCTAATAGTTTCCGAATTATGGCAATTACAAGAATTTCCACGATCATTTGATCCTCCTAGGGGCAGAATTTTCTCAAAATCTAACTGTAGTGCAACTCTGTAGTCTAAGACTATTCACGATGCAAGTTTTCAGATTCCTAGGCCTAATAGTTTCCGAATTATGGCAATTAAAATTAATGCCACGCTCGTTTAATTCTCCTGGGAACAGAATCGTCAAAAAATATAGCAATTAAAATATTACCACATCCATTAGTTCTCCTATTGCCAGAATTTGCACAAATACCATTCTTAGTGCATGTCTACAATGTAAGAACATTCACGATGCAAGTTTACAGATTCCTAGGCCTAATAGTTTCCGAATTAGGGCAATTAAAACCATTGCCACCACCATTTGATCCTCCTAGGGGCAGAATTTTCACAAAATCTACCAGTACTGCAATTCTGCAGTGCAAGGCCATTCACGATGCAAGATTTCAGATTCCTAGGCCTAATAGTTTCCGAATTATGGCAATAAAAAGTATTGTACCTCCCTTTTAATCCTCCTATTCCTAGGGCACATAGTTTCCGAATTATGGCAATTAAAAGCATTGTCGCGCCCTTTTAATCCTCCTATTCCGAGGACACATAGTTTCCGAATTATGGCAATTAAAAACATTGCAACGCTCGTTTAATACTCTTGGGGGCAGAATCGTCACAAAATCCATTTGTAGTGCAAGACTTCAGATTCCTAGTCCTAATAGTTTCCGAATTATGGCAATTAAAAGCAGTGCCACGGCCATTTAATCCTCCTAGGGGCGGAATTTTTACAAAATCTATTTGCAGTGCAAGTCTGCAGTCTATGAACATTCACGATGCAAGTTTTCAGATTCCTAGGCCAAATAATTTCTTAATTATGGCAATTAAAAGCATTGTCGCGCCCTTTTAAATCTCCTATTCCTAGGTCACATAGTTTCCGAATTATGGCAATTAAAAACATTGCCACGCTCGTTTAATCCTCCTGGGGCAGAATCATCACAAAATCCATTTGTAGTGCAACTATGCATTGTAAGACTATTCACTATGCAAGTTTTCAGATTCCTATGCCAAATAGTTTCCTAATTATGGCAATTAAAATCATTGCCACGACCATTTAATTCTCCTAGGGGAACAATTGTCACAAAATCCATTTGTAACGCAACTCTGCAGTGTAAGACCATTCACGATGCAAGTTTTCAGATTCCTAGGCCAAATAGTTTCCTAATTAAGGCAATTAAAAGCATTGTCGCGCCCTTTTAATCCTCCTATTCTTAGGGCACATAGTTTCCGAATTATGGCAATTAAAAACATTGCCACGCTCGTTTAATCCTCCTGGGGCAGAATCATCACAAAATCCATTTGTAGTGCAAGACCATTCACTATGCAAGTTTTCAGATTCCTAAACCTAATAGTTTCCGAATTATGGCGCGTAAAAGCATTGCCACGACTATTTAATCCTCCTTGGGGAAGAATTGTCACAAAATCCATTTGTAACGCAACTCTGCAGTGTAAGACCATTCACGATGCAAGTTTTCAGATTCCTAGGCCAAATAGTTTCCGAATTATGGCAATTAAAAGCATTGTACCACCCTTTTAATCCTCCTATTCCTAGGGCACATAGTTTCCGAATTATGGCAATTAAAAACATTGCCACGCTCGTTTAATCCTCCTGGGGCAGAATCATCACAAAATCCATTTGTAGTGCAAGACCATTACCTATGCAAATTTTCAGATTCCTAGGCCTAATAGTTTCCGAATTATGGCAATTAAAAGCATTGTCGCGCCCTTTTACTCTTCCTATTCCTAGGTCACATAGTTTCCGAATTATGGCAATTAAAAAATTGCCACGCTCGTTTAATCCTCTTGGGGGCAGAATACTCACAAAATCCATTTGTAGTGCAAGAGCATTCACTATGCAAGGTTTCAGATTCATAGTCCTAATAGTTTCCGGATTATGGCAATTGAAAGCATTGCCACGCCCATTTAGTCATCCTAGGGGCGCAATTTTTACAAAATCCAATTGTAGTGCAACTCTACAGTGTAAAACCATTCACGATGCAAGTTTTCAGGTTCCTAGGCCTAATAGTTTCCGAATTATGGCAATTAAAAGCATTGCCACGACCATTTAATTCTCCTAGGGGCAGAATTGTCACAAAATCCATTTGTAACGCAACTCTACAGTGTAAGACCATTCACGATGCAAGTTTTCAGATGCCTAGGCCAAATAGTTTCCTAATTATGGCAATTAAAAGCATTGTCGCGCCCTTTTACTCTTCCTATTCCTAGGTCACATAGTTTCCGAATTATGGCAATTAAAAAATTGCCACGCTCGCTTAATCCTCTTGGGGGCAGAATCGTCACAAAATCCATTTGTAGTGCAAGAGCATTCACTATGCAAGGTTTCAGATTCATAGTCCTAATAGTTTCCGGATTATGGCAATTGAAAGCATTGCCACGTCCATTTAGTCATCCTAGGGGCGCAATTTTTACAAAATCCAATTGTAGTGCAACTCTACAGTGTAAAACCATTCACGATGCAAGTTTTCAGGTTCCTAGGCCTAATAGTTTCCGAATTATGGCAATTAAAAGCATTGCCACGACCATTTAATTCTCCTAGGGGCAGAATTGTCACAAAATCCATTTGTAACGCAACTCTGCAGTGTAAGACCATTCACGATGCAAGTTTTCAGATTCCTAGGCCAAATAGTTTCCTAATTAAGGCAATTAAAAGCATTGTCGCGCCCTTTTAATCCTCCTATTCCTAGGTCACATAGTTTCCGAATTATGGCAATTAAAAGCATTACCACGCCCATTTAGTCATCCTAGGGGCGGAATTTTTACAAAATCCATTTGCAGTGCAACTCTGCAGTGTAAGAACATTCTCGATGCAAGTTTTCAGATTCCTAGGCCTAATAGTTTCCGAATTATGGCAATTAAAACCATTGTCACGCTCGTTTAAGTCTCCTATTCCTAAGTAACATAGTTTCCGAATTATGGCAATTAAAAGCATTGTCACGCTCGTTTAAGCCTCCTATTCCTAAGTAACATAGTTTCCGAATTATGGCAATTAAAAACATTGCCACGCTCGTTTATTCCTCCTGGAAGAATTGTCACAAAATCCATGTGTAACGCAACTCTGCAGTGTAAGAGGATTCGCGATGCAAGTTTTCAGATTCCTAGTCCAAATAGTTTCCTAATTATGGCAATTAAAAGCATTGTCGCACCCTTTTACTCCTCCTATTCCTAGGTCACATAGTTTCCGAATTATGGCAATTAAAAGCATTGCCACGCCCATTTAGTCATCCTAGGGGCGGAATTTTTACAAAATCCATTTGCAGTGCAACTCTGCAGTGTAAGAACATTCACGATGCAAGTTTTCAGATTACTAGGCCTAATAGTTTCCGAATTATGGCGAGTAAAAGCATTGCCACGACTATTTAGTCCTCCTTGGGGAAGAATTGTCACAAAATCCATTTGTAACGCAACTCTGCAGTGTAAGACCATTCACGATGCAAGTTTTCAGATTCCTAGGCCAAATAGTTTCCTAATTATGGCAATTAAAAGCATTGTCGCACCCTTTTACTCCTCCTATTCCTAGGTCACATAGTTTCCGAATTATGGCAATTAAAAGCATTGCCACGCCCATTTAGTCATCCTAGGGGCGGAATTTTTACAAAATCCATTTGCAGTGCAACTCTGCAGTGTAAGAACATTCACGATGCAAGTTTTCAGATTACTAGGCCTAATAGTTTCCGAATTATGGCAACTAAAAGCATTGTCACGCTCGTTTAAGCCTCCTATTCCTAAGTCACATAGTTTCCGAATTATGGCAATTAAAAACATTGCCACGCTCGTTTAATCCTCCTGGAAGAATTGTCACAAAATCCATGTGTAACGCAACTCTGCAGTGTAAGAGGATTCGCAATGCAAGTTTTCAGATTCCTAAGCCTAATAGTTTCCGAATTAAGGCGAGTAAATGCATTGCCACGACTATTTAGTCCTCCTTGGGGAAGAATTGTCACCTAATTCATTTGTAACCCAACTCTGCAGTGTAAGACCATTCACGATGCAAGTTTTCAGATTCCTAGGCCTAATAGTTTCCGAAATATGGCAATTAAAAGCATTGTCACGCCCTTTTAATCCTCCTATTCCTAGGTCATATGGCTTCCGAATTATAGCAATTAAAAACATCCTCCTGTTGCAGAATCGTCACAAAATCCAATTGTAGTGCAAGACCATTCACTATGCAAGTTTTCAGATTCCTAGGCCTAATAGTTTCCGAATTGTGGCAATTGAAAGCATTGCTACGACCATTTCATCCTCCAAGGGGCAGAATTTTCACAAAATCCATTTGTAGTGCAACTCTACAGTGTAAAACCATACATGATGCAAGTTTTCATGTTCCTAGGCCTAATAGTTTCCGAATTATGGCAATTAAAAGCATTGCCACGACCATTTAATCATCCTAGGGGCAGAATTGTCACAAAATCCATTTGTAACGCAACTCTGCAGTGTAAGACCATTCACGATGCAAGTTTTCAGATTCCTAGGCCAAATAGTTTCCGAATGATGGCAATTAAAAGCATTGTCGCGCCCTTTTAATCCTGCTATTCCTAGGTCACATAGTTTCCGAATTATGGCAATTAAAAACATTGCCACGCTCGTTTAATCCTCCTGGGGGCAGAATCGTCACAAAATCCATTTGTAGTGCAACTATGCAGTGTAAGACTATTCACTATGCAAGTTTTCAGATTCCTAGGCCTAATAGTTTCCGAATGATGGCAATTAAAAGCATTGTCGCGCCCTTTTAATCCTGCTATTCCTAGGTCACATAGTTTCCGAATTATGGCAACTAAAAGCATTGTCACGCCCGTTTAATCCTCCTAGGGGCAGAATTGTCACAAAATCCATTTGTAGTGCAACTCTGCAGTGTAAGAGGATTCGCGATTCAAGTTTTCAGATTCCTAAGCCTAATAGTTTCCGAATTTGGCAATTAAAAGCATTGCCACGACCATTTAATCATCCTAGGAGCAGAATTGTCACAAAATCCATTTGTAACGCAACTCTGCAGTGTAAGACCATTCACGATGCAAGTTTTCAGATTCCTAGGCCAAATAGTTTCCGAATTATGGCAATTAAAAGCATTGTACCACCCTTTTAATCCTCCTATTCCTAGGGCACATAGTTTCCGAATTATGGCAATTAAAAGCATTGCCACGCCCATTTAGTCATCCTAGGGGCGGAATTATTACAAAATCCATTGCAGTGTAAGAGGATTCGCGATGCAAGTTTTCAGATTCCTAGGCCTAATAGTTTCCGAATTATGGCAATTAAAAACATTGCCACGCTCGTTTAATCCTCCTGGAAGAATTGTCACAAAATCCATGTGTAACGCAATTCTGCAGTGTAAGAGGATTCGCGATGCAAGTTTTCAGATTCCTAAGCCTAATAGTTTCCGAATTATGGCGAGTAAAAGCATTGCCACGACTATTTAGTCCTCCTTGGGGAAGAATTGTCACCAAATTCATTTGTAACCCAACTCTGCAGTGTAAGACCATTCACGATGCAAGTTTTCAGATTCCTAGGCCTAATAGTTTCCGAAATATGGCAATTAAAAGCATTGTCACGCCCTTTTAATCCTCCTATTCCTAGGTCATATGGCTTCCGAATTATAGCAATTAAAAACATCCTCCTGTTGCAGAATCGTTACAAAATCCAATTGTAGTGCAAGACCATTCACTATGCAAGTTTTCAGATTCCTAGGCCTAATAGTTTCCGAATTATGGCAATTGAAAGCATTGCTACGACCATTTCATCCTCCTAGGGGCAGAATTTTCACAAAATCCATTTGTAGTGCAACTCTACAGTGTAAAACCATCCATGATGCAAGTTTTCATGTGCCTAGGCCTAATAGTTTCCGAATTATGGCAATTAAAAGCATTGCCACGACCATTTAATCATCCTAGGGGCAGAATTGTCACAAAATCTATTTGTAACGCAACTCTGCAGTGTAAGACCATTCACGATGCAAGTTTTCAGATTCCTAGGCCAAATAGTTTCCGAATGATGGCAATTAAAAGCATTGTCGCGCCCTTTTAATCCTGCTATTCCTAGGCCTAATAGTTTCCGAATTATGGCAATTAAAACCATTGTCACGCTCGTTTAAGTCTCCTATTCCTAAGTAACATAGTTTCCGAATTATGGCAATTAAAAGCATTGTCACGCTCGTTTAAGCCTCCTATTCCTAAGTAACATAGTTTCCGAATTATGGCAATTAAAAACATTGCCACGCTCGTTTAATCCTCCTGGAAGAATTGTCACAAAATCCATGTGTAACGCAACTCTGCAGTGTAAGAGGATTCGCGATGCAAGTTTTCAGATTCCTAGTCCAAATAGTTTCCTAATTATGGCAATTAAAAGCATTGTCGCACCCTTTTACTCCTCCTATTCCTAGGTCACATAGTTTCCGAATTATGGCAATTAAAAGCATTGCCACGCCCATTTAGTCATCCTAGGGGCGGAATTTTTACAAAATCCATTTGCAGTGCAACTCTGCAGTGTAAGAACATTCACGATGCAAGTTTTCAGATTACTAGGCCTAATAGTTTCCGAATTATGGCAACTAAAAGCATTGTCACGCTCGTTTAAGCCTCCTATTCCTAAGTCACATAGTTTCCGAATTATGGCAATTAAAAACATTGCCACGCTCGTTTAATCCTCCTGGAAGAATTGTCACAAAATCCATGTGTAACGCAACTCTGCAGTGTAAGAGGATTCGCAATGCAAGTTTTCAGATTCCTAAGCCTAATAGTTTCCGAATTATGGCGAGTAAAAGCATTGCCACGACTATTTAGTCCTCCTTGGGGAAGAATTGTCACCAAATTCATTTGTAACCCAACTCTGCAGTGCAAGACCATTCACTATGCAAGTTTTCAGATTCCTAGGCCTAATAGTTTCCGAATTGTGGCAATTGAAAGCATTGCTACGACCATTTCATCCTCCTAGGGGCAGAATTTTCACAAAATCCATTTGTAGTGCAACTCTATAGTGTAAAACCATCCATGATGCAAGTTTTCAAGTTCCTAGGCCTAATAGTTTCCGAATTATGGCAATTAAAAGCATTGCCACGACCATTTAATCATCCTAGGGGCAGAATTGTCACAAAATCCATTTGTAACGCAACTCTGCAGTGTAAAACCATTCACGATGCAAGTTTTCAGATTCCTAGGCCAAATAGTTTCCGAATGATGGCAATTAAAAGCATTGTGGCGCCCTTTTAATCCTGCTATTCCTAGGTCACATAGTTTCCGAATTATGGCAATTAAAAACATTGCCACGCTCGTTTAATCCGCCTGGGGGCAGAATCGTCACAAAATCCATTTGTAGTGCAACTATGCAGTGTAAGACTATTCACTATGCAAGTTTTCAGATTCCTAGGCCTAATAGTTTCCGAATGATGGCAATTAAAAGCATTGTCGCGCCCTTTTAATCCTGCTATTCCTAGGTCACATAGTTTCCGAATTATGGCAACTAAAAGCATTGTCACGCCCGTTTAATCCTCCTAGGGGCAGAATTGTCACAAAATCCATTTGTAGTGCAACTCTGCAGTGTAAGAGGATTCGCGATTCAAGTTTTCAGATTCCTAAGTCTAATAGTTTCCGAATTTGGCAATTAAAAGCATTGCCACGACCATTTAATCATCCTAGGGGCAGAATTGTCACAAAATCCATTTGTAACGCAACTCTGCAGTGTAAGACCATTCACGATGCAAGTTTTCAGATTCCTAGGCCAAATAGTTTCCGAATTATGGCAATTAAAAGCATTGTACCACCCTTTTAATCCTCCTATTCCTAGGGCACATAGTTTCCGAATTATGGCAATTAAAAGCATTGCCACGCCCATTTAGTCATCCTAGGGGCGGAATTATTACAAAATCCATGTAAGAGGATTCGCGATTCAAGTTTTCAGATTCCTAAGTCTAATAGTTTCCGAATTTGGCAATTAAAAGCATTGCCACGACCATTTAATCATCCTAGGGGCAGAATTGTCACAAAATCCATTTGTAACGCAACTCTGCAGTGTAAGACCATTCACGATGCAAGTTTTCAGATTCCTAGGCCAAATAGTTTCCGAATTATGGCAATTAAAAGCATTGTACCACCCTTTTAATCCTCCTATTCCTAGGGCACATAGTTTCCGAATTATGGCAATTAAAAGCATTGCCACGCCCATTTAGTCATCCTAGGGGCGGAATTATTACAAAATCCATTGCAGTGTAAGAGGATTCGCGATTCAAGTTTTCAGATTCCTAAGTCTAATAGTTTCCGAATTTGGCAATTAAAAGCATTGCCACGACCATTTAATCATCCTAGGGGAAGAATTGTCACAAAATCCATTTGTAACGCAACTCTGCAGTGTAAGACCATACACGATGCAAGTTTTCAGATTCCTAGGCCTAATAGTTTCCGAATTATGGCAATTAAAAACATTGCCACGCTCGTTTAATCCTCCTGGAAGAATTGTCACAAAATCCATGTGTAACGCAACTCTGCAGTGTAAGAGGATTCGCGATGCAAGTTTTCAGATTCCTAAGCCTAATAGTTTCTGAATTATGGCAACTAAAAGCATTGTCACGCTCGTTTAAGCCTCCTATTCCTAAGTCACATAGTTTCCGAATTATGGCAATTAAAAACATTGCCACGCTCGTTTAATCCTCCTGGAAGAATTGTCACAAAATCCATGTGTAACGCAATTCTGCAGTGTAAGAGGATTCGCGATGCAAGTTTTCAGATTCCTAAGCCTAATAGTTTCCGAATTATGGCGAGTAAAAGCATTGCCACGACTATTTAGTCCTCCTTGGGGAAGAATTGTCACCAAATTCATTTGTAACCCAACTCTGCAGTGTAAGACCATTCACGATGCAAGTTTTCAGATTCCTAGGCCTAATAGTTTCCGAAATATGGCAATTAAAAGCATTGTCACGCCCTTTTAATCCTCCTATTCCTAGGTCATATGGCTTCCGAATTATAGCAATTAAAAACATCCTCCTGTTGCAGAATCGTTACAAAATCCAATTGTAGTGCAAGACCATTCACTATGCAAGTTTTCAGATTCCTAGGCCTAATAGTTTCCGAATTGTGGCAATTGAAAGCATTGCTACGACCATTTCATCCTCCTAGGGGCAGAATTTAAACAAAATCCATTTGTAGTGCAACTCTACAGTGTAAAACCATCCATGATGCAAGTTTTCATGTTCCTAGGCCTAATAGTTTCCGAATTATGGCAATTAAAAGCATTGCCACGACCATTTAATCATCCTAGGGGCAGAATTGTCACAAAATCCATTTGTAACGCAACTCTGCAGTGTAAGACCATTCACGATGCAAGTTTTCAGATTCCTAGGCCAAATAGTTTCCGAATGATGGCAATTAAAAGCATTGTCGCGCCCTTTTAATCCTGCTATTCCTAGGTCACATAGTTTCCGAATTATGGCAATTAAAAGCATTGCCACGCCCATTTAGTCATCCTAGGGGCGGAATTTTTACAAAATCCATTTGCAGTGCAACTCTGCAGTGTAAGAGGATTCGCGATGCAAGTTTTCAGATTACTAGGCCTAATAGTTTCCGAATTATGGCAACTAAAAGCATTGTCACGCTCGTTTAAGCCTCCTATTCCTAAGTCCCATAGTTTCCGAATTATGGCAATTAAAAACATTGCCACGCTCGTTTAATCCTCCTGGAAGAATTGTCACAAAATCCATGTGTAACGCAACTCTGCAGTGTAAGAGGATTCGCAATGCAAGTTTTCAGATTCCTAAGCCTAATAGTTTCCGAATTATGGCGAGTAAAAGCATTGCCACGACTATTTAGTCCTCCTTGGGGAAGAATTGTCACCAAATTCATTTGTAACCCAACTCTGCAGTGTAAGACCATTCACGATGCAAGTTTTCAGATTCCTAGGCCTAATAGTTTCCGAAATATGGCAATTAAAAGCATTGTCACGCCCTTTTAATCCTCCTATTCCTAGGTCATATGGCTTCCGAATTATAGCAATTAAAAACATCCTCCTGTTGCAGAATCGTTACAAAATCCAATTGTAGTGCAAGACCATTCACTATGCAAGTTTTCAGATTCCTAGGCCTAATAGTTTCCGAATTGTGGCAATTGAAAGCATTGCTACGACCATTTCATCCTCCTAGGGGCAGAATTTTCACAAAATCCATTTGTAGTGCAACTCTACAGTGTAAAACCATCCATGATGCAAGTTTTCATGTTCCTAGGCCTAATATTTTCCGAATTATGGCAATTAAAAGCATTGCCACGACCATTTAATCATCCTAGGGGCAGAATTGTCACAAAATCCATTTGTAACGCAACTCTGCAGTGTAAGACCATTCACGATGCAAGTTTTCAGATTCCTAGGCCAAATAGTTTCCGAATGATGGCAATTAAAAGCATTGTCGCGCCCTTTTAATCCTGCTATTCCTAGGTCACATAGTTTCCGAATTATGGCAATTAAAAACATTGCCACGCTCGTTTAATCCTCCTGGGGGCAGAGTCGTCACAAAATCCATTTGTAGTGCAACTATGCAGTGTAAGACTATTCACTATGCAAGTTTTCAGATTCCTAGGCCTAATAGTTTCCGAATGATGGCAATTAAAAGCATTGTCGCGCCCTTTTAATCCTACTATTCCTAGGTCACATAGTTTCCGAATTATGGCAACTAAAAGCATTGTCACGCCCGTTTAATCCTCCTAGGGGCAGAATTGTCACAAAATCCATTTGTAGTGCAACGCTGCAGTGTAAGAGGATTCGCGATTCAAGTTTTCAGATTCCTAAGTCTAATAGTTTCCGAATTTGGCAATTAAAAGCATTGCCACGACCATTTAATCATCCTAGGGGCAGAATTGTCACAAAATCCATTTGTAACGCAACTCTGCAGTGTAAGACCATTCACGATGCAAGTTTTCAGATTCCTAGGCCAAATAGTTTCCGAATTATGGCAATTAAAAGCATTGTACCACCCTTTTAATCCTCCTATTCCTAGGTCACATAGTTTCCGAATTATGGCAATTAAAAGCATTGCCACGCCCATTTAGTCATCCTAGGGGCGGAATTATTACAAAATCCATTGCAGTGTAAGAGGATTCGCGATGCAAGTTTTCAGATTCCTAAGCCTAATAGTTTCCGAATTATGGCAATTAAAAACATTGCCACGACTATTTAATCCTCCTTGGGGAAGAATTGTCACAAAATCCATTTGTAACGCAACTCTGCAGTGTAAGACCATACACGATGCAAGTTTTCAGATTCCTAGGCCTAATAGTTTCCGAATTATGGCAATTAAAAACATTGCCACGCTCGTTTAATCCTCCTGGAAGAATTGTCACAAAATCCATGTGTAACGCAACTCTGCAGTGTAAGAGGATTCGCGATGCAAGTTTTCAGATTCCTAAGCCTAATAGTTTCTGAATTATGGCAACTAAAAGCATTGTCACGCTCGTTTAAGCCTCCTATTCCTAAGTCACATAGTTTCCGAATTATGGCAATTAAAAACATTGCCACGCTCGTTTAATCCTCCTGGAAGAATTGTCACAAAATCCATGTGTAACGCAATTCTGCAGTGTAAGAGGATTCGCGATGCAAGTTTTCAGATTCCTAAGCCTAATAGTTTCCGAATTATGGCGAGTAAAAGCATTGCCACGACTATTTAGTCCTCCTTGGGGAAGAATTGTCACCAAATTCATTTGTAACCCAACTCTGCAGTGTAAGACCATTCACGATGCAAGTTTTCAGATTCCTAGGCCTAATAGTTTCCGAAATATGGCAATTAAAAGCATTGTCACGCCCTTTTAATCCTCCTATTCCTAGGTCATATGGCTTCCGAATTATAGCAATTAAAAACATCCTCCTGTTGCAGAATCGTTACAAAATCCAATTGTAGTGCAAGACCATTCACTATGCAAGTTTTCAGATTCCTAGGCCTAATAGTTTCCGAATTGTGGCAATTGAAAGCATTGCTACGACCATTTCATCCTCCTAGGGGCAGAATTTAAACAAAATCCATTTGTAGTGCAACTCTACAGTGTAAAACCATCCATGATGCAAGTTTTCATGTTCCTAGGCCTAATAGTTTCCGAATTATGGCAATTAAAAGCATTGCCACGACCATTTAATCATCCTAGGGGCAGAATTGTCACAAAATCCATTTGTAACGCAACTCTGCAGTGTAAGACCATTCACGATGCAAGTTTTCAGATTCCTAGGCCAAATAGTTTCCGAATGATGGCAATTAAAAGCATTGTCGCGCCCTTTTAATCCTGCTATTCCTAGGTCACATAGTTTCCGAATTATGGCAATTAAAAGCATTGCCACGCCCATTTAGTCATCCTAGGGGCGGAATTTTTACAAAATCCATTTGCAGTGCAACTCTGCAGTGTAAGAGGATTCGCGATGCAAGTTTTCAGATTACTAGGCCTAATAGTTTCCGAATTATGGCGAGTAAAAGCATTGCCACGACTATTTAGTCCTCCTTGGGGAAGAATTGTCACAAAATCCATTTGTAACGCAACTCTGCAGTGTAAGACCATTCACGATGCAAGTTTTCAGATTCCTAGGCCAAATAGTTTCCTAATTATGGCAATTAAAAGCATTGTCGCACCCTTTTACTCCTCCTATTCCTAGGTCACATAGTTTCCGAATTATGGCAATTAAAAGCATTGCCACGCCCATTTAGTCATCCTAGGGGCGGAATTTTTACAAAATCCATTTGCAGTGCAACTCTGTAGTGTAAGAACATTCACGATGCAAGTTTTCAGATTACTAGGCCTAATAGTTTCCGAATTATGGCAACTAAAAGCATTGTCACGCTCGTTTAAGCCTCCTATTCCTATGTCACATAGTTTCCGAATTATGGCAATTAAAAACATTGCCACGCTCGTTTAATCCTCCTGGAAGAATTGTCACAAAATCCATGTGTAACGCAACTCTGCAGTGTAAGAGGATTCGCAATGCAAGTTTTCAGATTCCTAAGCCTAATAGTTTCCGAATTATGGCGAGTAAAAGCATTGCCACGACTATTTAGTCCTCCTTGGGGAAGAATTGTCACCAAATTCATTTGTAACCCAACTCTGCAGTGTAAGACCATTCACGATGCAAGTTTTCAGATTCCTAGGCCTAATAGTTTCCGAAATATGGCAATTAAAAGCATTGTCACGCCCTTTTAATCCTCCTATTCCTAGGTCATATGGCTTCCGAATTATAGCAATTAAAAACATCCTCCTGTTGCAGAATCGTTACAAAATCCAATTGTAGTGCAAGACCATTCACTATGCAAGTTTTCAGATTCCTAGGCCTAATAGTTTCCGAATTGTGGCAATTGAAAGCATTGCTACGACCATTTCATCCTCCTAGGGGCAGAATTTAAACAAAATCCATTTGTAGTGCAACTCTACAGTGTAAAACCATCCATGATGCAAGTTTTCATGTTCCTAGGCCTAATAGTTTCCGAATTATGGCAATTAAAAGCATTGCCACGACCATTTAATCATCCTAGGGGCAGAATTGTCACAAAATCCATTTGTAACGCAACTCTGCAGTGTAGGACCATTCACGATGCAAGTTTTCAGATTCCTAGGCCAAATAGTTTCCGAATGATGGCAATTAAAAGCATTGTCGCGCCCTTTTAATCCTGCTATTCCTAGGTCACATAGTTTCCGAATTATGGCAATTAAAAGCATTGCCACGCCCATTTAGTCATCCTAGGGGCGGAATTTTTACAAAATCCATTTGCAGTGCAACTCTGCAGTGTAAGAGGATTCGCGATGCAAGTTTTCAGATTACTAGGCCTAATAGTTTCCGAATTATGGCAACTAAAAGCATTGTCACGCTCGTTTAAGCCTCCTATTCCTAAGTCCCATAGTTTCCGAATTATGGCAATTAAAAACATTGCCACGCTCGTTTAATCCTCCTGGAAGAATTGTCACAAAATCCATGTGTAACGCAACTCTGCAGTGTAAGAGGATTCGCAATGCAAGTTTTCAGATTCCTAAGCCTAATAGTTTCCGAATTATGGCGAGTAAAAGCATTGCCACGACTATTTAGTCCTCCTTGGGGAAGAATTGTCACCAAATTCATTTGTAACCCAACTCTGCAGTGTAAGACCATTCACGATGCAAGTTTTCAGATTCCTAGGCCTAATAGTTTCCGAAATATGGCAATTAAAAGCATTGTCACGCCCTTTTAATCCTCCTATTCCTAGGTCATATGGCTTCCGAATTATAGCAATTAAAAACATCCTCCTGTTGCAGAATCGTTACAAAATCCAATTGTAGTGCAAGACCATTCACTATGCAAGTTTTCAGATTCCTAGGCCTAATAGTTTCCGAATTGTGGCAATTGAAAGCATTGCTACGACCATTTCATCCTCCTAGGGCTGAATTTTCACAAAATCCATTTGTAGTGCAACTCTACAGTGTAAAACCATCCATGATGCAAGTTTTCATGTTCCTAGGCCTAATAGTTTCCGAATTATGGCAATTAAAAGCATTGCCACGACCATTTAATCATCCTAGGGGCAGAATTGTCACAAAATCCATTTGTAACGCAACTCTGCAGTGTAAGACCATTCACGATGCAAGTTTTCAGATTCCTAGGCCAAATAGTTTCCGAATGATGGCAATTAAAAGCATTGTCGCGCCCTTTTAATCCTGCTATTCCTAGGTCACATAGTTTCCGAATTATGGCAATTAAAAACATTGCCACGCTCGTTTAATCCTCCTGGGGGCAGAGTCGTCACAAAATCCATTTGTAGTGCAACTATGCAGTGTAAGACTATTCACTATGCAAGTTTTCAGATTCCTAGGCCTAATAGTTTCCGAATGATGGCAATTAAAAGCATTGTCGCGCCCTTTTAATCCTACTATTCCTAGGTCACATAGTTTCCGAATTATGGCAACTAAAAGCATTGTCACGCCCGTTTAATCCTCCTAGGGGCAGAATTGTCACAAAATCCATTTGTAGTGCAACTCTGCAGTGTAAGAGGATTCGCGATTCAAGTTTTCAGATTCCTAAGTCTAATAGTTTCCGAATTTGGCAATTAAAAGCATTGCCACGACCATTTAATCATCCTAGGGGCAGAATTGTCACAAAATCCATTTGTAACGCAACTCTGCAGTGTAAGACCATTCACGATGCAAGTTTTCAGATTCCTAGGCCAAATAGTTTCCGAATTATGGCAATTAAAAGCATTGTACCACCCTTTTAATCCTCCTATTCCTAGGGCACATAGTTTCCGAATTATGGCAATTAAAAGCATTGCCACGCCCATTTAGTCATCCTAGGGGCGGAATTATTACAAAATCCATTGCAGTGTAAGAGGATTCGCGATGCAAGTTTTCAGATTCCTAAGCCTAATAGTTTCCGAATTATGGCAATTAAAAACATTGCCACGACTATTTAATCCTCCTTGGGGAAGAATTGTCACAAAATCCATTTGTAACGCAACTCTGCAGTGTAAGACCATACACGATGCAAGTTTTCAGATTCCTAGGCCTAATAGTTTCCGAATTATGGCAATTAAAAACATTGCCACGCTCGTTTAATCCTCCTGGAAGAATTGTCACAAAATCCATGTGTAACGCAACTCTGCAGTGTAAGAGGATTCGCGATGCAAGTTTTCAGATTCCTAAGCCTAATAGTTTCTGAATTATGGCAACTAAAAGCATTGTCACGCTCGTTTAAGCCTCCTATTCCTAAGTCACATAGTTTCCGAATTATGGCAATTAAAAACATTGCCACGCTCGTTTAATCCTCCTGGAAGAATTGTCACAAAATCCATGTGTAACGCAATTCTGCAGTGTAAGAGGATTCGCGATGCAAGTTTTCAGATTCCTAAGCCTAATAGTTTCCGAATTATGGCGAGTAAAAGCATTGCCACGACTATTTAGTCCTCCTTGGGGAAGAATTGTCACCAAATTCATTTGTAACCCAACTCTGCAGTGTAAGACCATTCACGATGCAAGTTTTCAGATTCCTAGGCCTAATAGTTTCCGAAATATGGCAATTAAAAGCATTGTCACGCCCTTTTAATCCTCCTATTCCTAGGTCATATGGCTTCCGAATTATAGCAATTAAAAACATCCTCCTGTTGCAGAATCGTTACAAAATCCAATTGTAGTGCAAGACCATTCACTATGCAAGTTTTCAGATTCCTAGGCCTAATAGTTTCCGAATTATGGCAATTGAAAGCATTGCTACGACCATTTCATCCTCCTAGGGGCAGAATTTTCACAAAATCCATTTGTAGTGCAACTCTACAGTGTAAAACCATCCATGATGCAAGTTTTCATGTGCCTAGGCCTAATAGTTTCCGAATTATGGCAATTAAAAGCATTGCCACGACCATTTAATCATCCTAGGGGCAGAATTGTCACAAAATCCATTTGTAACGCAACTCTGCAGTGTAAGACCATTCACGATGCAAGTTTTCAGATTCCTAGGCCAAATAGTTTCCGAATGATGGCAATTAAAAGCATTGTCGCGCCCTTTTAATCCTGCTATTCCTAGGCCTAATAGTTTCCGAATTATGGCAATTAAAACCATTGTCACGCTCGTTTAAGTCTCCTATTCCTAAGTAACATAGTTTCCGAATTATGGCAATTAAAAGCATTGTCACGCTCGTTTAAGCCTCCTATTCCTAAGTAACATAGTTTCCGAATTATGGCAATTAAAAACATTGCCACGCTCGTTTAATCCTCCTGGAAGAATTGTCACAAAATCCATGTGTAACGCAACTCTGCAGTGTAAGAGGATTCGCGATGCAAGTTTTCAGATTCCTAGTCCAAATAGTTTCCTAATTATGGCAATTAAAAGCATTGTCGCACCCTTTTACTCCTCCTATTCCTAGGTCACATAGTTTCCGAATTATGGCAATTAAAAGCATTGCCACGCCCATTTAGTCATCCTAGGGGCGGAATTTTTACAAAATCCATTTGCAGTGCAACTCTGCAGTGTAAGAACATTCACGATGCAAGTTTTCAGATTACTAGGCCTAATAGTTTCCGAATTATGGCGAGTAAAAGCATTGCCACGACTATTTAGTCCTCCTTGGGGAAGAATTGTCACAAAATCCATTTGTAACGCAACTCTGCAGTGTAAGACCATTCACGATGCAAGTTTTCAGATTCCTAGGCCAAATAGTTTCCTAATTATGGCAATTAAAAGCATTGTCGCACACTTTTACTCCTCCTATTCCTAGGTCACATAGTTTCCGAATTATGGCAATTAAAAGCATTGCCACGCCCATTTAGTCATCCTAGGGGCGGAATTTTTACAAAATCCATTTGCAGTGCAACTCTGTAGTGTAAGAACATTCACGATGCAAGTTTTCAGATTACTAGGCCTAATAGTTTCCGAATTATGGCAACTAAAAGCATTGTCACGCTCGTTTAAGCCTCCTATTCCTAAGTCACATAGTTTCCGAATTATGGCAATTAAAAACATTGCCACGCTCGTTTAATCCTCCTGGAAGAATTGTCACAAAATCCATGTGTAACGCAACTCTGCAGTGTAAGAGGATTCGCAATGCAAGTTTTCAGATTCCTAAGCCTAATAGTTTCCGAATTATGGCGAGTAAAAGCATTGCCACGACTATTTAGTCCTCCTTGGGGAAGAATTGTCACCAAATTCATTTGTAACCCAACTCTGCAGTGTAAGACCATTCACGATGCAAGTTTTCAGATTCCTAGGCCTAATAGTTTCCGAAATATGGCAATTAAAAGCATTGTCACGCCCTTTTAATCCTCCTATTCCTAGGTCATATGGCTTCCGAATTATAGCAATTAAAAACATCCTCCTGTTGCAGAATCGTTACAAAATCCAATTGTAGTGCAAGACCATTCACTATGCAAGTTTTCAGATTCCTAGGCCTAATAGTTTCCGAATTGTGGCAATTGAAAGCATTGCTACGACCATTTCATCCTCCTAGGGGCAGAATTTTCACAAAATCCATTTGTAGTGCAACTCTACAGTGTAAAACCATCCATGATGCAAGTTTTCATGTTCCTAGGCCTAATAGTTTCCGAATTATGGCAATTAAAAGCATTGCCACGACCATTTAATCATCCTAGGGGCAGAATTGTCACAAAATCCATTTGTAACGCAACTCTGCAGTGTAAGACCATTCACGATGCAAGTTTTCAGATTCCTAGGCCAAATAGTTTCCGAATGATGGCAATTAAAAGCATTGTCGCGCCCTTTTAATCCTGCTATTCCTAGGTCACATAGTTTCCGAATTATGGCAATTAAAAACATTGCCACGCTCGTTTAATCCTCCTGGGGGCAGAATCGTCACAAAATCCATTTGTAGTGCAACTATGCAGTGTAAGACTATTCACTATGCAAGTTTTCAGATTCCTAGGCCTAATAGTTTCCGAATGATGGCAATTAAAAGCATTGTCGCGCCCTTTTAATCCTGCTATTCCTAGGTCACATAGTTTCCGAATTATGGCAACTAAAAGCATTGTCACGCCCGTTTAATCCTCCTAGGGGCAGAATTGTCACAAAATCCATTTGTAGTGCAACTCTGCAGTGTAAGAGGATTCGCGATTCAAGTTTTCAGATTCCTAAGCCTAATAGATTCCGAATTTGGCAATTAAAAGCATTGCCACGACCATTTAATCATCCTAGGGGCAAAATTGTCACAAAATCCATTTGTAACGCAACTCTGCAGTGTAAGACCATTCACGATGCAAGTTTTCAGATTCCTAGGCCAAATAGTTTCCGAATTATGGCAATTAAAAGCATTGTACCACCCTTTTAATCCTCCTATTCCTAGGGCACATAGTTTCCGAATTATGGCAATTAAAAGCATTGCCACGCCCATTTAGTCATCCTAGGGGCGGAATTATTACAAAATCCATTGCAGTGTAAGAGGATTCGCGATGCAAGTTTTCAGATTCCTAAGCCTAATAGTTTCCGAATTATGGCAATTAAAAACATTGCCACGACTATTTAATCCTCCTTGGGGAAGAATTGTCACAAAATCCATTTGTAACGCAACTCTGCAGTGTAAGACCATACACGATGCAAGTTTTCAGATTCCTAGGCCTAATAGTTTCCGAATTATGGCAATTAAAAACATTGCCACGCTCGTTTAATCCTCCTGGAAGAATTGTCACAAAATCCACGTGTAACGCAACTCTGCAGTGTAAGAGGATTCGCGATGCAAGTTTTCAGATTCCTAAGCCTAATAGTTTCTGAATTATGGCAACTAAAAGCATTGTCACGCTCGTTTAAGCCTCCTATTCCTAAGTCACATAGTTTCCGAATTATGGCAATTAAAAACATTGCCACGCTCGTTTAATCCTCCTGGAAGAATTGTCACAAAATCCATGTGTAACGCAATTCTGCAGTGTAAGAGGATTCGCGATGCAAGTTTTCAGATTCCTAAGCCTAATAGTTTCCGAATTATGGCGAGTAAAAGCATTGCCACGACTATTTAGTCCTCCTTGGGGAAGAATTGTCACCAAATTCATTTGTAACCCAACTCTGCAGTGTAAGACCATTCACGATGCAAGTTTTCAGATTCCTAGGCCTAATAGTTTCCGAAATATGGCAATTAAAAGCATTGTCACGCCCTTTTAATCCTCCTATTCCTAGGTCATATGGCTTCCGAATTATAGCAATTAAAAACATCCTCCTGTTGCAGAATCGTTACAAAATCCAATTGTAGTGCAAGACCATTCACTATGCAAGTTTTCAGATTCCTAGGCCTAATAGTTTCCGAATTATGGCAATTGAAAGCATTGCTACGACCATTTCATCCTCCTAGGGGCAGAATTTTCACAAAATCCATTTGTAGTGCAACTCTACAGTGTAAAACCATCCATGATGCAAGTTTTCATGTGCCTAGGCCTAATAGTTTCCGAATTATGGCAATTAAAAGCATTGCCACGACCATTTAATCATCCTAGGGGCAGAATTGTCACAAAATCCATTTGTAACGCAACTCTGCAGTGTAAGACCATTCACGATGCAAGTTTTCAGATTCCTAGGCCAAATAGTTTCCGAATGATGGCAATTAAAAGCATTGTCGCGCCCTTTTAATCCTGCTATTCCTAGGCCTAATAGTTTCCGAATTATGGCAATTAAAACCATTGTCACGCTCGTTTAAGTCTCCTATTCCTAAGTAACATAGTTTCCGAATTATGGCAATTAAAAGCATTGTCACGCTCGTTTAAGCCTCCTATTCCTAAGTAACATAGTTTCCGAATTATGGCAATTAAAAACATTGCCACGCTCGTTTAATCCTCCTGGAAGAATTGTCACAAAATCCATGTGTAACGCAACTCTGCAGTGTAAGAGGATTCGCGATGCAAGTTTTCAGATTCCTAGTCCAAATAGTTTCCTAATTATGGCAATTAAAAGCATTGTCGCACCCTTTTACTCCTCCTATTCCTAGGTCACATAGTTTCCGAATTATGGCAATTAAAAGCATTGCCACGCCCATTTAGTCATCCTAGGGGCGGAATTTTTACAAAATCCATTTGCAGTGCAACTCTGCAGTGTAAGAACATTCACGATGCAAGTTTTCAGATTACTAGGCCTAATAGTTTCCGAATTATGGCGAGTAAAAGCATTGCCACGACCATTTAGTCCTCCTTGGGGAAGAATTGTCACAAAATCCATTTGTAACGCAACTCTGCAGTGTAAGACCATTCACGATGCAAGTTTTCAGATTCCTAGGCCAAATAGTTTCCTAATTATGGCTATTAAAAGCACTGTCGCACCCTTTTACTCCTCCTATTCCTAGGTCACATAGTTTCCGAATTATGGCAATTAAAAGCATTGCCACGCCCATTTAGTCATCCAAGGGGCGGAATTTTTACAAAATCCATTTGCAGTGCAACTCTGCAGTGTAAGAACATTCACGATGCAAGTTTTCAGATTACTAGGCCTAATAGTTTCCGAATTATGGCAACTAAAAGCATTGTCACGCTCGTTTAAGCCTCCTATTCCTAAGTCACATAGTTTCCGAATTATGGCAATTAAAAACATTGCCACGCTCGTTTAATCCTCCTGGAAGAATTGTCACAAAATCCATGTGTAACGCAACTCTGCAGTGTAAGAGGATTCGCAATGCAAGTTTTCAGATTCCTAAGCCTAATAGTTTCCGAATTATGGCGAGTAAAAGCATTGCCACGACTATTTAGTCCTCCTTGGGGAAGAATTGTCACCAAATTCATTTGTAACCCAACTCTGCAGTGTAAGATCATTCACGATGCAAGTTTTCAGATTCCTAGGCCTAATAGTTTCCGAAATATGGCAATTAAAAGCATTGTCACGCCCTTTTAATCCTCCTATTCCTAGGTCATATGGCTTCCGAATTATAGCAATTAAAAACATCCTCCTGTTGCAGAATCGTTACAAAATCCAATTGTAGTGCAAGACCATTCACTATGCAAGTTTTCAGATTCCTAGGCCTAATAGTTTCCGAATTGTGGCAATTGAAAGCATTGCTACGACCATTTCATCCTCCTAGGGGCAGAATTTTCACAAAATCCATTTGTAGTGCAACTCTACAGTGTAAAACCATCCATGATGCAAGTTTTCATGTTCCTAGGCCTAATAGTTTCCGAATTATGGCAATTAAAAGCATTGCCACGACCATTTAATCATCCTAGGGGCAGAATTGTCACAAAATCCATTTGTAACGCAACTCTGCAGTTTAAGACCATTCACGATGCAAGTTTTCAGATTCCTAGGCCAAATAGTTTCCGAATGATGGCAATTAAAAGCATTGTCGCGCCCTTTTAATCCTGCTATTCCTAGGTCACATAGTTTCCGAATTATGGCAATTAAAAACATTGCCACGCTCGTTTAATCCTCCTGGGGGCAGAATCGTCACAAAATCCATTTGTAGTGCAACTATGCAGTGTAAGACTATTCACTATGCAAGTTTTCAGATTCCTAGGCCTAATAGTTTCCGAATGATGGCAATTAAAAGCATTGTCGCGCCCTTTTAATCCTGCTATTCCTAGGTCACATAGTTTCCGAATTATGGCAACTAAAAGCATTGTCACGCCCGTTTAATCCTCCTAGGGGCAGAATTGTCACAAAATCCATTTGTAGTGCAACTCTGCAGTGTAAGAGGATTCGCGATTCAAGTTTTCAGATTCCTAAGCCTAATAGTTTCCGAATTTGGCAATTAAAAGCATTGCCACGACCATTTAATCATCCTAGGGGCAGAATTGTCACAAAATCCATTTGTAACGCAACTCTGCAGTGTAAGACCATTCACGATGCAAGTTTTCAGATTCCTAGGCCAAATAGTTTCCGAATGATGGCAATTAAAAGCATTGTCACGCCCGTTTAATCCTCCTGGGGGCAGAATCGTCACAAAATCCATTTGTAGTGCAACTATGCAGTGTAAGACTATTCACTATGCAAGTTTTCAGATTCCTAGGCCTAATAGTTTCCGAATTATGGCAACTAAAAGCATTGTCACGCCCGTTTAATCCTCCTAGGGGCAGAATTGTCACAAAATCCATTTGTAGTGCAACTCTGCAGTGTAAGAGGATTCGCGATTCAAGTTTTCAGATTCCTAAGCCTAATAGTTTCCGAATTTGGCAATTAAAAGCATTGCCACGACCATATAATCATCCTAGGGGCAGAATTGTCACAAAATCCATTTGTAACGCAACTCTGCAGTGTAAGACCATTCACGATGCAAGTTTTCAGATTCCTAGGCCAAATAGTTTCCGAATTATGGCAATTAAAAGCATTGTACCACCCTTTTAATCCTCCTATTCCTAGGGCACATAGTTTCCGAATTATGGCAATTAAAAGCATTGCCACGCCCATTTAGTCATCCTAGGGGCGGAATTATTACAAAATCCATTTGCAGTGCAACTCTGCAGTGTAAGAACATTCACGATGCAAGTTTTCAGATTCCTAGGCCTAATAGTTTCCGAATTATGGCAATTAAAAGCATTGTCACGCCCTTTTAATCCTTCTATTCCTAGGTCACATAGTTTCCGAATTATGGCAATTAAAAACATTGCCACGCTCGTTTAATCCTCCTGGAAGAACTGTCACAAAATCCATGTGTAACGCAACTCTGCAGTGTAAGAGGATTCGCGATGCAAGTTTTCAGATTCCTAAGCCTAATAGTTTCCGAATTATGGCAATTAAAAACATTGCCACGACTATTTAATCCTCCTTGGGGAAGAATTGTCACAAAATCCATTTGTAACGCAACTCTGCAGTGTAAGACCATACACGATGCAAGCTTTCAGATTCCTAGGCCTAATAGTTTCCGAATTATGGCAATTAAAAGCATTGTCACGCCCTTTTAATCCTTCTATTCCTAGGTCACATAGTTTCCGAATTATGGCAATTAAAAACATTGCCACGCTCGTTTAATCCTCCTGGAAGAACTGTCACAAAATCCATGTGTAACGCAACTCTGCAGTGTAAGAGGATTCGCGATGCAAGTTTTCAGATTCCTAAGCCTAATAGTTTCCGAATTATGGCAATTAAAAACATTGCCACGACTATTTAATCCTCCTTGGGGAAGAATTGTCACAAAATCCATTTGTAACGCAACTCTGCAGTGTAAGACCATACACGATGCAAGCTTTCAGATTCCTAGGCCTAATAGTTTCCGAATTATGGCAATTAAAACCATTGTCACGCCCGTTTAATCCTCCTAGGAGCAGAATTGTGACAAAATCCATTTTTAGTGCAACTCTGCAGTGTAAGACCATTCACGTTACAAGATTTCAAATTCCTAGCCCTAATAGTTTCCGAATTATGGCAATTAAAAGCATTGTCACGCCCTTTTAATCCTTCTATTCCTAGGTCACATAGTTTCCGAATTATGACAATTAAAAACATTGCCACGCCCGTTTAATCCTCCTGGAAGTACTGTCACAAAATCCATGTGTAACGCAACTCTGCAGTGTAAGAGGATTCGCGATGCAAGTTTTCAGATTCCTAAGCCTAATAGTTTCCGAATTATGGCAATTA